>VZRH01003387.1:361199-512868 GCA_013397555.1 Urocynchramus pylzowi
TTTTTTTAGTTAAATGTGGGGGGGGGGGGTTGGGTATTACTGAAAAAAATATCACCCTAAACTAAACAACTTTGGTAAACAGCCTGAAGGCCTACATTCTAAACAGTGTGACAAATCAATTTTTCAGGATACCTCATCTTTGTCATTTATATAACCTAGGGCAAGGTGCCTGATTCATCTGTCTTCGTTTTCCCCTCTTTATGGGGTACATTAAATTTTCTCGTTAAAGATGCTGAATGAATCTATGAGAAGACCCAGAACTAGCCGAATCCAGGAGACAGAACAGCCATGGAACAACCACAGTGACAGAAATCGTAAAGTGCAGTTGCCTACCATCTCCACAGGGAGACACGCTGCAGTATTCCCAGGTCACGGCTGGATCCTTTGTGTAGCACCAGGGACGCTCGTTCTCACCTCCTGGATTGCGGCAGTAATTCTCAGCATCAAGCAGCTCAGGGAAAACCTGAGGAGTCCTCCTGTGCAAATGGGGAGCCTTAGGGGAGGAAGCAAAGTGTATTAGTGTTTCAGCATGATTTTCCCTGCTATTATTATTGAAACAAAATGAAAAAAAAATCCCAAAGGAGTGAAGAAAGACAGAGTCTTTGCTGAAAGAGCCTTTCAGTCACCTGAAATTACAGAGAACATATCTTGACACAGTAAGGGGAACTTGCAGATTGAAATATGATGAGATTATAAAACACCAGTGAGCTCAAGAATGAAGGCAACTTATTCCCCACTCATCCCTTTCACTGAGACTGGGCTGACTGACTCTACGAAACTCCTTGGAAACACAAACCTCAAGCACAGCTCTCCATTTGATGGATCAAATGATGCTTACCTGATCACTCCACTTCTGGCAGGGAATGCCAGATGCTGTGACATTGGCCATGCCCTGGTAAAACTGGCCATTGCCACTGTAGCAAGTCCCTGGGAGAGAAAAAAATACATGGGGTCAGGCATCTCAGACCATATCCTGCAGCAGAGACTCACAAGAATAAAGTTCATATCGCTACATGAGACCATGTGACAGTATCAGATGTGAAGTGCACAGAAGGACTAGACAACACAGGAAGGGTGCTGCTTAGCCTCCTGTTTACTCTCTAATAGATTTTGCACTCTATACATAGATGGAAATCCAATAAAATTTCAAAGAAGGCACTGCAGCTCTCTCAGATTGAGAAAACAGACCATGTGCCTGTGATGGTTGAGCTGCAAGTACCTAGCTCACAGTACATCAAGCAAAAAGTGCAGGGCAAAGCTACACTGAACCCACCCAAACCAAACCTAGGCAGAAAGCAAGTGGCATCACTTGGTTCCATGATTTACACCCCTTACGGGGGCACTAATAGGAAGACACTCATGTTCCTCAGGTTGGTAGCAGGGAGTTGGGATTCATAAAGTTGCCCTCCTCCTGCTTCTGTACAGTGCTTATCCTCTTTGATTATTTGGAAACAGCCTATGGTTTTCAGCATGCATAGAAACAATACCTTGGAGTATGATCTGAACTATGAGCAGAGGAATAGTATCAATATAAAACAATGTTCTTTATAATCAAGATAGTGTAGTCACTGCATATACAGGGCTTGTTCCAGATGCAGAAAAATTGGGCAGAAAACCTTGCGATTTTACTGCAGGAATGTGTGTGAATGTCCTCATAGGACATATGTCCTCACATAGACCTGTCCCCATGGGAGAGTTTAATGCATGCTGGCCCAATCTAGGAAGAGAAAGACAGCAGAGGAGATGCAGCCTTACAGATTTCAATACATAGTAGCTAATCTCTAAACTCAGCTGAGCCGAGGCTAACATTGTAATAGACGGTATATATTAGGGTCCACTGCATTGTTAGCCTTGGTAGAAAGATTAACAAAGCAGAAAATTCTTTTTTCATAATTTTACTTTCTATTATGTTCATAATCTCGCAGCTCAGGAAATTCTCGTTTCAAGAAGAAACGAGATATGTTCTAAAATAACAACTTTTTTAAGCAAATATTTTTCATCTTCCTGAAAGCTTTGGGGAAGGGTTGACCCAAATTTTATACAAAGCTATCTGTCTTTGGGGTTTGTACTCTTTCTCGTGTACAAGGACTACAGTCAACATACCATCATGACTATCTTCTTGCACTCAGGATTGCAGTTATATCTTTTGATAGACTCTTAGCTTACGCTGAGGTTTCAGCATGTACCTATACACATGTAGGTAGACACACTGCCTTTAAAGTGTTAGCTCCAGTCCAGTGAGCTTAAACAAAGGATCAAGTTCCTGTAGCCCTGAGGCATCCAAACACTTCAGTAGAGGAATGATCTGGGGTTTAAATGTTATGAGAACATTTAAACCTTCCACAAATGCAAAGTGAAATACTCTAATGTGGATTTCTTTGGCTCATACATAAATACTGTTTATGACTCACATCTGCAATAAGATAGCAGCCCCCACATGACCAGCACCTGTAGCTCTGTAGAGGTGAAACATCTTAATCAGAGGTGTTAAACTGTCCTGGAACACACCTGTGTACCTGAGACAAGAATTTTACTTGTTTCATATTCAAAGGCAAGGAAAGAAGTGCCTGAAACATACCTCAAGACACAGCGAGTAATAAATAAGGAAAAGATTTCTACACAGATCTGAAATAAATGTCAGTGGAACACCTTAAAAGATGAATGTGGAGAGCTTTAGGGGCAAGAGCAACACTAAAAAAGAGCCTCTGAATCCTTCATACTCTGGAAATGCAGATGTTTTCATAGACTGTCTTCCTACAATGAGGACAAAGGAATAATATAGTTGGTCCACCTGGGTATTAATGAGTGATTTGATAACAAGCTAGAAAACACTTCAGTTCATGCTTAACAAACCCCTGTGCACATAACAGTGGATCTAAAGAAAAAAGAGGGGGCAATATTACTAAAATGTTACTGGTTTATCTTCCTGGTTCATGACTGAATATTATACATTTGTGCAATGCCACTCTGGGAAAATACTGTGGAAGCTGAACAGAAAAGTTCATGCATACACAGTACACAGGAGACAGAAGATATGTTCTGAAACACCTGTGGGTAGACTGAAGCCATCCCATCCGTGCTCCACCTCTATGCTGACACCCCTCTCTTTTGGTCCCTCCACCAGGGCAGGGATGGCTACACTTGCAGGCTGTAGGCACTGGCATAGAAGGTGCTGCAGCCTTTGTCTCCATGCATGCATCACCAGGCCCCTAGGTCTTGGGTTGTCATGTGGAGCCAGAATCTTTCCATGAAAGAATATTCCCAAAAATTGTTGATTTTTTTTTCTTTTTTTTCCCCCTCTCTCTCCATGCAGAAGGTGCCTGCCGCTGCCAAATCTGCAAGCCTCACCTGCTTAAAAGCATGGCAAGAGAGAGATTCTTCCTCTTTCCAGTGAGGCAAGTACAGTGGCTGAGCTTGAAACTGCAACTGCACATGAGTGGAAGAGTTGGACGTGTGGGCTACAGCCACGACCAGCAGCAGCAGGGAGCCTGACAAAAGTCAAAGTAGCACTGCAGGGATGTCTGGGTCTCACCACTGGTCATGGGAGGCTCATACAAGAAACAGCCAGACTTCAGAGGTGATTTGAGGGGAGTGCTGGGAGCTTAAGGTCTTGTAAGGCCAGCCTGTCATAGGTTAACCATGTTGTTAGCATACAAGTCTGAGATAACCTCAGAATCAGAAATACAAATATGGGTAGAGGGGAATGATAGGCAATGGGTAGATAGAAAAGGAAACAGCTGAAGGGGAGGGTACCATCTGAAACCACCATGCCTCTCTCATAAAAAGTTACCAGCCCATGGTCTCCCCAACCTCCAAAAAACTGGAAATATGTTTCCTCATGCCTTGAATGTGGAAACCCAGATATTCATCAGTAATAATCTAAATTCAGCCAGCCAGAACCAGCAGAAAACACACAAATATGTGCAAATGGCAGCTTCAATAAAGAATATCATGTCCATCTCTAAAAGCATAGAGTCTGGAGCAGTTTACTTACTGGTTATGTTCTGCTTCTTAAAATCTGTAAAAAGACAAGACAAGATGTTAGGAGGGATTTTCCAGAATGCAATATCACTGGATGCTCAGTTAGAAGCACATTACAGGAAAATGTTCCTTCCCTAGCTGTGTTTAAACAGCTTGTTTCTTTGCAAAGGCACCTGAGTGGCAATTTTGCTATCATTAAGACTGTTTTTTGAGATTGTTATGATCTCAATAAAGATCCAGGCTTTATTTACTTGAGGGATTTTTCCCACACCCCAGTTGCACAAGAGAGGCAAACAGCTGAAGCATCTGTCACAACTCCATGCACAGGTGCTGACAGGACAGTACCCACCACAAGCTTTTACTTTAGTTGTAAATTATGGATCATACCCTTCCCCTCCCCCTTACCAAGAACACAGCTCTCTGGACAATCAGCAGCATGTGCCACCTTACCAAAGAAAGGGATGTGGGTGCAGGAGCTGGGATCCTGGTGCAGGCTGGGCAACCTGTTGCATTCAGGAAGAGTGAGCAGCATCAGCCCTGGCTTGTAAATCCCCTTCTGAGAGTTCTCCTCCATTGAGAGCCATTCCTTAAAGCAGTAGAGATCCTTTACAGCAAGGCAATTCTCTCTACATTGTTTTGCAAAAAACAATGAAATACAGCTGTCAATGGCTTGGAAAAAAATGGCTGCACTTAGCAATAATGTGCAGGGGTTATCATGCTGACAGAGATCCATTAATGGGGTGACACTTCTTTAAAGCCAGTCTGTCTGGCTCATAAACCATAAAGGAAACTGTATGAAATGAAACTTCTTTTTCCTTTAAGAAACATACAAACCTACATTTTTAATGAAGCAGGGTTATGCTCAAAACACAACACACACCAAGTTATGAGGAGTTCAGTTCTATCTTTTTCTGCAGAATTTTTTTCGTTTTCTTCTAATAAACATCACAGAATCATAGAATGGTTTGTGTTGGAAGAGACATGAAAGATTGTCTATTTCCAAATCCCTGCCATGGATAGGGGCAGCTTCCACTGGACCAGGTTGCTCAAAGCCCTATCCAACCTGGCCTTGGACACTTCCAGGGATGAGGCATAAACAGCTTCCCTGGGCCACCTGTGCCTGTGTCTCACTACCCTCACAGTAAATAATTTCTTCCTATTATCTAATCTAAACCTCTTTCAGTTTGAAGACAGCCCCCCTTGTCCTGTCACTACATGCTCTTGTAAATAGTCTCCCTCCTATTTCTAGAGTTAGAATTTTTCAGTATATCCTAAAAATCTCACTTGGCTTCTGTAAATTGTACAGTAGAAGTGTCATCTACTAAAAGCAAAAGGTGAGCTGCAATTCTTAACCTTCTTATATTAAACATTTGCATATACTTTTAATCTCCCTGAATAAAAAAATAGATTTTTTAAATTGTCTCTGCTGGCAACTTTAAATCCATTTTTATCTCTGTAGATATCTGCAGCAAAAGCTTTAGATTACCTGGTTAAAGAACTACCTGCCTCCCACCTAATGTGTTACCTCCATAACAATGTGAAACATTCACTGACAATAAGTGCTTTGTATTTTTAAATGGGCCTTATATGAGAAATTTGTTGTAAAGAAGGGTAAGGTGGAAATACCTGCACTAGGAAAAAAAAAAGAAAAAGAATAAAAAGAAAACACACCATACTGGGAAGTTTGTGGATTTGTTATATTGGTCAATTTATCAGTGATTTGCTTATTTATATAGCCATTCTTGAGAGCCTGGGTTACAAAATCAGCTCTGAGGTCATGTGCAGAGATTTCTTTTGCACAGCTCAGCAGAAGTCTTTCCCAGATCCATAGCTTTTCCAACCATCACACAATGATGCAGAAAGGGAAACGTACTTCTGGGGTCTGTGGTGAAGGATTTAGCCAAATTCACCACCTGGTGGGTTGATGCAACCTCCTTAATTATACAACAGTTTTGACAAGAGCAGATGGTCATAAGTTTCAGCAATGGCTAACAACACTGCAAACCCTCTAAAGCACCTGAAGGATGGAGGTCATTGAGAATTCTACTAGAGCAACAGCTTTTCTGCAACAGTAATGGATGCCCCTCAATTCAGCAGGCTGAAGTCATCAATGCCCAGCTACACTGTGCTTGGTTTTAGCCAGTCCTGGTTTATTCCTTCTTCCCTTCCATGGAAGCCAGAATGCAGCCAGATGGCAAATTTATCTTGTTTATGTTAAACAACATGTGGAACAGGAATGACCTTGTGAAGTAAATAAATACTTAGATAGGGAAATAAGAAAAACTTGCATTTGAAGCACTGGCTGAGACTTGGGAGACCTGGATTTAATTAGCTCTGTTCATTCCTGGATCCTCAGCATCCTTAAATAAGCCCTTTATTCAGTGTTCAATTGCAAAATGCAGAAGACCATTCTTCTGCAATGCTGTCTGCTCCAGGGTTAAAGGAAGGTTATCTGCACCCTGGAAGAATGGTAATGCAGCCAGAGGGAGGGGTGGTCAATCACTTCTAGCTGGGTTCATACCATCGTTGTAGCACCTGATGCTGAGCAGGGAGAGTTTGCTGAGGTCACAGGCAAAGATTACTTCAGGTTATTATTAGAAATGTTATGTCATGTAAATGACAGATGGACAAAGAACAGTAATGGCAGAAGACAGCAAGTGTGCCAGTAGTGTTTCTAGGGAGCACAAGAGACTATCACTTCCTATTAGCAGTGATTGAAACAGAAACTGGGGGTACTTCTGCTATTGCAATAGCAGCCAGCAACAAGAGGCCAACATAATCAAGAATTATGAGATGAGGCATCACTTTCCCTTAAGAACTCTTATTTTAATCAATTTGCATCTAAATTTACATTGAGTGAACTTTTCCCGTGTGGTTTTCTTCTATTTAATTTCACCTTGTTTTACCCCCTGATTACTTTTATGAAAGCTTTACTCAGCCTGTCAGTTGTTATTCTTGCTAGCCACCTTCCAAATCAAATGAACATTAAAAAAACAACATGGAAAGAGAAAAATTGGTGCAGAAAATAAATAATAAGGTAAAAATACATGGATATACATTGAGGGCAGTATGTCCCTGAAAAACTGGGAGAACTCTTCCACATCTGAGAGAGTTAAATTCTTACTCATTAAGTATTTCAGCTGAAAACTTGTGTAGTCTAGCCAGCTTCTACAGAAAGCTATAAAGTTGTCAGTAAAAAGAAGTTAAGAGAATTGGAAAGTAACCAAGACCATGTGAGATGTGTTGAAGAGCCCCCAGACCTCTCTCAGCCATTAAGAAGTATATATTAAATGTGTGAGTTATCAAAAGGAGCATTGGGCTTTGGAAGAACTGCTGTCCAGCTGATACTCTCTGAGGACAGGAACTGGGAAGGATGCTCTTCCAGAACTTTTCTTATGAAGAAAGCTGAATTAAAATCAGGGTGGAAGGAGGGAGGAATAATTAATAAAAACCAACATTGACTCATGGATTTGAAGAAAATGGTTCCAGGCAAGCCCATTAGCATTTAGACATGTTTGCAAATATTGTAACTGTTAGCTCAGGTGCATCAAGATCAAGTGCATATTTAAGTTGGTTTATATAATTCTGACTATAGAAGTGCAGAAGTACAGGTCTTCAGTCAAATCACTGTGACTTCTGGTCCTGCAGGGCCACTCATGGGCAGTGGTAAATGAAGCAAGGCTGAGATCTAACTGAAATACCTTGCAAAGCAATGTGCAAAACCTTTAGCTGACTAATGTGCTGTGCATGTGTGGCTGAGATATAAATACTGTCACAGATCTTGAAAAGAGGCAGAGCAATCGTGTATTTAAGGGCACAATGACAAAGAGCAGAATATTGAGGTGACAGGGAGGAGCCTGCCAGCAAAAAGCAAATGGTAGTACTTGGCTGCATGATTATCTCTGGATACCTGCACATAATCTTGTTTTGTAGGGTATATACCACCTCTGTGTCAATGATAGAATACTAGGCAGCATAGGTACCAAGTAGAAAGCTAAATGTGTGGTCAATATTCACAGTGGTCAATATTCCTCTGTGCCTTTGTTTTAGAGATATTGAAGGAGAAGCAACAAAAAAGGTCCCAATTACAAAAACAACATGTTGCTGATTCTCTTAAAAAGCCCCACATAACTGCATAAATTATTGCCACTAGACATCTGGCCCAAGTCCAGCAAGAAGTGTGCTTGCCACGTCTGACAAAAAGATTTGTATTTTATTTGGGACACTAGAGCTGGGGCTACTCTTCCAGTAAACGCAGATCTGAATAGTATTTTAAAATGTGTTTCAAGGAAGACAAGAACAAAGCAGGGCACTTTAGGCAGGGATGTCAGCTGCCCAAATATGAAATGGGTAATGACTAGCTTTTTTAGGGGCTGAACATGACAGGAAAAAGGAAGCTTCACCCTGATATGTGTGTGGGGGGCTGTCCTCTGCAAAGCACACCAAGCAATCATAATTCTGTTATAGTTAAAAATAACCAGACCTGGAATGGGCAGAAGAGCAAAAGCTATGTGCAGGGCTTGGGAAAACCTGTTTTATTCTAGTCAGAGAATCTGGGATAGATGTAAAATTTCACTGCAAAGATGAAAGAAAGAAACTGGCCTCCATGACCATGATGGGAGGACAAGGAACAACGAGGGAAGGGCTGCTCAGGAGGTTGCGTAGGGAGAGAGAAGTGTCTGTCACGGGGATGTGTTTACAAATACCTGTCAACAGTAGATTAGCTATAGTAAGAGATGCTTTTGACTCCTCAGGGTCCCTGTCAGCCCAATCTCAATGCACATTTCTCTGAGTACAGAAGGATACAATAACCACATTGTAATTTTGGTTTATCAGGTGCGATTACACAGGCAATGTCTCTGGTCTCCTCATTTTTGTCACATTTTTGTCATAGCAGGAAGTGATAAATGATTGGTATATTGCCTTGGCCAGATTTGTTGCGTCTTCTGGAGTTGCATTTAGTCAAAATTTGAAAGAAGCAATTACTCTTTATAGTAATAAAAAATATACATACTGGCCTAGTAAGATAACAATAACAGAAAACAATATGTTAGTTATTGAAACTACTGGTGTAATTCAAATGGATACTTCTTTTCAACACAGTCCTCCAAACACCTGATATAATGTAGAGGTCTGGATTTCAAATTCAGACTACACCCTAGCAATGAGCACAGTGAGAGCTGAGTCTATCTGTGAGCACAGAGGAGAGAGCAAAGGGAAAACCTGTGCAAACCTAGAGGGCCCAGCTTCACTCAGCTTCACTTGCTTCTGCAAGCCTGGACAGTCCCTCACCACTCCCCTGTTGCATACATATCCCCACGAAATGAAAGTGAAATATGAGCATGTTTTTCTTCATTTACCTGCACACTGGTTTTGGAGCTGGCCCAGCTCCCGAGGGATTGCACTCCTGGAAGATGTAGTTACACAGCAGAGACTCAGCAGCCGGTTGGCAGAATGAACTCACCATTTTCAGTTCAGTCCAGGCAGTGTGCACAAGCAGCTCTTGGGTCTCCTCTGGGTCAGCATACGAGGAGTTGAAGAAAACAAGAGCATTCTTCGCCAAGATAGCACTACACACCTCACCTCTGTATGTGCTGCAGTAGCCTGCATCACCCTTGTACAGCTTGCTGTCGAGGACAAGAGCACACACACACAGTAAGCTCACAGATCTGAACAGCTGCATGAGCACAATGGCCCTGTTTCTGAATAAAGTGGCATGTGTAAGGCTAACAGAGGGCAGAGGAGATGGTAGATGTCTGTACCACTAAAACCAGCTAGTATAATGCAAGAATGAAACTTCTGCAGGGTAACCTGGTGCCAGCCCAGGTGACCTCCAGGGATGAGGCTCTGACCAAGTGTTGTTAAAGTTGTAAGTGGACTGAAGACTGAGCAATCACACAGAACCATGACCTAGCATGGCCCCTCACCCTGCCCCTGGGCTCTAATGGGAAAATATTTTACTTTCCTGCTTCTCTGCAGTAGGCATCAGCCATGCTACTCCCTTGCAGTCCTGTGATAACTCTGGGTTTTTCGCTCTGCTGTCTAACAAGAGTTAGCGCTTCATTTAAGATAGATTTGATGAGCAGGAGCCAGGTAAGTTCAACCCATCACGTGTCAAGGAATTTTTCACAAGGTCAGACCAAGCTCCTGCCTGCCCTTCCTCACCTCCTGCACCACTCCTGACCCTGCCCCTCTTCCACACCTTTAGCTGGGGGACTCAGAGACAAGGAAGGCACAAGACTCTGTGTTTTCCTTCCTGGTGTTTCTCTTTAAGGTGCATTTTCTCTCTTCACAACATCTCCCATTTTGCAAAGTCCTGGCACATAACATGAAGACAGAGCTATGCAAGAGCAGTAGAAATCACAGTAGGGTCATCTTCTTTGAGGGCCATTTATTTATCTTTCCCATGTTATTTGCATCTAGAAGGAGATCTCTCCCCTCTCCCTTCCTCCCTTCCTCCTCATGGCCATCAAAAGTAAGCAGCAGGGTAAGGGCACAGGTCAGCCATGCTTCCAGTAGCTCCCACAGTCACCCAACAGCAGCAAGGTCTGCAGGTGAGGAGGTGCCCTCTGCCTGGGCAGCCTGTGGGATGCAGGTGTCCTGGGAATGGGAGGCAAAGCTGTGAAAACAGACTCCCTGTGTGTGGGGCATGGCCAAATCAGGGCAGAGAGGAGGGCTGGGTGCAGCTGTCCCCTCTGCCATTCGGTCAGTGTAACTGGGGTCAGAGAGTTCAATTCACAACATGCCAACCATTTGGAGCAGTCAACAGAGCTATTTGTATCTTTGCCTTTTATTTCTTTCCCCTGTCCAAATAATCACCCATTGTTAACTCTGGGGTTTCTTGCTGGGTTTTTTTTTTTTAATTTTTTTTTTTTTTCAGAAAGCTGGATGGACATGGACAAGGGATTACAGAGGATGCTCACATTTCTGTTCTTCAGATGCTGTTTTCTGCAGATGACAATCCCTGGCCCTGTTTTAGCTGCTCTATTTTGGGCTCCATGTGAATTTTTTCTTTAATTTTTTTTCTGTGTCACATTGGATAAAAAATACAGTAAGGCACCAGTCCCTTGAGGTTTACCAAAATGGCAGTGATGCTCTGACACTGCATCATCCCAGGCTCCATGGACACACCTTCATGTGACACAGGAGTCCCCCAGCATGCTGCACTAGTCTCACAGCCCATGACATCTCCCCACCACACAGGAGGTTTCCCCGAAGCAATGCAGTGACCCAGCACCCTGCTAGAACTGCTCTTGGCATGGCAGGGCTCAGGTTATTTACATTTCCCTGACGATTACCATATCTGAAAGTTGCATCCTTCCTCTGCCCCAGGGGCAAAAGCAGGGACAGGTGTGCAGGGAACAGCTGTGCTGCTAACTTCAGGGGACTGCAGAGGCAGATTGAGAAGAGCTAACCATGCTAACATTATGTTTCCTTGTTTTTCTAAAATATGCAAGGAGACACAGACCAAGTTGCGATGGAGAGATAGCAATAACATGTTTCTCACAATTGTTTGTCACAGAAAGGAAACATCACGCAGAAAAAATGTTAAGAACACTATGGGACAGATGGGCCGAGCACTTGATCTGTGTCTCCATGCCTGTCATACCTGCATGAGTGCAGGAGTAAGGCATAAGTCTGCAATCATCATTGGGTGGTCACTTAATCTCTTACAAACTTCCTGAATCAATCTTGCAAGCCCCTGTGATGGAGGCAATAGCCTTTGCAGGGAGTCTGTGTCAGCAGAGTGGCAAAACCATTTGCTCAGACTTTCCCAGGCTCTGCTCATTTCTATAGTGGCCAGAAGTTCCCAGCCCATCTCCCAGGCTAACCTCATTTTCCTTCCAGACTGATCAGCCAGTGCAGCATGTAGAAACAGGGGGAGATTCTAAAGAGGAAAAGCCAGCTAAATTGTTCAGTCCTGCAAAAATTACTAAGCAGAAGTTCATTTCTCATTGCATGTAAATGGCTTTACTCATCCATAACTCTGCTTGGAACAAGTATAACCTTCTATTGCCCTAATCTGGTGAGCACCAAACCAAATTACATTTATTAACTGTGAACAGGTAGGAGTTTATCTTGCAGTTAAGCTTTGAATGAAAATTTATAAGGTCAAGGGAAATTGTTGATCTGTAACCAAATAGAAGTTTTCTATAATATCCTTCAGAATATTCTCCCCACTACCATATTTCAAACACCCTTACTGCTGGCTTGACTCAAAACCATTGTTAACCACCCAAGCTTAGTCTCCAATTATGCCTCTGTAAAGGAGCTCAGTGATCCCTATGGGTGAACCTCATCTGCACATTTGGAATGCAGAAACCCTACCCCTTCCTTTAAGCTAAATTAACCAAACCCCCTTGGTTCATCATTCTTCTTCTCCCTGGCCCAGAAAGAGCCTCCACAAAATCACAGAAAGTAATTCTTACCTCCATTCTGCCAAGAGGCACCAGATCCAGGAATTGTGATGAACCAGAAGAAAGAGGAAATGGAAAAGACATCAGTGACACTTCATTGCTCCCTCTGAGATGCATAAGTCAAGATTTCCATGCTAGGAAATGTGTCTGACAACTGTAAGCTTGTTGTGTATGAAAAAAGTGCACCTAAATTCTGTTCCTTTGTTTGTATCTTCTTGTGAGAAAGAAAAGCTGGCCAACACTGAACACTGTAAAGTGAGAAAGAATGAGGAGGAGGAAGTGGATTGTTGATGGCAGCGCCAGCTGAAGTGGACTCTTGCACCATAAACCCACACTTTTGTCCTGATCCTTTGGGTCCCATGTAACCAGCAGGTAGCATCCTTTGTTTAAGCCACATAGATAGATAGCCACATAGATAGATAGCCACATAGATATCCATTACTTCAGGCAAGTAACAAGCAGGAGAAGCCAGGGCTGGAGATGCAGCACTGTCACACAGCTGTGGCCCTGGCTTGCCATGCCACAGGGAGTTGGGCAGTGCCAGCATGGGAAGGAGGCACTGAGCACCAGGGCACCTCCACCCTTGGAGCCTTGTGACCTGGGGCAAGGCCAAGGCAGACTCCTGCTCAGGTCTAGGGGGTAGTTCTCCTCCTGCTGAGCACACACATCCTGGAGGAGTACAACTTCCACCAGCCCCAAGTGCCTGTCCGCCTCACTGCATTTGTAGGACACACACTTGCCTGGGCTAAAAGCAAAAGTGGGGATGGGAAATACAGCACCAAGTGCTGAGTACATTATGGAGCAGAGATTGCTGCTAGGTTTCAATGCCCAGTGTAAGAAAGGGCATGATTATTTTCTCAAGAAAGCAGAAGCACAGAGAGATAAACAAGTGCCTGCCTGGTTAAAAGCAGAACCAGGGCTACCATCCCATGTGATTTCTCTCTCCTTTAACTAAATCCCCCTGCTTGTCCAAAGAGGGATGGGACAAGCTACCACCTTTCTCTCTGCATGACAAATGCTGTTAGTTAGATCTGACAGAGGTATTTCTCCTCTTTGGAAATTCATTTTCACATTTGGGAAATGTCTCTGAGGGAAGAGATAACTTCAGGCAAGACAGGGTACTACTCTAACAGCAACCACCCTGCTTTCTGGATGCCAACCCCTTGTGAAGCTGAACTGCTTGAAGCTATTTTCACTTTGCTGTTAGATGATACCAACGCTGGGTCATGGCCACAACTTCCTCCGTATGGATGAACTTACCAAGTGTGCTTCTGGGACACAAAGTACAAGACAGCATCAAACATTCAGGAAATTACAGCTATGTCCATCTCCGAAGTGTAAGAGTATATGAGGAAATAGCCTGGTGGAGGATGTACTTGTACTCAAATTTAGGCCCCCACACACTATCAGCTCTCCAAGGCTTCCTCTCTTCCACCATAGAACTCCACACTCCTTTCCTCTTCCCCAGCAGGAAAGACTAAAAAAATTAATGGCCTCTTCTTTCCCTGCATACCTGAAATGCTGATGGTTGCTGCTGCTTTTGCGGCTCCAAAAGTCTTGCTGTGTTTGTTTGTGGCAAGACAAGTGAACAGGCCAGGTCGGGTGACGTACACTTGCAGTCTGGAATCAACCACTCTGTCCTTGACACTTTCTGCTATCGACCCCACAGAAACCTAAAAGAGTGAAAGCCCAGTTCAGTAATATTTCCAACGAAGATATAAACAGGCAAACTCAGGAAAAATCTGTGACTGAGTCCCAAGCATTTAAATTAGCAGAGGAAGATGTGGCAAGGAGACAAAAGCGGCGGAGACCTAAAGCTGCTGGCGTTACTTTGGTGCTTTCATAGTCGCCAGCTACTTCACACACAGAAATAAATGTTAAAAGATCTCTCCTATTTTACGCTTCAGCAATACTTTTGCAATTAGGTTTCAGTTCAAGAGGGTCATAGTCACAATTTGGTTTATGTAACTGAGCTGGCTAATTGCTACAGGGCTTCTTGTAGTAGATTGTTTGCCTCTTCGTGCCTTAGGAAGGAACAGCACAAGATGACTTTGTGAACATCCACTATACAGAGGAAGAAAAGAAAATAGTTTGGAAGTCATTGATTCTGGATTAGTATAACCACTGCAATACTCTCAAAGCAGTCATGAGCATAGAAAGTCCTCTGGCTCCAATACTTCAGCAGATATCTGGTAGATTTTCTTATCTCGCAACTAGAAATATTGAAGGGCCCGAAAAGATGATGATTTTGGCTACCTCTTTTCCCAGATCAGTAATTCCCAGTTAAATGAACTTGAAGCCTGCTGATTTTGGCCAGTTGGCCTTCACTTACCATCAAGTTTTTCCTGCCCATATGGCACTCATTAAAGTAGAAGAGCATGGTACATACAGACACTATCTTGCAAAGGCAGTAGGAAGGAGGGCATTGCCTCCTCTAACCTTCCTACTGATAGGAAGTATCAAACATAATTCAAGTGAGGTATGTTGCCTGTGGCCCCCCTCTAGGTGTGACCTGACACTAAGGACATTGCAGATTGTCTCCCTGGATTTGCCCCAGCAAAGCACTCTACCTACACATAAGGTAGAGTAATGTCTTAGAGTAACTAAGACAGAAATATCAATCTGACCTCCCTGGAGGTCAATAAAAATGTGCTTTCAACGAGACCTTTCAGTAAAACTAAATACTCATGGGTATTGACAGCAATAATTGAAAAAGCAAGAAGGAACCCATCAGTGTTGTAACATCCAATCTTGTAAGCAGATTGGATTCTCTATGAAAGAAAATGCTGAAAAGAATCTATTTGTTTTGCCTCTCTCAGAGTCAACTTGTGGTGAGAGAATGTTCATGGGAAGAAATCCCTAAATAATCAGACCAGCACAGTTTGTAAGTACTGCACCAGGTATGTCAGCCACTGTGCAAATGGAGGGACCAGAGATATATTTGGCCTTATAACATGAAATCAATTCAAGAGGATGGGAGCCCAGGGGATATTTTTTCACAGATATGTCTTTTGTTACAGAGCTGCTCAAATTTAGTTTTAGAATCCTTTTCTCTCCAGAAACCACTCAGCACTAAAATGGTGCAGGGACCTTCTCAGTGGGAAGGAGGTATTTCCTATAGGCCACCCCTGTCTTCCAGCATCTCGGTGGGATAGGTGGCTTCTTGCCCTGAGCAGCTTGTGCTAATCCAGTCTTCTCTTCCTGCTGGCTCCTCAGGCCTCAGGTGTACCACATCTGGCAGCACTGGACTGTGCCTGCTGAGCACAGATAACTGGGATTGTTCATTCCAGCTTGGGATGCAGGAGGAAGAAGTTGCTCAAGTAACTGCAAGCAGAACAAGCAGTATGCACCATGAACTGTGGAAAATCACAGGCAGTGGTGCCTAGGACTTCCACACTGCCATCTGTTGTTTCCTTTACTGGAAACTTCAAGATGTTCCCTTGTGTTAATTGATTCCCTTTCCTTTTCAAACACATTTCCTGAGATTTTGTTTCCAGAAGTTCTCTTTTTAGCCTTTAAAACATCACCTCAGCTACCAGGAAATTAGAGACCTCTTCATATCTTCACACCTGGCTCATTTATTCCTGGATATGTGGAAAACTACATTATAAGGTCCATGATGCCCTGTGGTGCATAGCAGGAGGAAAATGAATTGTGTTTCTAAATAGGTATGCCAGGCAGCTGCTGCACAGAGGAGCTTCCATTCTCCTCTTCCAGGGAAGCTCAGTAAACACAGCAGACTCCTGTTCTTTGAACCTCGAGACAATTACAGGTTGGTGTTCAGAGACCATAATGCCACAGGCATGCTGCATCTTCAAATGACTGACCCTTGGTGTGAACCAACCCTCAAATTCACCATCTCCCATCCACTGGCTTCCTGCTGACTCTCCCAGAGACAGGCTCTCATTAAGGTTTCCTTGCCATATTTAAAGTGAGGCAATCAGGAGCACTACCCTCGTGGGACTGGGCTATGCCTTTCAGACAGGAACGAGGCAGAGCAGATATGACCAGACAGGCAGTGGCCCAGGTGGGGCTGAGCATCATCTCATGTACCTCAGCTCTCTGTAGGACCCACTTATTGGGATCTCAGCAGAGCAAAGGTCTGTGCTCTGGTAATATATTGCTCTTTCCAGGCATCCCAGACTCCTGCAAAAAGTTTCATTCCCAAGTAGGAAGAAGTCTTAAATAAACACCTGCAGTTGTCTCAAACTAAATACTGTCAAAAACCACCAAGCACCCATGGGTCTCAGCAGAAGCTGATCTGATTCCTTTGCTGCTCTGCTTAGCAACATTGAAGGAATTAGCCCCAACAGAAAATTAGCCCTAATCAGACTGAAGAACACAATAAGATATAGAGGAGGCAAGGAAGGCAAGACAGCCTGCAGAGCAGCCATGGGGTCTTAATAAAGTTTTTTAATGTGTGGAGAAAGGAAATACAAACGAGGATGGTGATAGCCCTCTGAAGTAATAACCAAGGGGATTTTTTGGTCCTCTGGACCAGCAAGTCCACAGGAATGGTCAGGATCAGCCTGTACTCAGAAGGACTTGGGCTGACAGGAGGTTCGTGAGAAAGAGCAGAGGCAAATTGCCAGCCTACACTCAGAAACACCCCACCTGCCTCCACAAAATCATGCCCTTTAAAGGGGTTCACATCCTTTAAAAAGCTGTCAAAAGATCAAAGAGAGTATAAAACATGTTCACCTTGAGCACATGAAGACTAGACGGAAGCTGTGGCAGGCTTGGGCTGCAGAGCTGCCATGACTGTGGTTCCCTGCTCACTCCCACACAGGCAATGCTAGGCATCAAGCAGGTTTTCAGTTCACTGAAATGAAGGCATTGCAACAGCCTACACACAGGCATGAAAGCCAAGCAAACTGAAAGCAAGCAACCATATTAAGTGGTCAGGATCATGAGACCACAGAATCTTTCCTGTGGGACACAGTGGATTTGCATCCCTGGGTGCCTGCCACTGAAGAGGGTGTGCCTTTCTTAAGAACATGTTTCTGCCCAGGGATAAATTCATGACATATTTCACATCACCTAGGTCAGCTTAGAAAGTTTCATATCTATTATCTTCTTCAAGTTTGCTGTGCATAATATGGTTCCCCAGGTATTTGACTTTAAAATAGTTTGCTCTACCTTACTCCTTGGTTTATGTTACTTTGTCAAAAATGCAATTTTGCCTCTTTATTGTTACCACATTATTAAAAAAGGAAAGGAAAGATAGTTGCAGAAATACACAATGAAGTCCCAGAAATTCTGTCTTGGAAGAGTCTAAAGCACCCTTGATACTGGGCTTTTCAGATCCTAATAAATGAAGACATACAACACCCTGGATAAGGGGGACAATGTTTTTTCCAGAGAAAACTGCTGCAGAGAGATGAGCTGCACTCAACCAGTTTGAAAAAAAAGATGCTAAATTAGGAAGGAATAGAAACCATTGGTGCTGACTACCAGCCCCTCCAGCTGATAGCAGTCCTCCAGTGCCAAAAGCATGAAAAAGAGGCACTTACAGCTTTCCCATTTTCCAGCCAGGTGACAGTAGGGATTGGAAGGCCTGTCGCCGTGCACCGCAATGTCACCACGGACCCAAAGGTGATGTTTTGGGATTCAGGAGCCTTCAGGATTCTGGCAAACACTGTAAGAGAAGACAAAGGTTCTAGTTCAATGATAATGTAAAGCTGAGGCTGGTGCCAACATGGGGGTCCTTCATCCCCAAAGGGTCTTGATGTAAGTCACAGCTCCATGAATAAAAGTAGAGCACAGAACAGGCCTTCCAGTGAGTGACATTACTGGGAGACAGATGAGGAGGAGAAAAATAATATGCAGTGTGGTTAAATTCTGCACCTTACAGACCAAAAGTTTACCTCTGGAAATTTCTGTGTCAAGTCCAAGGCCTCAGAGGAGGTAATGTGCAAGAAAACCAAGAGGAAACTCTTCAGTAGCATGCAGATGAACAGCTTACAGCAAAAAAAGCAGCAAGCTACCATGCTGCCCTGCCCAATCTGACCTGTGAAACTTTGTCTGAACCATTAAGGACCACCAGTATGGACTTGTGCTGTGAAGGTTAAGGGTCAGATAAACATCTCAGTCTGATTGCAGCGATTAAGACTTGCCACAGAGTGCTGCAAACACTGGCATTTTCCACGCAACTACAAGTTACCCTAAGGGGAAAGTGTCTAACATCAAGTGTCAAGATATGAGAAAATGGCTGGCAAAAACTTTAGGAAGATGAGATTGCAATGGAAAAGTCGATTTTTAAAGTGGCTTCTCATTTCTACGGCTCTTGTTATTTTTTGTGGAAATATGGTTACTGGATACTTTGCAGATAAGCAAAATGGACATTCACTTCACCCCACCCTTCTTCCTTTTGTTTTTTGTTGTGGTTGTTNGAGAAGTGCTGGCCAGAAATAACAACTGAAGTATTTTTGCTGAAAACTTGTTTTGACCCAGAAACACAACCCTGATGGTCTTAACAAGCTGCTGTACTTGGACCACATTGAGAAAAGCAGAGAAGAGAAACTTCCCACCTGGAACATTTGAGTTTTGACCTAAAATTTTTAATGGAAACACCAGAATGTCTGTACAGAAGCAGGCTTAAAAGCACTGCCATTTCTTACTCAAATTTCTCATGCTTAGTGAGTAACACCTTCTGGACCACACAGTAATGTCTAAAAATCTTCATCAGAAACTTTAATAAGCAGGGAAGCTTCTCTTGGAGTTGTCAGAAAAGCCTGAGATCTTGTTTGCCACTTTTGTTTTCTCCTTATCAACATACCTCACCATATCACCATCTTCTGTTTGCCCTGTTCAGAATTAGAACATCTGTCCCCACTATTTGGGATGGGAAGGCTTTGTCTACAAAAATTTCAGCTGAACTGAAAAAAAGTATATGCTTTCCACATAATCCATCCACCCAGTTCTGAGCTGGTATGCAGCTGAGATTTGTTCAGACAAAGAGCCTAAAACCAGCTTTTGCTCATAGATTAGTAGCAGTAGGAGTTAATTTCAGCATGGAAACCTTTTTGCCTTTCAACAAACTCTTGGGCAGGGGCTTTTTGGAAGATTAAGTTTAATGTCAGTGAAGTGAAAATGGCGAGAGGATAAATATTATATTGAGCTTCTTAATTCTTCTGTGCACTTCAAGCAATCCCACTGTCTCACTCAGTGCCACCTGCCTAAAATCAAAGCAGAGCAGCATCAGGCTTCTGCACCCCCTCACCCCTCTGTGAGGCAGCAGGTATGAAGCTCCATCTGTAACAAGCAAAGCTGCAGTCACTGGCCAGAAGCTTCTCTCATGAATAATAAGTAAAATGAAACCTTTGTCTGAAGTTTCACTTCAGGCCATTAACACCAGATGGTTATGAATTCGGACCCAAGTTTTGCAGGCTAAGCTCATAATTATTTTTATACTTCATTTGAAGAAATATTAAACTTTGGGGCCTGTCCTCTGGCGGCAGTTATGTTCACATGGCTCCAGCTGAAGCCAGCACGTTAGCTTCCAGAGTTGGAATGGCCAGAGCTGGAACGGCCCTTAGTGCTTTTCTTCTGCTGCCCAGTATGCTGCTGGGACCCTTGCCCACCTGATGCTGCTTTCTGCTCTGATCCTGCCCAGTTAAATTAATACCAAAGTGACAAATCAGCTAATGATGCTGGACAGTGGTATATATGCCCTCTTCTGTACTAGCTGCTCTTCCAAAATCTGCTAGGATCTTTCAGCCAGGAGGAAAAAAGACACACTTTGAAAATGGCAATAGCACAGGCAGGGTGTAAAGCCACAGCAAGCACTATGGCTGGCCCAGTTTGTGACTGGCATGGTGCCTATGGGGAGGTCGGAAAGCTGCATTCCTCTTCCCAGGGTGCAACCATCAGCACTGATCACTGCGCTTGCTTTAGTAGCCCAACACACTGCTAGGTAAGCAGTTGTCTGCCAGCATAGGGAAAGTAAAGCATCAGGCCATTCTTAAAATCCTAAAACACCAAATACAGGGATAGAAAATCCAGCAACAGCTCCTAAACATTCACAAGTTTTTGGTGGCAAGTACTGCAGGGAGGGATGGCTAAATAAAATTTGGCCTATAAGAAACTAAGCTGATTTCCAAAGTGTGAAAGAATTGAAATTCCTTCTATCTCCAGTGCTATCATGTGCATTTTTCAAGACCTTTAAAATTGAAGTTACAGGTTTAATTCTTTAACACTTCAGATACTTACATTTGCATGCCTTCAAATATTTTACTTAAAGTTTAGCTATGTACTTTAAGTATGTAGCTGTAGATGGTATTACTGGAATAAACTGGGGAGTGGGGGGGATTAAATTATTTTTAAATGAAAAATTTTTGGGACAATGGTCAGACTTTCCGGGTCCTAGCAGGTTTTGAAGCATGGCTGATTGGCCAATCCAGGAACATATTTTCCAAAGGGCTCTTAATCACTTTGGGAAACAGTATTAAAAAAATAGTATCACCTATTTCTCAACCACATAATCTGTGGGTAGATGATTAACACACTGGCATTGATGTCAGACTTGAGTGCTGTGGTAAGGTCAGGATGGGTTACATAAGTGCAGCCAGTGTCACCATCCACCTGTGCAAAGCAGGGCAAGAACACCAGGATGAGCTCAGGGTCCATTTTGGCAGCTGCATGAGCAACAAAATCTGTCCTGTATTTAAATGGCAGAATACTGTCTCCACAACTATGATTTTTCTGCCCCCTTCCTCACCTCCCCATTCCACAAGTAAAGAAAAGAGGCAAAAGCAAGTAAGAAATGGCAAACCTGGTGATAGTGTAACTGTCAGAAAGAGGTGGGTGAAAGGCAAGAAGAGGAAGGATCAGGAAATGGCAATAAATGTTTGTAAAATTCACTTTTTTTGGTGGGCCTTGTCTTGTTCTCAATTTTCCTCAGAGTGAAAATTTCCAATTAACGGGTGATTTCTAATACTTCCATTACTTGTCTGCCTTTTCCTCACATCCTCTTGGATTTTGCCTTTGCTTGTTTAGCTACATTACCATTACAAGGTTAGCAACATTCTCATCAATACCCCTAGGCTCTCTGCATAGGATTCACCCACAGGCATGCCAAAAAGCCGTTAGGGAAAGTGGGCAAAGATGGCTTAACTTATTTATTTATTTTAGTGGAAAATAAAACAGAGGAGCTGTAAATGAAATCCAGACAGCTAAAAGCCAAGCCAGCATGTCAAATTTCACTCCCAAGCCCCTTAATAAATGTATTTTTTTACAGCCTTGGTAAATGATGTTCTGTGCACTGCAGGGCTTGCTAGGAGGTATCTGTACCATGGCCAGCTGCTCTCGTTTCTAAGAATTACGTAATATCATCCAGTCCAAACAGTAGGGCTTTAATTCAGTCACAAAATTTTTATACTATAAAAAGATTAAAGCAGCATGCCCTCCCCCCTGCCTCCACACTGAATGGCTAACTCTTTCCAGGTGACTTTTTTTCCTCATTGCCTTTGATTGAGCTATGTTTCATTTCCCAGGTTTGGGGTCTGGTCCGGCAATCCTGGCAGATGCCTGCCCTCAGTCTGGGTAAGGCTTATTTTATTGTTAAAGAAGGCTGGATTTGGCCAGTCACAACCAGACAGCTGTGTAGGTGGCCTGGGGACATGCTGCTGCTTTGGGGAAAGGAGAAAGTGATGCCCAGAGCACCAGTGATGTTGTTTGGTTTTTGCCTTTTTACTTTAATATGCTCTCTGTATTCTTTACACATATATTTGTAGCTCTGTAGCCTATTGTACTAGTGGCTAGTTTTCCCAGTACTTTCCATGGCCTTTCCCTAGGCAGAAAGACAAAGAGCTTCCAGAGCTCCAAGCCCTGGGAGGGCTCCTCTGCTATCTTGGTTCCTTCTGGGAAACAAGGCCTACAACAATTCTTCAGGACACATTTCATGGACAAAGCCCAGCTAGCACAGAGTGGGGGACTGCAGAGAAGGGGTTTGACCTGGGGGAGATGGAATTACATCACCATTTGTCCTCCTAATTGGTGCTTTTCATCAATTATGCTAATTTCCTGAAACCTATAAAAATGCACTCATCCTTGGGAGGGTGGGCTTTTCTGGACATCTTTCCATAACTGCCCCTGAAGGCCTGCAAATAAAGATCCACTCTTATATTACCTCCTTACTAACATGATCTTGAGTTTCATTTCCAGGTTAGGAAAAAGACAACATCAGGACCAGACAAGCACTAGTTTTGGGGTGTGGGGTAGGTTGCTTTTTTCCCAGAGGCCACAGTTGCTTTGGTGAAGCCTGTATTTAAGAGAATATAAGTAACACTTTCCCATGTACATGAATTAACTTAGCCTGTCAACATCCACAGGGGTTGGCAGATCCTAGCATACTGTAAAGCATCTGCATCCCCAGTAGTCCAAACCAAGGTAAGGCCATCAGGAGCTAAATCTGTGTTGGCAACCACCTGGCAACATCCCCTCCCACTGCAGCCAAAGCCTGCCCTCATACATGAGCCAGACCCAGTGTGTCCACCCTGCCAGATCTGGTATCTCAATTTGCCTCACTTTCCCCAACTGTTTTGTATTTATCAATGAAACATGGCCTTTTGAGTGACTGAAACCAGGTCTCATGCATTTTTTTTTCAGCTAAACTGCAGAACACGGTGTTTAAAGGCAAATCTTGTGTGCACAATGCATTTTCCTTTGGATCCAGTGTTGTGTTGAGATCCAATGTGTCTACATTGCTGCCGGAACTGGTAAACCACATATTGTCTTGGAAGGTTTCCACATATAAATATCCTGGCAAAGACTTTGCACTGTGCAAACTTCATGTGTAAGTACTTAGCTAAATTGCAAGCATTTTTTGTTTGTGTTTGCCAGTGTTCCCATAGCTTTTTTGTACCTGAAGCGTGAAAGGTCAGAATTATTTCTTGTCTGCAGAGGAGTCTCTGGGCTTGGACTTTGCTTACTAAGCCATAGAAAAAACACTTCTCCTTGCTAGCTGTATGCTCTGAAGAGCCATGAACTTGTGCCACTGTGATTTTTGCCAGTGAGAAGTCCATTTGCCTAACTCCCCATTCAGATTCATTCATCTCATAACCATTCACTCTTCCTGACAAGCCTAAACCAGGCAGCCAAGGAGAGGTTAAAAGTAGAGGGACTACCATTTTCTTGCCACTGGTGAGAGATGAGGGGAGGTCTGACAAATACATTTTTAAACACATAGAAACCTGCAGCATTTGTGTTTTCTAACATTACCTGCATTAAAAAAAAAAAAAAATTCTTGAAGTACCAGGGCCAAGAACAGGCCACACACCATGCTCATGGATCAGCAGTCACAGAGACAGTCACACCAAGCTGTGTGCAGCAGCTAATCACATTCCAAGAGCCAGGGCTGACCAGGCAAGATACTGTCTCTGCAGCTGACATGACAGAACTGAATCCCACCTTGGAGAACAAACATATTCTCCAGCAAGGACAAGGAGACAAGGAGTCAACCACTCTTCTCACAGCAGCAGCAGCAGCAGCAGCAGCAGCAGCAGCAGCAGCAGCAGCAGGTTCTGAGTGTGGCTTAGCACTTCCAAATTGGGGATGAGTTAATAATTAAATCCCAAGATAACTGCAAGGTCAGTTTCACTTTGATCTCCAAGTATTTCTTATCTAGGTTGCAGAACTTATCTTTTTTTGTAAGCCTACCAAGTAAATACAAAGAGGAGCAAAACAGCTCCGGCAAAGCTGATATGAGACACCATTTATCTCTATCAAATTGCTTGCCTATTTTATTTAATCTATGTACAAACATCCTTATTGCTAGAACCATGTGTATACAAGTTATCAAAAAAAAATAAAAATACACACACTAGTAGGAAATCCACACAATCACTGTATTATTTCTCAAGGAGCAGCACTATTATGTATGGGGCCCAAAAGGGCAAGGTGAGGAAGAGCTGTAAGCAAGCTGTAAGCAAGCAGTGCTTCATCATCCTCATCAACTGACCCTCACCCTGTTATTGTGCTAACCTAGGAGGATAAGCCTCCAGTGCATCTGAAATATCTGCATTTTGTTCACAATGGCAAGATGCAAGTTCTTCTGGCTCCTGATATATTAATTGTGAGGCTTGGGTCTTGCCATAGTCCTTAAAGCATCATGCAGCACAGGCTTGACCCCACAGCAATACATGGACACTCAGCCTAGAGCCTGAGGCTATGAGATGGCCACCAGGGACAATTCAAGATCTGTGTGAAAGGAAGATGGAGCAAAGCACAGCAACTCCATCCTGAATCATATGCCTTCATATTCAAAGCTCTAGTATCTGATATAAAAGAAAATTTTTCTTAACAAGGCAGTAACTTTTCAAGCTAACTTTATTTTAGGATGGACTCCTAGATTTATGGGTGGTAGGACAATTTGCTTTAATAGAAGGACTCATGTGATGGTAAACGTATCAGCCACTAACTTCTCAGCTGTGAAAGACTTTACACTGCATGTAGATGTCTCTGGAATCCTAAAAGGAGACACCACAAATACGCAAAGATGTAATAACCAGGAGTAAAATGTAAATAGATAGCTTATATCCTGTGTAACTATATAAAACCTGTTCTGTACAAGTGTTCATCTCTATATACAGAGCAAACACTAGATTCAAGGACAAGTGAGGATAATGCGTTCAAATTACTTCCCAAGGAAATGAATGAGGAAATTCTTTTCATGTCATTACTGGTCTTATATATGTGTTTGGTTTCTTTGAAGGAAAGGCCCTTTTAAACCTTCCCATGCTCTGTCTCATCTACAGTACAGAGTCATATCAGGTGCATTTATCTCTGCCTATACCACTACTGCATGTGAAATTGGAAAGGAAGTTCCCAACATCCCAAAGTCAAGGAGCAATTCCTTTGATTGTTCTACTCATGATCACGACCCATCGTGACTGCTGCCAAGGCTACCTGTCAGTGTGCACGTATTGAAACCATGGCTATGCACAAGTCTCCCTCTTGAGCATTGAATTGAGCAAACAGTTATGGGGAATCACTGGGATACCCAAAAATGAGATAATTCATGTACCATCCTGACATCTGGTCTCCACCACTGGTAATAACAATGCCATAAATTTAATTACATGTCATGTGAAAAGTACTTCCTTTCATCTACTTTAAAGTGCTGCTAGTAGTAGCTGCTAGGATGTTCCTTGGTTTGGGGACAGCAAGGAGCCTGTTCCCTGCTCACCTTATCCATCACTTATGCTTGATTTTTGGTGCTGAAAACTCATCTAGTTCCTCCTACACCAGAGATCCATCTTTTTTCCAAATTCTCAACTCCCTCTTTGATATGCCCTTTTTGTGAGGGTCTATGAGGGGCTCCAGCCACTTCAGAATGCTTGTCTCTGTTTGCTCTGGTCCCCTTTATCTGATAGCTATGGATATTTTCTATCCTCCACTCCCTTCATTGATCTGTGGGAAGCTCATGCTTTCTAGATAGCCAATGGTTTAGAAGAGAGAGGGATTCTAACTGCCATATAATTTTTTCTCTTGAAACCACAATTCATGCAATAATGTGAGAAGGTCATAAATTTTTCAAGTGCCTTTCCAAGGTCTTTGTTAGGGGAAAGAGGTTTATGTGAAAGGAAATAGCGGGATCAAATGCTTTTAAAGATGAATTTTATGTATGTGCCTTGTCTGAAGCCCCACTGCAGCTCCTCATTGCAAGAGGACCCTGTGATAATGACTCAAAGGCACCATGAACCTCATGTCAATGTCACAGCAGAGCAAGCCTCAGGAGTAAATTGAATAGCTTACATGTACTTGTCATTTGCTGGAGGTCTGAGGCTGTTTTCTTCCTCCTGCAGCTTCCCCTGTTACCCTGTAATCAGGGCTATCATTGTTTCTGCAGCATCTCAGAGCCTTGGGATGACTCTGGTGAGTGCCACAGGTAGGAGGAGATTTAATGAGATATTATGGGTTTTCAGTTAAACCCACGCCACCCCACTGAGGTCAGTCAAATACTTTAGTGTAATTACAGGCAAACTTGTAATGCTTCCTCCCCATAAGCCTTTTGCAATGTTTAAAATCAAACTGCTGTATTCACCCTTTACTGTCATAAGACATTGCCTGCAGGTACATATGCCAGCACCAACACAAACAGGAAAGGCATCCTTTCCCAGAGTTTCTGCCTCTGCTCAAGGCCAAGCAAAAGATTTTTCTTCAGTGTTGGTATTAGAAATTTCCATGAGGAAATTTCACCCAGTTCTTCAATAAAGAACTGCAAACTTCCTCTCCAGTTTGCTATTTGGCAATTCACCTGACCCAAAACACTCTGCCTCAAAAGATGATACAGATAAAAAATTCAGATTTCACACTGAAATCTAATTTGTGGGAAATGCAAGGTAACAGTGCTGATGGGCTGCTTCAGTGGTCTCTTGGTATCTCCCTTTCCTACATCACCTATGCCAAGTGCAGGCAAGTCAACACAAAAGTGTAAAAAACTTTCTGGATGGCATATCAGAAGTCAGCTTTCATTCAAAATTCAGACCATCTCTGGAATGTGGTCTATCCAAATTGATAGAATTTTCTGCACTAAATACGTGCATTTGTTACTGTTACTTGAATTTTGATGTGACTTGCTAGCCTGTTGATTTATCTGTGATTAAAACTTGTCCCAAGACTATATAAGACATCCAAAAAACAGCTGAAGGAAGCTAGTGCTTTACACTTCACAGAGACAGTCTCTTGACTAAGTAGCAATGGCATTGCTTTCTGTTGTCAACTAGTCTGCCATCCCCTCACTGACACAAGAATTAGACCACATGATTAAAATAAAAATCTAGACCAAAGCTGGCAAGTCCTTTCTTCTGAAGGGATGATTCTCCAAGGAAAGCCTTCCTATTTTTAAGGCTAAGGCAGTTTTCAGAAGTGGCTTACAGGGGAACATTTTTGTGGCCTGTGGCAGGGTATTATTTTAGAAGCTAGTAATAAGCAATAAAATGTGGTCAGGAAAAGTCATCTATCTACCAGGGCTGGAACGCAAAACCAAACAACATCTAAGTCAGGGGAGTATAAGGAGCCTTGCTTCTACCCTTGTTTTAATTTGATTGTTTTATGTGCTGCCACATAGTAGCACAGGATGAAGTGAAGTAGCAACACTTCAGCGAGAGATGAATGAAAAGGCCCAGTTAAAGAAAGGGTCAGAAGTCTTTAACCTATGCCTCTTCAGAGCTGGAAAATGCAGAGATTTGAACCAAAAATGTTACTATATCCATGGAGAATACAGGTAGTTTTTTTGTTAAACACACTGCATCTTCTAATGTTTGCCCTGGATATTTGGTTTGTTTCCTTACAGATGTATGATTCCGAATTTTCAGACGTGTGTGTAGAGTGATGACTACAAAACTAAAGGTCATCACACAGTATACTCCTGAATTCCACAAGTCTCTGGTGCCACAGGCTGGTGGAGATCAAGCACAGATTCATATAAATCACAAGATGGAGTTGCCTCTAACTCAGCACACAACCAACAGGACCATCCACATACTCTCTCCTCTCACATAGCAGTCCCTGTATTTATTTCCTTTTTCAACACTTTTCAAAGTTAAAAATGCATCAGTGAGCAAACTGGAACTTCAGAGCTTTCAGTAGCTGGATACAACACCTAGAAAGACAGGAAGTTAGTTCTTTACCTGCAGGGGAAGAAAAACCTTTTGCACACCACATTCCAGTAGACCATTCACACTGTCTTCCTACATCAGAAAACTGCCATTCACATGCTGCTGTTGGATTGGAAGAACACCTCTCAGAAAAATATTTTACCTTCTGTTGTGTTAGTGCCTAATCCACCACAACCCTTCGTACATTTCAGTGACAATAACTCCATTAATTTCCAGAAAATGGTCTTTCAATACTTGAAACTAAATATAAGGCTAAGGCTGAAACGTGGTTTATGGAGATTTTTCATTTGTAAGCAGGTGTTACTTCTAAACTGTCAGAAATTCATAGTCAACTTTTCAATTTCTTTCGTGATTTTGTTTTGTTTTGTTTTGTTTTGTTTTGAAGAATGAAGGAGAGCAAGAGACCTTCTTCAAGTGAATTCTACCAATTCACAATATGGCACTTTCCTTCCTCCAAGGACAGAAGAAATGTTCTCCAAAACAAATCAAAAACTGAGCCCAGGTCTGGCAATGACACCTGTAAATCATCACAAAATTTACTGGTTTGTGGCTGTTCTGCAACAGACACTTCTTATTTGATGCAGGAATTACATATGATTTGAATGCTGGCTATAAGGACAATATCTGAAAAAGACAGGAAGAGATTAAAGCAAAACCATGCAGTGGAATTTATTTTGCATGTTAAGAAAAAATTAATGAGGCAGCTCCACGCTGCGTCTGAGTGATAAGCATGCTCATAACAGGAATATTCCCATGCCTTTCACCACACAAGAGCTCATGGCTTTAAATATATTCTTTTAATTCATACATAATGGATATGGGGAATATCATTCTTAACTCATGTCAGACCATGGAGACTGTACAGTTTTAGGCAGCAGGCCCAGAAGCTGAACCTGAAAAGCTCTTGAATGGCTTTTGTGGAACTGGTCCTATTAATGGACTGGTTTGATGTCACTGCAAATACCAACAAAAATGAAAATTCCTCCCCTTCTACAGCCTGTGTACATAAATCGCTGTCTAATGTATAAAGGAAAAAAAAAAATGACTAGGGTCTTACAGACCCTACAGATTTCAAATGCTCAGAGGAGGCCCAAAAAATGCCTTTTTGGCACAGCTTAAATCTTTATACCCTGCCCCAAGTTTTCACTTTCATCAATGGTAATTTCTGCATTTGCTGACAAATCTCAACACTATTGATGGCAATGACTGCGTCTCTATTTACAAAGGAGTGATTTCAGATTTCAGATAAAACTGGAACATCTTAGCCATCTCAGTCAACATCTTGTCAATAAACTTCAGCCTTCAGACATCTGTGTGAACCACAGATCAGGTAAGGAAGCGAATGCCTCTATTCAACCATAGTCCTGAATCTTGGATTAATTTGGGAACCTTTCAGCCAGAGATTCACTTTGAGAATCAATACAGCAAACAACAAGAAATCTGTGGAAATCCTTTGGCAATGTACTGCTTCACTGAGTGTATAAATACTCTTCTAGGTTTTGCAGAAGTGTACATTACCAAAGTTAATAATGCAGTGATTAAAAAGCTAGTTAGCAAAATGCTTAAGATGATAGAAAATGAATACAAAACTGCAGGTCAGAAATGTTGCCTCCAGGAAATTAAAAACTCATTTCTTGGCAAACAGTCAAGATTATAATATTGTTCCTTTATCTCAATGCACATGTTACCTTCTGTATTTCAATGTACATTCTGCCTTCTGGATGTACAGCAGCAAGAGGAAGTCATCTTCTCATGCTAATTTTAGCAGACCCAACAAACGCAGCTTTTCTTGTTTGTTTGGCTTTGCAGAAAGCAAAAGCCTTTTCCTTTGTGGAAAAGGCTTGTTTCTGCCTATTGAACTTCTGCTTCATGCCACTACTTTCACTAGTCCTTTCTTCATAAGCTGAGTGGGCTGTAACTAAAAGAACCAATTGAGGAAAATACAACCATGCACCTTCTGCACAGCTGTGAACCAGTTCACTAGTGAAGAACTAATTTATAATGACCTCAGCAGATGCCAGAAAGAGCCAACCCTACTCCTCTGAGACATTCCTCAGAACTAAACCAAAGACATGTATCATTTTACTGCTACAGGACACACCAAGATCATAAAAATTGTGTGTAACTTCTTCAGGAACAATGCCTATCTTGCATAGTCACTCATTTGGCTCATTTGGCCAATGCTTGCCTCTTGCATCCTTTCTCCATATCTTATCTCCAGAGCCTGTTCCCTGATGTCAAATCAAGGGGATGCTCCATGGCCTGTTTCTTCCCCTAATACCCCCCAGGTACCCCAGGCAGACTTTGAGTGAGGGCAGTGCTGTCCATAGACTTAACACTGTTCCCAGTAAGGAACCAAGCTCTTCCCACAAACCCAGCAATTAGGCCCATTATGATAGTGTATCTACCACTTGTGGATTATGCCTTTAAACAAAAAATCTATTTCACCATCACTTGTCCAAATTCATTTGAGTTTGCCCCTGACTTGGATAAAAGATACAAAAAGGCAGGCTTTTTAATCCTTTTAATCAAAATCCTGACCCAGGATTAACTTATCATAGTTCATGACTTAAGCCCTGGTGCCTGAAATCTGCCCTGGGAAAGCAAACAGGCTGCCCTAACTTGGGACAGGTCTGTGCAGAGGGAAGAACCTACAATATCCTTGTCTCCTTCACGATTTTTCAATTTTCATTCACTGATGAAAATTGAAAAATCTGTTCCACTAAGAGAGGCCTTCAATGCTTTCTTTTTCCTGACAAGAACTGCATCTGAATTTTCATCTAAAGCCTATTGCTCAAATTATTTCAACTTTGTTTTAAAAATAATAAAACCTTAAAAATACTAAAGCTGTGCTTTAAAAGTAATAGAGGCAGTATTATGAATGTTGAGGAAAGCTGACAAGGAATAGAGGAAAAAATATTGGAAAGTCAAAATAGCAGCATTTTTCAAACCAGTTCTACCTTGTACCACTGAAACCGGACAAGTAGTACTGTAAGGTACCTCAGTAGTGTAAACACTTGGGCTAAGTCTGTTGTCAGTTTGAACAAATGGATCCTACACAGTTCACTCTACGTACTTGTGACTTGCTGCAATTTCTGGGCCAATTTAAGCAAGTCATTTAAGCATGAGCCTGACCAAAAGCACATTTAGGAGCCTGATTGCCTGAAGAGGCAGAGAGTCAGCCTCTCAAGAACACTTCTGCACTTTGAACAATGCCTTAAGCTAATTGCAGGATGTAGAAGCCTAGAAGATAAGGGGGTTATGTGTATGTCTCAAACACTGATAGCTACATAGCTGTGGAGCCAACCAAGGATTGTTTGTAGCGACGGCCAATTACCAACCACGACTGGAGAAAAGGGCCATATGGAAGTAGGGCAGTGCCTTTCTGGCACAAGTGTCCTTCCTCTGGCTCCTGGAGCTAAGCACATCAGAGTACAGCTGAGGCACAGGAATGAGGCCAATGAGCAGGCATGGAATGTAAGGGGGGATCAAGAGCACCCAAATTCCCTGAAGCCCCCCAACCCATTTCCACAAAGGTCTACAAGAATGGGCTGCACATGATAACTCATTTGCATAGAGACTGAGAAACTTAGCTCCAGTGCATGGAAACTTCACTATAAAAAGGACTACAAAGCCTGGACACACATGTGTTCCAGGGGCCTGCATACTCCATCAGCTGGATTGATGCTGGAACCAGGAGTGGTGATATCGCCCTCTTCCTTTCTTCTTTTCATTCTCTCTCCTCCTCTTTAATCCATATCTCTCTCTCTCTGTCCCTCTCCTTTCATCCTAGCCCTTTATCCAAAACCCACTGTCCCATACTTATATAGGAGGTCAGGGATTGCCATACATACACATTTTCATGCCAAATGTGTGATTTATTAATAAAACCTTGTAAGCTTTTGCAGGTACTCTTACTTTTGTCATTCCTTTCAACCACAAGGATCTATGACCCCTGGGTGCTCCCTTCCACATAAAGGTGGGATGCCACATGGGGCTAATGCTAGACTCATAAATGGAAGCACACAACAAATCAGGATCCATGTGATCTAGCTCTAGCTAGGTATAAATACTTACACTTTTCCTTGAATGGACACTTGCCTTGAATTAAATATTCCTAGTTAAGCAGCCATGCTTATTCATTTTATTTTAATATTAAACCACGCTATGCAGGCTGGGGACTCCAGTAAATACTAGGATAAGATTAAAAAAAAAAAATCATAGTGTAATTACAGAGAAGCAATAAACAACAATAAACAACAATTTTATGAACACTATGAATGCTCAAATAATAATGGAGTGTGATTTTCCTGCTTTGAATAATTTTAATATATTATTTACTTGGAGTTATTTAAAAATGCTGATACTAATGGGGTAGGAGAGGCAGGATTGGAGGGATACTAAAAATAATGAAATGTGTGTGAGGGTGATGTGTGCACGTAATAACTTGCAGGCATACACAGGTATGTACATGTAGTTATGCTAAATATCCATGAAAATTGATCTAAAATACCATGAGGGGAAGGGATTTGTATGCACAGCAAGCTGCTGTGTCAGGATTACGAATGTTGTTGTCAGTTTGAACAAATGGATCCTGCACAGTTCACTCTGTGTACTAAGTCAGGATTAATACCTCTGGATTTTGGAAGCCAAAAATATAAAGCAAACATTTAGTTTGGGTGGCCACCTGAAATTAGGTATATTATACAGGTGTCCTACCAGAGAAACCAAGGTGAGTCTGGAGGAAAGCATTTATTTTTTCACCCAACACATGAATGGAATATGAGGGGACAATTTTTGTGGGAGCATTGATCAATTACGAATTAATCTTCTTCCTTTTAAAAAGAGCACACATACACAGCCCAAGTAGGGTATTTGTGATTTATTTTGCCAGTTCTTGAATTAACAGGCCACTGCATGATTCTGGAGATGGAGAAAAATCAAGACATCAACCTTAGCAACCTGGATTTTTGGTGCAATTCCAGCTTGGTTTTAGATTCTCTGGCAGATCTGGAGCAAAGAATTGCAGTGACAGAGGCCTTTCAGCATTTGTGTTCATAGCACCAAGTACCTGCCATTCACACTTTAACTCTTGCCTTTGCCCATTGTCTCAATGACAGGGGCCAAACTAAAACCCAGGACTCAAGCTGTTCACATTGAGATCCAACTGTTTTCAGTTTGCTTCATCGCTTTTAGCCTGGGAGAAGTACAGCTCTGAATCTAGGTTAAGAATAGCTCCCTTCCTGTTTTAAAGCTATTTAAGGAATTTCTAATACACATACAAGGTCTGTATGTATAAATATAAAAAAGGGACAAAAAAAAACCCTGAAAAATACATGGATTTTTTAGGAAAACAACAGACCTGCAATAATGTGTAGTTGGATCTATATATCTGATACTGCTCCCAGAAGGAAGTCCATGCTCCTCTTAGAAATGGGATTGCACACTAAGTAACTTTGATAGATAGGCCAAATGTAACCTGCAATAGTATTTTGAAGCTTACTAAGAAAATGAAGGCCCTTCTCTACTTTCTGCATTACAGTCATACTGAATCAGAAATAAAAATTCATTTATCTACTAAATCAGTCATTTCCCCATTCACTTCACAAATCCTTGCCCAAACCAAATTCTTTTATAGGATTCAGGAAGATAGAATGCCTTATTGCAACATTTGGGTACCCCTGTCTGCTGTTCTCAGCACTCTGAAACTGGTGGTGGTTCACACCACAAAGAAAATACCATCTGTACTAAGACAGACACAGAGTACATAAGGACCAGAAACTGAAAAATCAATCTGGTGCTCATTTAGTGGGCAGAAAATATTCAAGTCCACAAAGGCAAAAGTTCTCCTCTCCTCTCCTCTCCTCTCCTCTCCTCTCCTTCTCCTTCTCCTTCTCCTTCTCCTTCTCCTTCTCCTTCTCCTTCTCCTTCTCCTTCTCCTTCTCCTTCTCCTTTTTTTATCACCTTCTAGCATGATTTTGACAGCATCAACACAATACTACAGATTAATTCAAGTTAAGGGGCTGGCACATGGAGCTTGACACCGGTTCAAAAGTCACTCACCTTCCACTACCACAGTTGCAGGTTTTGAATAGGCTGTGCCCAAGCTGTTCTTGGCTACACAACGATACTGTCCTGCATCTTCTCTCTGAACATTGTGTATCCTTAAGTTTCCAGAATCCAGGACGGCAATGCGAGCAGTCTCCTGCCGGAGGAAGGAGCCATTGAGGTGAGGACTTTACATGCAGGCTGCACACAAACAGCATCAAAAATCTCTTTACAGAGTTTGGGCTTACATGCATGAACACTATACATGTCCTACAACTCAAGGATTTGGGGCCACCTCTTCCTGCTTAGCATTGTCATGACACATTCACCCATTCCTATTTGTGCAGATAAGTGAATTAAAGCTACAAAAGAGCTCTTATTTAAGAGAACACCCACAAACACTTTCCTCAGTATTTGGCCATACTTAGTAGTAACAAGCATATATCACATAAAATGTAGATACACAGAGAACATTTGATTTGTATGTAGAATTATTGCAAATGAAGACATTTGTGAGATGAGCCCTGGATTTTCCAAAAGCTTCCTTTCTATCTACTAGAATTTACAAATGCTATAGCTAATGCTAATATTTAACACAGTAGCTTTAGCAAATAATTAGCATTACTGAAAACCATTCTCTACTCACCTTCACAACTGTTTCTCCTTTGACCCATGAAACAGAAGGTTTTGGATTCCCCATTGTAGTACATGGAAGAACAGCCTTTAATCCTTCTATTATTTCCACATTTACAGGTGGACGGGTTATTTTGGGTCCTAAAATTTTAAAAGCCAAAAATTAAAGTTGAAATGAAGCTACAAGATAATAAAAAATTGAAATTACAGAAATTACATCAAAAAATCTGCAGATTTTTCTGTGTATTGCTGAAAGATAAAGCAGTCTCTCTTGGTTTTGAAGTTATTTGGTAAGAAAGAACTTTCTTCAGCACAGCATTCAGTTTAAAAAGCAGAAAAAGCAGCTAACTTGCATGGGTTATTTGTTTTCCTGAGTGGAGTTTGACAGTCAATTGAATTAGGGCCTGGGCTAAAATCCAAATTCAGATAAGAGTTTTTCCAGTATTGAAGAATGTTAGCATTCTGGGTTCTGACATTTTTCACTGTGTAAACACTGTCTTGTCTCAAAGCTCAGATCTGGATTGAATTGATTTTGAAAGAGTTTTAACCCAGGCCTGTCTCTAGCTCAACAAGAAGGGCATGTAAACACAACTAATATCCTTAACTGAAGGATTTATAACTATGCTGAAAGTGAAAAGGACAATCAAGCCTTAAAGAAAAAGCAATCAAACTCCCTTAAAGTTAATGAGGAATAAATTTAAATTCATTTTATTGAAAGAACATGGCCTGCCTTAGTCTGAGCTGAGAGTATAAAAGATTATTATCTCAGTATTTTGGGAGATCTGACATTTTGAGGCCTTTGCATGATAATGAACTAGAAAAACAAGTTTCAGAGATCATCATCTCCTGGCCACCACCTGCAAGTGACTGGGATGATGCAGAGTTCCAGCATTCCCAGACTTTGAGAGCCATCTCATTAGCCCAGGCAAATCCTTTCCTACAAACAGATGCTTTAGCCAGAGTGTACCTCTGGTGCCATTTAAAGTGTTTGTGTAAATAACTCTAGCCATGTGAGTCCAGCTTTACTGAGTTTGGCACATATGTAGCTCTCTGCAAGAGCAAGTCTTTTGCCTTCCATGTGGGATGATGAGATTTACAACATGGTGCTCCAGACCATTCAACACTGCTATTGAGAGCATCTGAACATAATTTAGTTGATTTTGCCATCCTCAGGAAGAAATCTGATTACTGAAAGTTTACAATTATAATTCACCAGGGACCTATGCAGTATTGCGTAGAGACCTCATCTATCAAACTGTGCCACTTTTACAGAGTTTTGCACAAAGGACATTCTTCAAAGTATCAATTTTTGTCTTCTGATCTTAGAACAAGTGTGTGTTATTCAAAGTAAATAATCACAACTGCATTAAGTTATGATCTCATATGACATGTCTTTGACTCAAAGAACTGCACCCAGCTTCCCAAGAACATGGGTCTGCCCTGAACCTGGATCCCTAGGCACCATACATGGCAGTCTGCTCAGGCTTTTGATTAAACACTCACATGGCATCAGGAAGAAATTGCATTCCCACTTACGCATTTTCACCTGGAGCGCCCCACAGCTCTGTGCAGCTGCTCCAACTCCATTATCTGCTGTGCAGCAGTACACTCCATCATCACTGTCCTCCACACTCAGGATGGTCAGGAGCTGCCCATTCCTCTGGATGCTGTACCGTGTGTCAAACAGCCTGCAGGGCACAGCACGGATTGTCAGGAACAACCAGGGACACAGAGGGAATTGCATTCGAATATGCAGACTGCTGATGTCACTACAGATGGCAATAAGCTCTACCTTTGATTTTCAGCACACAAGCAGAAGGGAAGGTGCTGAAAATGCTGAGTTCAGCCTTAAGATTCAGGTTCTCACTATACCATGCAGTTCCTGACTGTCACTAGTATAGTGGCAACTCTTCCTCCACCCAGACATTGGAAAAATCAGTAGGCATCATGTTTGGGGTTTTGACTGGCCAAGGACAGGCATGAGCACTAATAATCTGCTCTGGCTGGGCCCTGTTTTAGGTATCATTGTTCAATGTAAGAGAAAGATGCTTACATAGGAACTAGAGCTGAAATTGTTTAAAGGAACCTTCTTCACAAAACAAAGCAAAAAAAGTTGGGTTTTTTTTTTTTTTTATTAAACAGATAAAGTTATGGAAATATTTTTAAAGTTGTGAAAAAAGACACAAACCAAAAACCATGAACTTTTGTGTCTACATCCTGAAGAAGTTTTGTCTATTTGTTTTGAAAAAAAAAACCACCAAACCAACAAATAAGCAAAGAAATGTGCTGAAGACATCTGAAAGTTAGAGAATTCAAGGATAGCTATAGCTTAATGTAAAATATCCAGGCTTTAACCTGGATATTTCAGAGAACTGAAGGAAGCCCTGAAGCTGGAGCAACAAAAATACAGGATATTGTAATTAAGTCTGTGGAGCAAAGACTTATTTCACATGTGAGCATGACAAAAGAAGTGCGGTATCTGAGTAGGGGGGATGTGTGTGTTCAAGTCTGAGAGCCAGGGGAATCTGAAAGACGATGAGAAATCAGAGATCTGAGGTATTGATTTTCATTGCAAAGCTATGATAAATATAAAGAAATAGTATAAATAGACACTGTGAATAGTAAATTTCCTTGTCTTTTATTTTCACAACTTTATTGATGCTTTTAGGAGGCACCTTAATGAAATTGGACTTTGATTCTACTGAGCACTGGAAAAAGGATTCTGACCTGAAGATTTTGTCCCAAGCAATCACAAATCTGACCATTACATATGTCAGGTTTTGTCTTTAACTGTTAAAAATTGTGCAGTAGTCATTGACTAATCTGAATGTACAATTATGATGTTTTAGGTATGTATATCCTTTCAACAGCACTGCACCACTCAGTATTACATCTCCCTCCTCTTTTCCCAAGTGGGAAGAAGGAGTGCCATGAAGTCATCCACAGTGTAAAAGACGTGACTCTGTCCCCTTCTTGTCCTAAGGAAGGCTCATTGTGGACAGCCCTGTTCTGGAAGATGGGACAGGTAACATTTCACTCAGCACAGGGCACCTCCTGATTTACTTGCACAAGTTTTGATGTCAAAACGAAAGGCACATCCAGAAGACTAGTGCTGATTGTATTCTCTGCCCTATGGCTCTATTCCCATTGAAGTTGAAAGCTTACATACTGTTTTGTTTTGAAGGTTAATCTTGCTGTCTATCCAGGATGCTGGGACCTTGGCAAGAGAAGAAAATTTTGGGAATGAAATAATTTAATGCTTTCAATATATAGGCCTTTTGAAGTTTGATACACACACACACAGAGGCACAGAAATACATTTATGTGGGTTTTTTTCAGAAAAAATTGTCTTCTGATCTGCTGCTTTTCCATTGTGCAAATTTTCATCAGAGCTTTTAGAAAGTTACAAATATGTTCAGCTTATCTTTTCCTCCGTCTTTGGTCTGAGCTTTTGTATCCAGCAGTACTGAATATTAATGCCTTGTGAAATTAAACGCTTGCTGTGATTAATGCTGCTTCAGAAGTCCCAGTAAAGGAATTAAGCACCTGAGCTCTATGGCCTTACCAGAAGAGGTGTTTTTATCTTTATTTTCCATTTTGGTCAAAGCACTGCGTCTCAGAGAGAAAGTGAAATGGCTTTAAGAATGATGTGTTTGGCTTCTGGAAGAGAGGATTTAGGTGATAAATTATCTGGATTTCAGATTATTTTAGAACATAGGGAGAATGATAATTATAAAGACATGGGGAGAGAAAGACACAGTCCTTCATGAATGGCTTTCTCTCCCTGCTTTGATTTTCAGTCATGGTGTCACCAATGAAGAAGGAATTAGAAGAAATGGAATAGGAAGAATAGGAATCAGGACTTCCATGCTGGAGGAAGTTCAGACCTCCATGCTGGAACAAAGTCAGGGTCAGAAGATTAGGGTCAAATTTTGCTGAGATTGCAGACAATGAAAAAAAACATATTTCTGAAGGCCCGTACTCGTATTTTTAACCTTCTGCTTTGTCCTACTCTAAAGCAGTTTTCCAAGCAGTGAGACCTCGTTCTGCTGCGGACTTATTTGGAGCCTCCTATGCCAGAGGTTTAAAAGCTTCTTGGATGTTTCACCACAATAGTGAGAACCATGCTTCAGGTGACCATCTGCCCGACATGCACATCTCCTGTGGAGGCCAGGTTATTGACTAAATTACACAAATTGTGTTGTGCTGCATTTTCCCTCACAGAGGAAGTCACTTAGAGCCATTTAGAAAGAAAAACTGATGCAAAGCCATGTGGCAGATGTGATGTGATTTCAGAGCTAAATCAAGTACAGTTTACTTTGTAGAAACCTGTTTACAGCAAAAGAGCAAAAACAATGGTAGCAACTTCCATAACACATTTCCACACTTCCAGAAGGCTGCCTTCTTTGTTCACATCTTGATGCCTGGTGGATAATGTCTGACAGTGCATAGCAATGAGAAGACAATTTCCAGATCCAGAACTAGAAGCAAACAAGAATGGCTAAAGTTTCCAAATGCAAAGTTTCCAAGAACATTGAGACAGACAAGTCCTGCTAAGCTCCTTTTAAATATTATGCAGCATCCTCCTCCTTCATAAATGCATAAACTGAGGAAGAGAACAGATTTAATTGTCCTAAGCTAGAGAGAAAACTCCTTGCAGCAGAAACCAACTCTCTGCAAGCTCAAGGGCGTGAAGGTGCAAGAGCAACTCCCAAGCAACCCCCACTCCCTTAGAAATACAGAATCCTAGATAACTACAGCCAGTCATTCTCTTTCCTGACACAGACCCATTTTTATATTTCTAGATATCTCCTGTATCATGAAAGCAAGCACTGCCAATTTTGGCAGAAGGGGCTGGTGAGGGTTGGGGCTGCTCCCTACCTGATGGGAATGCTGTTGCGTGTCCATGTAATCTCCGGCTCAGGATATGACTCCACTACACAGACAAATTTGGCAATGTCTTCTACCAGGGCATCCACTGTTTCCAGAGGAGTGCTGATCAAGGGAGCTGTGTGAAGAAGAAACAATGAGAACACCTTCTGGTGCCTACTGGAGAGAATTACACAGCCTGCCAAACACCTTTGGTGGAGGGAGCCATGTCCGTGCAGGGTCACTCAATGGCCTTTTCCTTTGAGGTATCTCCATAAGATGCAAACCAGAGCAAACCAAACCCCAACAAGCTCAGTGCATCCTGTGTTTCTGACACAGGAGAGCCTCACCTCCTCCTCAGACTCACAGTAGTAGGTGAGCATACTGCAAGGACACAGGTGGGGCTGTCCCACTGCTACAAGGGTGACATTGCATAAGCTGGAAGTGCAAAGGGCAGCACACAAATTGAAGGCAAGCTGACCTGCCCCTGGAGTGGGAAGAGTGCTTCCCCATTAGTGCATGAGACGTGGGCTTTTTTTTCATTATTACAGGATTTATTCACTCAACTATTTATCTTTTAATAAAAAAAAAACAAAAACAAAACTAAAACAACAACAACAAAAAACTCCTGTTATATATAAACACCAAACTCATTATACAGCACAAGTTTTTTCTAAGCCAGGCTCACAAAGACCATTCAGGTCATTCAGATTTGTATCATGACTAGGACATGTTCTCTTTTTCTCACAGTTTCTAACCAAGTAGCATGAGGGTTAGAAGGTGCTAGAGATAGATTAGATAGATAGATAGATAGATAGATAGATAGATAGATAGATAGATAGATAGATAGATCTATGTCTAATGTTTATTATCACAGACCGGTTGTCATACATCCCTTGAATGTATCTTTAGAAACATTTGCCATCATCTGGTGAAAGACTTGAAGCACAGCTGGAAGGGATCAAAGCATAAGCCTAGCCACTCACTTTCCCTGCTCATGTTATTCATTGCAGCCACTGCCTCCAAAAACACTTGAATGTCTTGACCAATGGCTGCAAGAGACACACATCCATATTGGTTGGACTGGATTTCACTGGCAACTGTGCTGAGATAAACTAGTTTTTACCATATTCCTGAAAGACTACCTTGAAAATATATCATGGATTCAGGAGTCTTCCTGTTCCTCAGCAAGCATAGCAGTTTCTGGCCCATTATTTTTTCACAGAGAATCCCAGGTGCTGTGTATCTACTGGCCATCCTTAGTACAATGAGATTCAAATTCAGGCAAAAAATACACTATATCCATTTTATTCTTCCCTCCCTAAGGAATGGGCAAAAGAGAAGATATTCAGATTTAAGTGACTGAGAATAATGGAAAGTCAATAAAGACTTAATATAGAAATATTAAGAATTCTCTATTAATATATAGAATTAATTAATATTAAGAATTATTCTATATTCTTATTATATAAGAATATAGAATAAAGACCTTAATCCTTTTTCAATTTACATGGAAGTCAAAATTGGAATGTCTTTGGAGTTCTGCCGGAATGAAGCTACAGGAAGAAAGGATCAGCTTCCACTATCAGGTTTATGAAAAACTTTAAACACTTTTGACGTTTCATTAGAATGAATCTGTCTCAATAATATTTCTAGATTATATGACTTTGAATTTTGTCATTAATTAACAATAATGACAATACTTACGTAAATCTCAAAACTACATCTAAGATAGCTCTAAAGATCCTATGGATGAAACTTCAAATAGAACAAGTCTGTGACGAGTTCATTGTTTAAGATCACTGCTTCAAATTGTGTCACTTTATTAGGTCATTTTGAGTCACATTAAACAGAAGTAATCATCTGTATTGTTCCCCAGATTAATCCCATCTGGGGATTCCCAGATGGGAATTCACACTGGTTTCCATGCCAGTGAAACCAAATGGAAGACTTCTATAAAGACTTCATTTTGCTACTACTGAAGGTTGTCTTAGGAGAATAACCCCCACCAATGGTTATCCTGTCTACTTTAAATGAGACGTTGCTATTTCGGGACAAAGTTTATCGGGGTTTAATGGCATTAACCCTAGAGTTTTTCAACCTAATTTTATACTGTATGGTTTTATTGCTGTTGTCCACATTTCTCAATCTCTGGAAGGATGCTCTTCTAACCCTGAGAAATGTAAATTTTTACGGTAACAATAATTCAAAGCAACCAGTTTTATAACTGTTGTAATGATAAACACAGCCATTCCCACAAGTAATAAAGTTATATTTGTGCCAAGAGCTGGTATGCATAGTGACAGTATTTTGTTCTTTGGGCAAACAAGACCTGTCAGGTTTCTATATTAAATAAATTCTCTAGAAATAGTTACGTACTTTTAAGTGTGTCTTTTATTAAATAGATGGCAGAATTTTGCATAGACATGGTCTGACCTGGTCCCTTTTGAAAGCCAGCGCACAGCTTTTAAGAGCAGAATCAAGCCGCATGCTTGCAAGAAAATTGTGTCCAAACTGACTGCACTGCAGTAACAGGAAAATAAATAACTTTAAAACTGCCTTCCCAATTCTACATCCTCAGAGAGCAACCACGACAGCAACAGGGATGTACAATTTTCTCTTACGCTCTTTTCACGTTTGTGATATTTAACCCAAGTAAGGACAGTGAGCAGTAAGACTTGCCGTCATTTTGTGAAGCACCAACAGAGTTCCAAAATGGCTGAGATGGTACTTACATCTAAAAGTCATTCAAACAAGTTGGGTGCTGGTGTCAGTCCATGTTTTCTCCAGAAAGCACTCTAAACTCATGATGTGTGTATTACCATATTTTAACACAGGAAAATAAAATCTGAACAATATACGGACCTATCTATCATCACATAGAAATGGAGCCAGGCCTTTCCATGTGTGTAAACTGGGGCTTTCTCTTATTTTTAAGGTATCCTTGTGGCTTTAAATAAATTGAAAATAAATTAATCTATATATGTGTAAAGCCACACAGGTGCTATTTTTCTGGATGTCAGCTGTAGTTTCCCGAGATAGAAAAATGACCCAAGGCTGGTCATGGGACCATGTGAAAGCCAAATGCCCTTCTGTCCCCAGCCCACCAGAAGCTTCCAAATGTGTTGGCTTTGGATTTGGATTCACACTTTTGAAACCAGACCAACCAGACAAACAAAACAATACAGAAAACAGAACCAGTCCCTCTGCAACATTGCAGATACCTGGAGAAACTGCAGTTCGTATGGTAAAAAACAGCTCAGCTGCGATGTCCTAGAAAAGGGAGTGTATCTATTCATTACACTGTGACACCAGAAAAAAATCTATCCCTGTTCTCTTTGTTTTTCTTGTCTCTCCAATACCACTTATCTTACCACAATATTCAAAAAGGTAAAGTTCACAAACTTACTTCAGTGCCTTACGAATATACCAATATTTTTATTTCAAAATATTTTTATGAAGAAGATACATTATTTCTTTCTTTTTCATTTTGGGAATAACCTGACTGACAATTGTAAAAGCATAGCCCTGCAAGAGCAGCAATGTTGGCCTAATATGTGAATACTGGCATTCCCCTTAAGATTTCCTTTTGTTTTCCTGAAGCTGCAAAATTTCTACTAAGCGTTGAATTTCAAAAGCGTTGAATTGTAACTCTGAATCACCATTCAGCAAAAATTGTTGTCCGCAGGTTTACCAAACAGTGCATCCAGAACGGTACCACGGTTGCATTTTGTACCTCAAAGCCTTTTCTAAATGGATTTTTTTGCCAATTCTTTTCTTGCCTAAAAGTATGTGGGCATATGCCCATATGCATGTGTGCACACAAGATAGGAAGAAGGTATGATAACTTCTATATGATATAACAAACAGTGCATATTTGCACTTATATACCTATTATTTGTAAAGACATTATAGATATTTATTTCTTTTGAAGCTTTATATACTTACAAACCTACACAGGTATGCTGAACACAACAGATCTTGTGCTCTGCAGCAACTGGTGCTACCCGCCATTAACACTTCTGGAGCTTCCTTTCACATGAGAAATTTACATCCCACCCAAGCTGAACCCAAAAGTCTCCCCTGCCTATTACAATGGACTATGTGCTCTTCACAGACAAAGAATTCAGTTCCAAACACAAATATGAGAATATTTTCACTGCTATCCTTTTAAAAGCAGAAAAGTGACTATTGAAAGCAGGCCATTTTTGTCTTTTTTGGGAACGCTACAGCACCACCCACCCCACTGTTAGCTGAGACACCTTCCCCTTTGCAAAACCTCCATCAGCAAATAGCAGAAGAAGAGCAGAGAAAAAGCAAACCTTTCAGAAGTGTGTCAGCCAAGCTGAGGGCTGCCAGGGTGAGGACGTGCACCAGGGGCACCTTCAGCAGGTCATTCATGTTTGATCCAGAAGGCATCCAGCTCCTTCAGGCAAGGCGTGCAGACTTCCCAGCCGGCTGCATTTCGGAAGCGGTGTGCAAGCAGAGCTTCTCTGCAAGTGACAGAGTGGGGTCTGAGGGATCTAAGTATAATCAGGAATTCTCCCACCCAGTGGTGGTGATGGACGTGGCCAGCTGGTGTGTATCCACTTTGGTCAGTGTGAAAGCGTGGAGCTCATGAAACAAGAGAAAGCAAATCCCTTCTGAATTCCTTCTAAGCAAACAGAGAACAGTACAATGGGCAAATGCATTTCCAGGGCAGTACCCCACCCCAGTGTTGCAAAGTCACCAGACCTTTATTCCAGCACACTGTAAGTGCAATAGTAGGAAAAAATGCTTGCCACTGCCTTTTCCTTCATGTTAGTCCCCCTCTTTTCCAGTTTATCTCCTCTCGCTCACACACACTCCCTCTTATTATAACCTTTCAAGATTGGCTGTAATATGCCACCTGTTGCCCTGCTGATAGTATTTCTTTTCTTAACAGATGCATTTGTTGGAGCAGAAGAGGTTGCCATTGGTGACTAAAAGTGCCTTTCTGAAGGGAAATATGACAGTGGGGTTTAATCTCCAGAAATATCTTGTTAACCACCAGGTCTCTGCCTAAGATGAAAGACACACAATCAACACTCATTTTCTAGGAAGACTTAAAGAAACATCAGAATCAAGATCTTCTGACTCACTCTGTCTTGCCCCATCCTACCACAAAGGCCTATGCAATATTTTCCAAAAATGTCAAGTCATTTGTACTGCCTGTTTTTCCAACATAAATATTTATATGAAGAGCAAAGAGGCTTACCACTGTGGAAAGGCTGAAGCGGGGGCAATAGCTACATGAGCAGGGAAAAAGATGAATAATCAGTCTGGAAAGAACCTAATTGGTGATGATCCTCTTGGAACATGACTCCGCATATTTTTCATCTTTTTGTCAGCAGAGTGGACGTGAGCTTTGCACTAAACTACAAGGTTTGAGGAAAGCAAATGTGCAGTCATAACACATCACAGTAAAAGGTACTTTGAGATCTCTGGAATTTCCTTTATTTGCTAAAACTCTTGATTTAAACCACTTCTAAACAGCCAATTCTGCAATGAACATACATGGTTCAGCAATGCTTCTTCTGAGGAGCAAATGGACTAAAACTGACCAGTGCTGGGAATGTGTGACTTCCTATGTTTTGGCATGGCTTTATAATAGCAATGTTACTTTGGGGACATGGCATTTGTGATTAAGAACAAGGATCTCTTGACAAGCATTCCTCTGAAGATGAATAAAGGCAGAAACACTCACAGAAGATGTTAAAGATATTCCAAAAATTCTGGAGCTAGCAATTACAAAAGAAGCAAAACAAGAAGATGACAATGAAACAACAATAATCTTACCAGGGAACAGAGAAACACTGATTCATGGCTGAAGTTACAAGTATTTCTTTTGTTTAAGTCCAGACATATCCAATTAAAATGCTCCATAGAAATGTGACTTGGATTTTTAGGGTAAAATTCTGTTCATGAAGGGACTTGGCCAAAGACCTTTGTGTTGCTGGATTCCTGTTTGGAATGTATTACAAGGGCTTTGAAACTGCACCATCCATATGAGTGCAGAAATTAATATTTCCCTTTTATTTGTCAATTGCAGCATTTAGAAATGTCACTGCCAGCAATGGCTGTTAAATGCTAATAATGCCTTTGCATTTTGGGGATTACCAAAGTACTCTTAATCTCTCATTTCCTCTGCTTCATATATTTTTACTAAGGATCATAATGAGCTCCTCTACTCTAAACTGAAAGGATGTAAATTTACTCTGTACATGAGAGTAGAGAGGATACATGGGCAAAGGTACACAAGCTCCAGCAACACCTGCCACACAACTAACATACAATATATGTGGGAAGCTGGTGGTCCTCTGTGCCTATCATGGAAAGATGTTTTTATGATTTCACAGTGAAATCAGTAAAAATCATACGTTGGTGATATCAAACCTTCTTTGATTCCAAGTATTTTCCAAGTTCACCTTATAAAAGTAAAATGCGTCATTAATTTTTACTCATGGGGTTATGAGTTTGTTGCTTGTTGGCTGTTGTCTGTTGTGCTTAGGGTTTTTCCTAACAAAGCTGAGATGCATTCAGTTTACAGATAATTGTATTTACATCTGTTGTTTCTTATAGTCATGCCCCAAGGCTTCTGCTGGGATGAGGCCCCAGCAGCCTACACAATAATGAGAAGAAGTCCAGTCCCCAGCTTTCAGACATTGTGGGAAAAGCTTTGTTCCCATGGATTTCTGCTTATCTCTCTGCACTTCAAACACTCCAAAGAAGTCAGTTCATGAAGTTCAGTAGACAAGACAAGGAGTGTTCATTCACCTAGCTACCATTTTTTCCCACTGCAAACTGTTTGTGAAGTGACAAGTACAGTATTTTGAAACAAATGTGTAAATACAAAGAAAGCAGTAATTTGTTAGAGTTGGCAGAAGAGATAATTGCCTTGCAGTCAATGAATTGCTTGACATTTCACCACTATGATGAGTGGAAACTGTTTGCAGGACAGAACCATGCTGGACCTTTTTTCTGTACCCTCTGTACACTTCCCTCCTTCTCCCAAGTATTCTGCTGGAGGCTGACAGTTTTGCATGCTAATGTGACATAATTTGGCCACTGAATTATTTGAAAATTGCCTTTTCTCCCACATCACTCTCTGGGATGTCTTCTCCCCAGGTAGTCCAAGATGTTCATCAAAGTAGACAGGCTAGGACAGGTATTTCCAGCAGAAACTGTCCAGACAAAGAACAAAATCATGCTGCAGAGAGACTTAGTGAAATTGTTTTGGCAGTAGTCCTAATTACCCAAGCATCTGGTGATTCACACTGAAATAATGCAAATCAGCACTAACCCAACCTGAGTAGTGATTGACTTGCCTGACCTCAGATTGAGGTGAGGCTGACTGGCCTGTAGATTCCTGGATCCTCCTTCTTGCTCTTTAACTGAGTGGCATTTGCTTTCTTCCAGCTCTCAGGCACCTCTCCTGGCCACAACAACCTTTCAAAGATTTGTTGTTGATATGAGGTGCAATACCACACCCTTTATCATCGGCCTCTCCACCTCTTGTATGAGAAAATGATCAATAATACCTTCGAAGAACCTCCTGGATTATTTGTGTATTGCTGAAGGTAAGCCAGAAAATGAGGGTGCCCTAACCTGCCAAGATAGCAGATGTGTACAGACAAAGAAGACAAGTGGTTTTCAAATCCCAAGCTGCCATGTCATGGCCTCTTCCAGCCAGCAGACAGATTAAAAGGATGTACTGTGTGGTCTTCCCTTCAGATGGATTGTATGCACTAACCTGATGCCTGATGCACTCTTGCTGCTTCCTGCCTCAAAGCAGCTGCCAATGTTATTCAGCCCCACACCATATCACAAGGAAAGACCCCACCCTCAATAGCCCTCTCTTCTCAGAGGATAACACTGTCATGGTGCTGAGCTGGAATGGGACAGAGGTGCCCTGTTTCCCCAAAGAGAGTTGCCACAAAAAATGTACAAACTGTGCTCCTCAGCTTCTGGTTTCAGTCTGTTATCCTGCGCTTGCCATTGGAAGAGTGCAATCTGGGGACCGGGATGGCTGCTGACACACACAAAACCTGCTCTCCATCACATGGTATCACAGCCCAGCAAGTGAGAAACAAGACCTGCATTTAGATGTAGTTGCAGCAGAGCTCTTACTGACCCCTGCCCAGGGAACTGGGAAAGGAGGGACCCAGTGTGGATTTCCAGGCCACAGGAGCCACATGAAGGAGAGCATCTACCTATGGGATCTCTTTTTGCAGAAAGAAAGAAAAGTTTCACAACAGGAATACATTAGGGACTTAATATATCCCACTGATTTTGATCCCAGAATACTGCACCTTGTAATATCTCACTCTCACCAAGAAATAAATAAAACCTTAGCTTGATCTGAGAGTAATATTGGCAGTTGCTGCAAAAATATAGTCACTACAAAATAAAATGTCTCTTTCATATCAGAACTCCTGTGAGTATTATTTTAACTATTGTCAACATCTCTTTAAAACAATGAAAGCTAAAACCAAAGAAATGCACAATGAAATAAACGTGTATGATATCTCATGTGTCAGATCAATAAATTTTCAATTTTCAGATTTTGTCTGTCATAATTTGCTGTTCTTGTTCTATGTTTTAGATTGTGAAGCAGTAAAAGGCAAGCAGTGGGAGTTTATAGGCATGCAAAAAGCAAACAACCAGCTTGGTTTCAAACATACAGCCTGTAGCACAGCTGGCTTCAAGTGAAAGATTGTGGTCCTGTACACAGTGTAGAAATCAACTGTCCTGAGTGATCATAGAATCATAGGCCTGTAAATACTTTTTCCTTCCATCACCATGACATCTCTGAAACTCACAGCATCTCTCTGCAGCCAGCTGGGATCCAAGAGGTGTTACAACATAGGGGTGTGATATGAGGAAACACTCAAGTTTCAGAAGTACCTGCACCCATGCAGCAGCTTGTCTGCCAGTGGAACAGGACACTTGAAATGGAGCTGCCGCATCCTGCCAGCTGATGGCAGGTTGCCATGAGTGGCTGCAGGAGGTGTGCAGCACACAGGTCCCAGGGGCATCCTATCCCCTTTCCTTTCACTGAATGTGGGCAGTGTGCAGCAGCATGTGAAACAGCTCCACCCTCGTTTGCCAGACAAGATAGCTTTTTCCTGTTGCTCTGGTAGGAAGAAGAACTTTACAGCATGAGTAGCTGAGGAGTGTTTAGACACTGTGCTATATGCTGAAAGTCATTTTGGGGGGCTTTGGCTATACATACTAAAAATGAGAAATTAAATTCTGCTCTGAGCTCACCCCAGGCAACCCCATTGACGTCAATGGAGTGTAACTGAGAGCAGAATGTTGCCTGTGATCTTTTTTACTCGGAGTTCACCTGCTGCTCATTTGAAGCCATAATCCTTGGTGACATCCCAGTCAAAGAGAGGCTTGCAGAGCAGAGATCAGGTCCCAGTGTGAACTTCACTCAATGAGGCATTCTTGGCTATGGCATTTTGGATCATCACAATATCTACCTGCTACAGCAGTCACATTGGCAGCTATTTAAACATTGCTGTGTATTATCTGGGAGCACAGTCACTAGCACAGCAGTATAAGTGAGTACATCTCCTCAAATGGCAGACCATGGCCCAAAGACACACCCAACACATTCAGCACATTTAAGAGCAAACACTGCAAAAGTGATATCCAGATGATGTGAGGGAAGAAATGGGAGGATAACCAAAGACAGAAGCCTCAAGGAAGCATCCTTAGCAGCACACAATTCCCTATGGACAATAGGCTCCTGCAGGGGGACTGTAGCCAGAACAGTGCTTTCTGCAGGAACCACAACGGGGTTCTGTGGTCTTATGCAGATTTAACAGCCCAGCAGAAAAAGCATTTGAGGCACACAGGGTGAGAAGAGGGTGTTCAGGAGCCCGTAAGATTCTACAAAAGAGGTATAGGTATGGGAGTTTGCACATGCCTTATAAGTCCAGGGAAGAAAGCCCAACAGTGAGAAGAACCTTCAGCAGGTTCTGCATAATAGATGGCATTTATGAAAATGAATGAGATGTTATGCTTTTCTGTCCCATATTTATTAGCTCTGTCCAATAATCTTCTTCTGTTTAATCTTGAGAAAGAACAAGGAAATTATCTAAAAATACTGGCATATCCACAACATTAGTCCTTTAGCTTCATTGGACTCCATCTGAGGGTCCTGTCCCTGCATGTTGTCAACATAGCATCATTATCATTTAATATGTTTGAAGTGAGGGCAATGTTCACAGCTTGTGGGCCTACCCCTACAGCCCAGCTGTGTAGGACGTGCTTCTGCCATTTACTATATTGTGAGTAAATAATGAATTGTTCATCAGCTATATAGCTGGTCAGGAGATAATACAGATGGGGTCCAGGTTTGCACCTAAACAGAAATTGTCTTGTGGCTCAGTAAAGCAAAACACTCACTTTAAAATCACACAGAGCAGAAGCCATTTTGGGTAACTCTGAAAGAGGCTAAGACTCAGAAGGTAGGCTTAGAGCCCTTTCCAAGGGCCCTAGCTACTGTTGCCAAGTGGCAGTGACTTCTCCTACATATACCTGCCCTGACATTGTGTCCCCAGGCAGCTAGAGAGGGATGTTAGCCTGGGTGAGGGCCTTTTTTCCCCTCCCTCCCTCCCTCTTCTCCATCCCTCTTCTCCATCCCTCTCCAGATGGAGATGGGGATTCTGGTCACTGCTTCAGCACATCTCCAGCTTGGACCTTCCTCCCTCACTAGTGGCAGATTTTGCTGTGGTCAGAGGGTCACTGGAGAAGAGGTCACGTTAGGGAAACCTGCATGGGCTCAGGGATGTAGATGTTCCCCAGGAGTAGTAAGATACCTGAGCATCTTTGCAGTAGTGGCCAAGGTTTCATCCTGTCTTAGAAACCATACTTGGCAAGCAGCACTGGGTTTCAGCCCCTAAAATAGCTTACAACCTAATCAGTCAATTCTTCCAGTCAGTGCTTCTGTGGAAAGCTTTTGTCTTGGACATTTTCATAGCATTTGCCTTTTATTTCTGAGTAGAAGTAGCAGCTCTGGAGCATCTGGATGAATAAATAATTCTCTGGGACAAATTCATTGCCTCTGACCATTGCAACAGGCATGCAGCAAGGTTGGATTTCCCCCTGCCCAACACCAGTTCAATGCTCTGCAGCTGCTGAGCAGTGCCTGCTGGCACGCCTGGAGCAGGCAGGGTTTTCCCATGGTAAGATCCTTGTGTGGTTGCAGACTAGGCCTGCCAAACTGCAGAGTCATCCATACTGCTCAGTGAGGCCACACAGCTCCATAGGATGCAATCATCTGTGTTCTCCAGCCCTCTCTATCCTACATCAAGGCATAGATCATTGCATCCCAACTTCATTACTCTTCCCCAGCCACCTGCCATATCCCATGGACTCAGGGATGTCCATGAGATATGCACAGAGATCCACTCCTCTTTTAGCAGGAGATGGAAACCCCACTTTCATTGACACCAGAGGCCAAATTTCCGATGGTGTTGACAAGATAGTCGAAGATGCAAGACATAAGAAGAAGAATGGACTTTAATTTTTCAGCAAAATGTCTACAAATTTGCAAGTGGTGTAAACTGTTATCATTCCCTTGGCAATAGTGAAACTATGCCAGTTTGCCATTCCTTGAGAACTTCATATTTGATTGGTATCACTGATAATTCAGCTCTTTGTCTTATCTGCACATCAGAGTTTCCCTGTGCAGCTGCTCTGCTCTGTGATCTACTCTCTCCCACACCCTACCTTCAGCTCAGAAAGAAGTTGTTTAGCCCATGGACACATTTTAAATCCAGTCTCTCTCTCTTCTCACAAGAAGACTTGTGACACAGAAACTGTGTGGAACGTAAATTAAAACTTCAGTGGATCTATCTTCCTACTTGAAGCCAAATCAGGGCAGAAGCCAGATTCTGCATTTTTAATATGAAGTTTCTGTTAAAAGTCTGAATTACTCACTCAGTTAGAACATGGTGCCAATAATGCCACAGTTGTGGTTTTGATCCTCATGAAGGCCATTCACCTAAGATTTGGACTTGTTGATTCATATGGGTCCCTTCCAGCACAGAATATTCTATAACTCCTGTAACTATTTATAATGTACCATGTGTGAGGCAAAATTCAGTTTCATTTTACCTGAGTTAGGATGAGAAGGCTTTATTACAGCAACCACCACCCACCAGTCTACATCCATGCTATTGAACCTCTCAAGGTGGACAGTCTTCCAAACACCTTCTGGCAAGGGCCCATTCTAAAATGCAAGCCTTCTCTAAGAATTGTTTCAACCTAGCCCAAAACTGTGTCAAAGAGCTCATAAGCTCTTTGTAATAGTATAATAGTATGCACCTTGAGCTTCTAGCACCGGGACCATCTACCACTGCAATCTCCAGGTATATATGGAGCTACAACATCCAGGGATCCCCTTTCTAAGAGAGCCTAGAATTTTAGTCTAGACCAAACAAAACATCTTTGGGATATCTGGGTGTTTGGCCCTTCCTCAGCTTGCATGGCCCCAGAGCTGCTGTCCCTATTCATGCCAGTGTGCCTTTCACACCAACAGGAGTACTCTGGACAGGCCTTTCACAACCAACCATCACTTTCTTTTCTTCACCCAGATGAGCTGGGCAGTCATTAGGTAGCTGTCTACAGCTCTCAGGTAGAAACCACAGCCCTAGCTCTGCTGGCTGTTGTCACTAATGCCAGCTGGTGATGCTTGTCTCAGGCTGTGTGCTTATCCCAGTAAACTCCTCTAAAACACTCTTGCCTGTCCTCTTTCTCCAGAGCTGTAGCACAAAAATTCAGCTACACTTTAGTGGAGGCATTGTCTTCTTCCCCCTCAGTTCTCTCCTTTGCCTTCTGTGAGCAAGGAAAAGCTTTGCACAGTCACGCAAGAGGCAACATCACTCACTGGCATTATCATGGGTCAGACAACATGAGATGCATTTCTTTCAGGAGCCCCCTCAGGGGGATGACAGCATGTGTCTGGCTAATGCATAACTTTATCTCCCCAGATGCTGAGCCAGAAAAAGCGGAAACAACTGTACCTGGAAAGTGACAAAAGCATGTGGGACGGCTGCACACAAAGTCATGGTGCCAACACGGGTGCTTCACAGCAGTGGTGTGTCTGCTTTCAGACAATGGAAAAGGAAAGAGATCTGCTTTCCCTGATGAAATTTACATCCTGAAGAAAGTGTCATCACAGAAAGATGCCAAAAGAGACATTCCATATCTGAAAATGACTGTTTTGTTGGGGGTTTTTTTTGTTTATTTTGGTTTGGTTTTGGGGGGTTTTTTTGTGGACAAGAATAATTTTGGATCTATTAATGTGTAGTATCACACTTGTTAAGGCACCTCCAAAAACAGATGCATGACAGAGGCTCCTGGGGGCTTGCTTCTGGAATGTCAGAAATGCATTACAGAGCTAAAACGTTCAAAACATCCAGAGGAAAAAAAATCTCTGAATTAGGCAATTCTGTCAGGCTGAGGAAATAAGATAACAAGCTGGAAATCTGAAGAATAGTTGTATTTTTGAAAATACACTAGTGTCCCTCAGTTATTCAAAAATAATGAGTCAGATATTTAAAAAATCATAGTTGCCTTAAAAATGAGGGTTGTGGGGGTTGGTAATCTGGTCTTGTCTGCACTATTAATGGTCACATTCCTAAATTCTTCTGGAAAAACATGGAAATTAAACTTTATTTTGTAATAAAACCAGAGATTCTTGCATAATCTCCAAGCCCCAGGGGCTGATGCATTTAGCAGAACATCAGATAATATGATAAAACCCATAGAGTTGACAATGCTAGAGCTAAACTTATTTATGTAGCCCTGGCAATAGATTTCAGGGCTGGTTCAAGAACCCACATCAACAGGAATTACATAATTTTTCTAGGACGCAGTTTTTGGATAGTGGCTGTTAGAAATTACATATCTCTGTTTCATTCAATGGAAAAAGTCTCTCTCAATAAGAGAAAATAAAAGCCCCTGAGGGACAGACTTCTGCAGTGACAAATTAACTAGTAGAACAAAGCACAACATTTCTGAGGTTTTAGGGGCTTTACTCAAGGCGAATGTCTCCTGTTGTATTTCAATAAATGCTGTAAAATAAAACTGTGTTCTGCTAAAACTTGTGCCGTTCATGTGTAGCATTAGGTTTGACTAAAGTACACTCATTTATCTGCTAAGAACTTAACTTATAAGAGGATCTAAAGTTTGATTCAAAGGAATAAAAACTCTCAGCTCCCAAAACTTCCAAAAGTCCTTGCAGATGCCTGGCCTCTCCTAGCATAAAATCAAAGCTCTTCCAATTGGCAAGCTCCTCATGCCGGGAGATGACCTGGGGCCCTTGGGTCTCCACCATCACACTGAGAATGGATCTGGCATGGTTTCCTAGTCTTTGAGGATGCCACCTCATGCACTTTGCACTGGAAGAAACACTTCCCATATTTGACTGGGGACAATTTCATATTTAGAAACAATTCCAGAATCACAGACTTATGCTAAACATCATATCCTCCACATGTTGGGGCTTTTCCTGGAACACAGATAATTATAATCCTCTGCCAGACCTCTCATAATCCTCTGCCAGACCTTTCACTCACCTCTCAGATCCATCTGACCTTGGTTGTTGCCATACATGACACGGTGACCAAAATGTTTTTCGCAAAACATGTATCAACATTTGCAGCAAGGATGCTTCATCACAATTTCTTTTCCAAGTGATGCTGCATCTGGCCATGGCTCTGTTACAAAAGACAGAGCACCATATGCATTTGCTAAGAAAAGCAATGAGGTTCTTCCTCATCAGCTGTTATCCTTAAAAGCAAAGGTGCTGCCAATGTAGCATTCTGAGCTCAAGCAATCCTCTTGGGCTGCTCCCCGCCTGTCAGAAGCACAAAATTACACAATCCTTTCTGTGCAGCTGCTATTTGAGCAACTGTGGTAATGTCTAGACTCTTTTCTCCCTTGCATGAGCTCAGAGGCATCACTTTGCCCCAGTCCCAGCTCCTACAAGGCTTGATAAAAGATCTGTGACCCTTCTTGTGTGCCAGCCAAGAACATATCTGTCAATGTGGTCCTCCAGCATAGGAGGATTCAGACTCTCTCATACATGTTGAATTAGGTAAGAGAAGTTGGGACTAATGGAGACCTGCTGTTTCATGGCAATGAGTCTGCTGCTCTCTCTGAGGCTATAACACCTGTCTGTAACAATGCACAGCCTCCATTGATGTCTGTGTGGGATGGTACACATTCCTTTGCCTCCACACTGCAACTACTTGGCCTCAACATCAGCGCTGGCAGAAAGGAAGAGGGGCATGTAACCAGAGAAGAAACTGGGTGTGTCACAAGTATAGCACAAATTACATGTGGCAAGAAAGGAGGCAACAGTAAAAAAAGAAAGTGAGAAACATGCCCATTCACAGCAGACAGAGAAGGGGATAGAACCTGAAAGACATGGAGTCGACCAGGGGTGTGGGGAGAAGCCAAGTTTGGCCTTGAAAGATGAAGGCACTACTCAGGTTGGAAGTAGGTTTTAGACAAAGGGAATTGTGCTAATAGAAAAAAAAAAATCTGTGCTTGGTGGTGTTTGGCAGAAGGAGATTTGGTGTGGTTACCCCAGTCTCACCAGCATATGCAACCAACATGCCTGCTCTGTTAGGAATGGCATTGTGCAACTGAAGCAGGCTCACCTAGACTTTCACACTGAGAGGCTGCACAACATGTATTTGCAATGCTGCCTACCCTAGGTAAGGTCAGGCACTGACTCTGAACACCACTGAAAATATGAGCAGCTAATTTCTTCTCAGCAAGAGTTCAGAGGGAGGTGTTTGCAGGACTATTAAAAAACATAACCTGGGGGTCTCAACTGAGGAACTAACCAAGAGTTCTTAAAGTCAGAGGACAGTCTATTAGGACATAATTTACAATACAACTTGGGATTTTTTTGCTATCCTTGTGCGAGCAGTCTAAGTCTTCTTCCAGTCTGCTGCTTTAGGAATGCTCTTTAACTCCTTGTATGGGTTTAAACTTATAGTATGGAGGTATTAATCTATAAATATTGACACCAATCTCTGGACACCAGCAGCAACCAAGAAACTGTGCAACCAGAATAGTAGCTTCTCTCTTTATTAGCTGCTGTCCTGTAAGTTACCATGTACTAGATCAAGGGTGTGGAAAAAGAAAACTAGCCAGAAAATCTCTGACCCTTGTGGCTCAAGGTGTGGGAGCACTTCCCTAGTGGTACCCAGCACCATCAGACAGCAGAACCAGAGGACACAGGGCTTCCACACTGTTGAGTGGGACAATAGAACAGCAACAAACAGATCCAGTAGATTTTCATCCTGTTGTAGGTAACTGGTGACTTGGGAGCCAATAGCAGGGCTGGTGCCTCTTGCAGGGCATGAGGCTCTCCAGTGCTACCCTATATCACACACAGAGTCCTCACAGGGAACAAGCCCTGACACCCAAGCAAAAGGAGAGTTCTAAAATGTCTGCCAAGGTGCCAGAAAATTTTTTGTAATGATACGTCTTCATTTTGAATTTCATATGCATTACAAGCATATGAACAAGTGAACTCCCGTAATAATTTTAAAAAATATATAAATTGTTGATCAGAAGTGGATTACAAAGATGTGTTCCACTTCTTTGCAGAGATAGGATTAGTTTCACAAGATTTTCTATTACTACTGGGAGTCATCTGCAGAAACCTCTTCTGTATAGGTTTTGCAGTGTATAAAATATTGGTTCTGCAGAACCTCATATAGAAACCATCAATGAATGAAAATTTAAGGAAAGACTCCTGATTTTAAGTTGGATTCTTATTCAATCTTCAGATAATCATTCTGTAATACTGTGTCAAGTACTTGATTTTATCTAAAAGCTATTACTTTTTAAAAGTCAGTTAGTGGGGATCATTGAACATTGCCAAGTTAAACTCTTCTAAACACTAAGAAAAATAAGTGAGGCCTTAAAAAGCAAAATGCAGTCTGGGACTAATTCCCAGGAGACTTTTGGAATACAAGGCCTCTATTATATTAAAAGTACTGATAAATCACAGGAATAGAGTATGGATAATCTTCTTTAATTAAACTTCTATTTAAAGTAGTTCAAATCTAGCTGAGTTTCAACTACTAAAACATCTGCCAGGAGTTTTCAGGTTTGAGGAAAGACAAATGGGATATGGTGGTGCAGTAAGCACTAGCTGATCCAAAAAATAACCTCACTTGGTACAAAATGCAAAATAAAACACAGTCCCTAGCAGTGGCGAGTACAAAGGTTGAAGTATGAGAATGAGACACTTCAGGCACATATTTGAAATTGTGCACCTTATTTACCTCCAGTAAACTCACTCTTTCATCAAGACATTTATGTGAGCCATGGCATCTGAATTTCCCGGAAGAGAGACTCATAAGAGCAATATATTGGGTATGTGCATGTTACTGAACTAGAGATCACTTTATAAAAGATTGAGGATGAGCTTGGGAGATAACAACCAAGTTAAAAGCAGATAAGAAGTTCAATTGTGCTATAAGGTCATTTTGAAAGGAAAATTCTAAATTGAAAATGAGTTATTGCTGTGTGGGTTGCCTTCTGAGACACTATGCTGGCTAAGGGCACATATGCAGAATTATCTGCTTCATTTGCACACATTCTCCACCAAAAGGACAGGACTAGGTCTCAGATGTTATTTACTGTTAAACTCCCAGAGACAAGATATCTATTTCCAATGGAGTCAAGCTTGCACTGGCAGGAGACATTTCATGGAGAAGACTAAGACTTAGTTCCATTTTTGTCTCATGTGGAGGAGCACAGCCCTTAAGAAATAATGTTCTGTGATGTGAAGTTACATGCTTTAAATCCCTATTTTGAACATGCAGTCTTAAGACCCATCCACAGCTCAAGAAACCAGTATCTGGCAACTGGATAATACTGGGCATTTTCAACAAAAGGATTAAATCAAAACTATTAAGATAATTGGTCTAGGACCTTTTTGTTGCATCATGTCCTGGTTTAGGGCAAATTGGTGGGAAAACCTCCAAAGGGGGCCCTTCCAGAAAACAAACCCATACGGCCCCTCCCCCCAACCAGTTCAGGAAGGATTTCTGAATTTTTGAGAGAGAGAAGGAAAGAACCTGTTTATTATCAGGCACAACACTCCCCAGCACACATAATGAACAATACCAGAGGACAAAATGTGCTCACTGCTCTGAAGAGATGAGAAACTCAGAGAGTCTCTCTGGTGGGTGGTTGCTGTTTCAGTCCCTCTGGCTCTGGGAAAAGCTGCAGAGTGGACCCCCGGCAGGCTGCAAGGTGTTCTCGGTGTTTCCTTGGGTCCCGGTCTGGAGCAAATTCAGATGGTCCCAAGGAAAAGGGAAAGGGAGGCAGTCCAGGGAAAATTNCTGTTTCAGTCCCTCTGGCTCTGGGAAAAGCTGCAGAGTGGACCCCCGGCAGGCTGCAAGGTGTTCTCGGTGTTTCCTTGGGTCCCGGTCTGGAGCAAATTCAGATGGTCCCAAGGAAAAGGGAAAGGGAGGCAGTCCAGGGAAAATTTGGACTGTTTAGCTAAACTAACTAGAAAGCAAGAGCAAAAGCAAGAGCCAAAGCAAGAGCCAAAGCAAGAGCAAGAGCGAAACGCAAAGCAAAAAACCAAAGCAGCACAAATATACTGCACTGTCTGTGTCCCGCCGACTGTGGAGGAGTGAGCAAGCTGATAAGAAAATGAAACTTCCCTGTCCAGGGCCAGTCTTGAAGGCATATAACAAAACATCCAGCACAAACAGAACCAGACACAAACATCCAGATAACAGGGGATACAAGCATCATAAGGACACCCTAGGACACATCATTACAAAGTTTCACTGAGAAAGTGTTTTCCTGCAACAATTTTTTTGTCAAGGCATGTTCTCTTTGGGTTTTTTTAATGCATAATCCTGAATAGTCTGGTATGAAGCCACAAGGACATCCAGCCACAGGTTCTGGCAGATAATGCAGTTCCTCACAGCTGAAGCACCAGGGCACTGACAGCACAAGAAAAAAACATGAAAAAATTAACACAATTCAACATGTCTAAAGGGAGAAATAAAATGCTGACTGTTGGGACACTAGTTCCTACTAGTCTGCTGTTTTAGTGGTGCACAGGAAACTGCAGAGTTGACTTGGACTGAATGAGTCCTACTCCTGCGGCCTTCACCTGTGGTCTGTCTGGCAAACAAAGGCCACAACCTTTCTGACACTGAATATAATGGTGCTGAAAGCCTTGTGCAAGTCCTCACTGGGATTTTTCATGAGCTGTTTTCATGCCTCCACCTCTGGCTTCCTTTACAAGGCATGATTCTGTCAAGGGCAGAGATAGAGAAAAAGTCCATTCTTTCAAAAGCGGTGAATCTGGTTTGTTTCTATATTACTGTTTATTTTATGACAGTGTAACAAAGCCAGTAAATGTTGTTAAGCCAGAGTCAGTATTAGCAATGGAAATAATTACTACCACTTTAACTGATGTTTTGTTAATATTACTGTAGCACTGTCTCATGAGTCATGACAGGATGGAAATTAATTTGTCACTGCTGTAGGTCTCTTTCTTTACTATAAAGCAAGTTTCTCCTCTTACATTCATCTGCTCTAGTGCCTGTAGTAGAACTAATAAACCAAAAACATGCTTGAACATCCTTGTACGTGCTGCCTTCTTCGTGGCCAAAGCATTTCAAGTGTTGTTTTGCTTAGGTAATGGAACAGTCATGTGAAGATGAGGCCCTGGAGAAGGCATCTCTGAAAGTCATATAAAGGCTTTGGACTCTTTCAGCCTTTGAAAAAGTGTATTTTTAGTGTCTTCACAAAGAAATTTGCTTCTGAGGACTTCATGGTATAAAAGTTGTGCCTCCTACCAATTCTCAGCATAGCCAGCTGTCCTCTGTCCAAAGTCAGCTGACAACATGGCAGTGCATGGAGTGTTGTCCCCTTGGCAGCCAACTGTGGATCTTCACTTCTTCACACCCTTTCCAGGGTGCCATCTCCTTTAAACCATAATACAGTGAAACCACATAAAGAATAAGCAAGAAGATGCATATTCTACCTGGTGACCAGGGAAGGTCCTTGCAGTGGTTAGGGCTGTAGCATGGACCATGTGAGGGATGGCAGAAGGTGACTGGACTGGTTCAGCCTGGAGAGGAGGAGGGGAAGGATGGACCTTATGTCCAGTCATTATGTGGTGTACAAGAGGCAAGAGGACATGATTTGCAAAAAGGTTAATTTTGGTTCACTTGTTAAGAAAGGTTTTTCACCTTGAGGGTGGTTATTCACTGGAAGATAGGTTTGGAGACATTGCAGGATCTCCAGCCTTGGAAACACTAGCACTTCAACAGCACAAGGCACACAGTAACCTGTTCTAATCGGTCCTGCTTCATGCAGGGGGTTGCATACCTACAGGTCTCTTCCCATCTCAGTTATTCCATGAGTTAATGAAGCCTTTAGAAAGTTTTTTGGTTTATTTCTTTGTCTAAAGAACTGGTTTCTACTCCCTGTTAAGTTTCTCTGCCTTGGATTTAGCAAACTCACAACGTTTCAAGAAAAATCTTGGACCATCTTTCTACATAAGTGCTTTTATTCTAAAAACTCCAGTAGGAGAAAAGAGGTATATTCTCATACAAAAATATAAAATAAAATTCCTCTCCAGTTTTTCTTTGCCTGTTAAAACAGGAATTTATGCAATTTGTGCAACCATTTTGCCTTTATCTTTGGATATGTTCAGCTATTCTTCAATACACCAAGGTTGCAGCAGCCTGGTCAGTTTTTAGGTGGTGGCTTAACCTGCATTTCCCAGTGTGGATTATGACTGAGACAGCTGCAAATTTATCTGACTTCATCTGGCACTCTTCAGATCTGCTTCCAGACTCTCTGAAGAGTGAATAAATAAGAGGCCTAATGCTAAACTCTTTCTACTGAAGAGTTTTTTCTCATTTACAGAGCTCAAAGAAGCCTTTCTCCATTGTTAAGGGATTTTTATTTTAAAAATTAGATTTAGCATTTACTGAAATTAAAATCTGTTGTAAGTTGGATGCATGTACTTTGGGGTGTTTTATGATATTTTAATATCTGAAAGTGGTGCAGTCAGAAAAGCTGTAAGAAATTAGACTTAAAATTAAAAACAACTTTTCTTGAAAACAGACTCCAGCAGTGAGGAAGACTAAAGCTCTCACCCGTATGTGTAGGAATCCAGCTTTGTCTCTGGAACAGTATGCCTACTTTCTGTAACCAATGAGGAATCATAGCCAATAGCTTACCTGCCTTGTACCTCAAGAGTAAGATCTGAGTCCACCTCACACCCCCACCTGCTCCCTTCACCCAGGCTGGTGCATTGCTCCCTGCCCTGAGCACCTTTGAGGAGGTGACAGGTCCCTCTCAGCACTGTGCTCATGCTCTCATAGCAACTTGGATGTACAGCATGTGCATCCAGCCGTGAAAGGGCCTGTGGACAAAGGAAATGTCAGTCTCTTTTCAGAGGCTCCAAACACATAGTTAAACACTTAAGTGTTTCATTATGCCAGGATGTGCTTTGATGATACAAAGAGGAAGTAATGGTGGGCTTTTGTCTGCAAACTCCACTTTTTCAGGTGAAATTTCAGCTCTTGAAACCAAATCCTATTGTGAAACTCATTCCAGAGGGCTTTCTGTGAGACTGATGCATATTCCATAAGTTTTGACACAATACAACACCCTCCTCATGACACAGTTAAACTGCACCATTTTCCTCATTTCACCATGGCTGTCTGGTTTTAAGCACTGCAGAAATACAGATGTGTATTTCAGACTTGAGAAAAAACAGGACTCTGATAGTCTACATGATATATTGGTCTGCAACATGGCTCTCTCTTGCATCAGGCAAAAAAGTCTTATCAAAGAAGGACCTGAGGAGGGAAACAGCTGCTAACTTTGGGGGTTAGGAGCGGTTGTCATGACTTTTTTTCTATTCCAGTAGCAGTTTCACTTCATTCAGTTGTATTAGAAAATATTTGGACCCGAGGGCTTGTTCCCAAAGTGCATCAAGTTTCTCTAACCACTGCCTGAGAAAACCATCGTGCCAGTATATTACCCACAGTACTCACTGTTCTCACAAGACCTGAAGGGCATTTTCTCAGATTTACTGAACAAGATGCCAAAGACTTGGTAGAAAATTTGAAAATATATTATATCCTGTCTATTTCTTATCTCTTCCTATATGTCTATGACCTTCAATCTTGTGACCCATGACTTTCACAGAGTATCTTTTCCTAACTGAATGGATCACAACATTATTCAAAACAACACAGAGCAGAAGTGAAGTAAAGCTACAATTCTCTTTTACTAGATATTGCATTTGAGCATCTGCACTCACCATATGTTGAATGCTATGCTGCAGTGCTGATGGAAACCAACAGTGTACCTACATAACACACAAAGATTTGCTCAACTAAGTGAGAAAACCTGGATGCTTCCTGTAGACCATACATGATCTCTTGGGACTTGGCATGAATTGCAACGAATAGCTTGAAAGCAAACAGAATTTGGCTCCTAATAGGTTATTCAGGAATATATTATCTTGCCTCCTTCAAATACAGAGAGAGAGGTTTAGCCAGCCTTACAGACTAAACAAATAGAACTGAACACATGCAGCCTCAGACAGTTCCTAAAGCTCTTGAGACAACTGTCTTTCAGATTTGCTTTCCTTTTTCATGAGTGTGTAGATTCTATCACTGAATGACATATGGAAGCCTGTCCAGTGTGTGGTTCAACTTGATGAGAGCTCTTCTGCAAGTTTGACAAGGTAAATTGTCAAATTTAAGTTGGTAAATTTGATCTTACCAACTTAGCAAATATTCTTCTGGATGGGAGAGAATGGGTTGACTCCTAAGATATAAATAATGTCTGAGATGGTCCCTATTGCTTCCTCAAGTTGTCTGTACACAAGCAGTACACTCTTTGTGAGTATCACTTCTTGGTTTCTTTGACATCCTTGCTTTGTGTGTTAGCAGCATTGATTTATTAGATGGGGAAAGTCTGTTCATGAGCAATTCCATGGAGGTCATTAAATCAAAGGCACAAAACAGTTGTCAAATGTTATCCGTGTTCAACCAATAAAATCTGATACACGGCCATGACTCAGAAATCTAGATATCATGAGCATTTTCAGTAAACACCACCCCTGATTTTCATCTCTTCTTCTGGTTTCTCTTTACTTGGAGCACTTTCATGGAATATAATCTACAGAGGGCAGAAAAAATGCTAAATTCTAAAAATAGCATGGCCACTGCTTGATTCTGAGTAAATGTCCATGAGTAAAACACAGGTACATTCAACCTAGTAGCTTTCCCATGTGAATATTTAATTCCCCAGGATGAATTGCTCTCCTATATCGTATAAGTGAGGAGCAGCTGGGCTCATTTGATCTGTTCAGCCTGGAGAGGAGGAGACTGAGGGGAGACCTCACTGCAGCTACAACTTCCTTGTCAGGGGAAGAGGAGGGGCAGGCATTGATCTCTTCTGTCTGGTGACAGTGACAGGACCCGAGGGAATGGCCTGAAGCTGTGTTAGGGGAGGTTTAAGCTATGTATTAGGAAAAGGTTCTTCACCCAGAGGGTGGTTGGGCACTGGAAGAGGCTCCCCAGGGAAGTGGTCACAGCACCAAGCCTGACAGAGATCAGTAAGTGTTTGGGCAATGCTCTCAGGCACATGGTGTCACTCTTGGAAGTGGTGTTCTGCAGGGCCTGGAGCTGGATTTGATGAACCTTTTGAGTCCTTTCCTACTCAGCATAATCTTTGAATTTGTGTAAATATTAACTTCTGAGGGGCAAATAAGCAACTTCAGACTGTCCTCAGCACAGTTTTAAACCATCTCCAGTGGTTTGTTCTTTGTGAACATACTGACATCTCGTGGTTCCATCTGAAACTGTGAGTGGATCACAATCAGAAGAGAAATTTCTGCAAGGAACAGTATAATTTTTTACATAAGTCACATTATTTTTGCTGATTCCAGGAGAGTAAGCAAAAAATAGATGTTAAAGTTGAAAAGAAGATTTAAAAAAAAAAAAAAAATCTGCTTCTGAAGTGACTGAACAGACTCTGAAACCTGGAACACTGAAGTGCAGGAATTCATAGTTTCTAGCCGAGCTACCAATGGTGAGACTCAGCTCTGTTTCCACCATTCACTCCACTGTCTTCAGATAGTGGGAGGTGAAGTATTTATTTATTTATTTATTTATTGTGGGGGGGATGCTTACTCAGGGTGAGCCAGCCTTGTCCTTCTCCCCAGGCCTCTGGGTCAGTGCACACATGCACTAACACACACCACTGCTGGGAACATGCTTACCTAGAAGATCTGTTCTGTTCATGCCAAAGGGCATTTCCAAATGCAAGCTAAACCAAAATAAGGACAGCAGAGTAACATGTGACATTCAGGCCACAAAACATCCTGTTTTTCACTAAAAATCTCACCTTCTCCATACAAGGAGTTTTAACAAAGTCTGTGGTATTGCATTGATGGCAGCTGTAAATAAAGGGAATGGACAAGACATGAAGAGGAAAGGCAGCAGATAAAATGTTTGCTGTAAGGATTATTAATTTGTCATGGAACTACTCCAATTCAGACACACAAGTTGTTTCTTCTGGGCTGCATGAAAAAGACCTTCTCCCCATAAAAGTAGCAGTCACAGTGAGTGAGGAAAACCAGTAACAGGAATGCTCTTAAAATCCACAAAGATTATGTGATCAACTTCTACCTCTGTCAAGCAGTGAAAAGTTGACCAGGTGTTCACAAACCAGTTATACACTGTGCATGCAAACCATGTGTGACAAGAGTTGCCATGTCCTTGCATGGAGCTGGTGGCTGAACAGCAGCACTTGGCAAAGGCAAAGCCCAGTGAGCCCACAGTGCACCCCTCATGCTCAGTGTGCCCCATGCACACCAGGAGACTGCTGCACAGGCAGCTGCTCTGCCCCTGGCTTCCCTCCACCACTGGCCCCAGGGACATTTCCTCCAAAACATGTACGGCCAAAACACACTCATCTAGAGATGGACTGACATTTCTAAACCCTCTCTCTGCTTGAGACAGAAGGAAGATAACTATGTTAGGAAAGTAACCATCTCAGCATGCAATGAATTGCTGAGACAGGAAAGTTTTGTCCCTCACAGTCTTTGTTTAGACACTGTGTTTTTCCTTTGGCTTGAAACAATCGTGTTGATATCTCCTTGGGACAAATTCTCTAGATTAATTTCTGTGTTGATTCATCATCACTTCTTTCTTTTTCATGAAATGCCTAACTGATTCCATGAAGGCACTGAGACTAGTCAGTGTAGTGGGGAGCACGTCCAATATTTATCCCTGGCCATCAAAACATGCAGGAATGTCTTGCCTAAAGCCATGGTAGCCTGTAGCCTTTGTGGATAATTAGGTATGAGGCTTAGTCTGAGGCTAAGGCTGCAATTACCATCCACATCTCTGTAGTGATGCCTTTTACACTGCAGCTTATATTCCCTCTGAGACACCCTTGTTACTGTGGGGGGCATGGTCCAGGCGGAAAACTGCATGAGGAAGAGCGGTTGTACAGAGTAGTACAACTGTTACTTGTTCATTTCAGTGCCTCCTGAAAAACAAAAATAAAAATAAAAATAAAAATAAAAATAAAAATAAAAATAAAAACAAACAAAAACAAAAACAAACAAGCAAGCAAACAAACTAACTAAAAAAAAACACCAGGCAGAGATCTTGTGAGGGAGACTATTCCAATGTTTTCATGTGAGCTCAGAGATAATACTGCATTAAAGGGTTTGTTACCTCTTTCTCTAGCCAGACTACATTGTCTCCTTCTCCTGGAAAGAGCATTCCAGCTGCACACTGCTAAAATTAACTTCATGGCTGGAAAGCTCAAAGTATTTAGACCAGAGGAAAAGGCTGAAGATAGTACCTCTGGTAATTTCTTTTAATGTTTAGAGTGTATTGCTCTCCATGTCAGCCTTTCAGGAGCTGTGGAGAGTGTTTTACTTTAGGTAAGATCTGTACAGTGCCCTAATTCGTGCAGGGTCTGCTGCATTTTAGGTATTTTGGGATGGGCTTTCCTTAGAGCACAAGAACTTGCAGCCCTTGAGAGATGTAAGCAATCTTTAGAGGATAGGAAGATTTCCCTCAAAAACATGAGGCTTCACTTTTTACAATCTGCATTTGCAACGTCATAAAATCCATGCCAGCCTCTCTTCCTGGTTTTCACTGCCAGCTTGGCTGAACCTTAGTGATGCCCACAACGAGAGGCTCTGGCGGGGTGCACGGCCACCCACAGCAAATGCTGCCGTGTGTGGGCTCCTTTGATATGGATGGCAGGTGGACTTTGTGACAGGGGAACAACAAGCAAATGTCAAGCTGTCAGCTCTGACCAGAAATAAGCCATCTGGGGAGTGGAGGACAGCTGGATGGAGAGGCTACCCTGCAGGTTTGGGATCTCTTGGAACTCTAAGGTGCTCTCCCCAGTTCTGTACTGTTGTCTCTCTAGTCCTTCCATAAGTGATCTCAAAGGCTTGTGAGGGAAGGGATCAAAGTAAAATTATTATAAAATGTTGTTTCAACTCATAAAGTCCCTGACAAGGGAAAAAAAAGAGCAGCAAATAGAAGTCACATAAAATTGGGATGGGGAAAATATCTTATCTTCTTCAACGGATTTTGAATCAGCCCTTCAAAGCCCATCAGAACTATATTTTGCCCTTTCTGCTTTCAACATCATTCTCTGTCCCTGCACATGAAATATTGTGACACCAGTAACTCTGATGGATATCTCTCCACATGCACCTACCTGGTTCTCAAATAAGGGGCCACTTCCTATGGCTTAGCTGTGATGGAAGTGGTAACAGATGCTGCAACCAGTTAGAAAGAAGAGTGGACAAGAACAGAGAGGGAAAAGGCATTTTCCCATGTCTTCATGTGACAAGATTGTCATTCTACCATCCTGAAATGGAGAGGAAAACTTTTGGAAAAGAGCAGAGCTGGGCTGAAACAAACAAAAGGTATTATTGATATTTCAATGAAAATTATTCTTTATCGATTCAGATTTTCTTTGTGTGTGGAAATGGCACAGCTTGACAGCTCTTACTTTATAATATCTGTTTTCTTGCAGTCTCAAAACAGGCTAATCTTTCTGGAAAAAACTTCATGGGAAAATGCCACTTGTTGTCTACTTTGTCTACCACTTCACTCTGCCTCTTGAACTATGAGGACACATGAGATTATGCCACCAGGCAGAAGTGACTAGCTGCTTGGTTTATTGACTTTCTTTACCTCATTTGTGCTGCTTATTTTAAATCACTTGTGGGTGTAATGAAAATAATGATCACACTAACTTGTTGCTCAGATTCTGCTCAGAGCCCTTGGGCACTAGAGCAGCTTCAAATGTCATTGTGTCTATAGTATGGCAGTAATTGAGTATTTGTAGCTTGCCTTGTTTTAAGATTTTCTTGTATCTTTCTCTGTGAAAAAAAAATAGTAAAATATGCAATACTATCCTAAAACGCCTCCTCTCCCCCAAGTAGATGGCAAAGTCCTGACTTAATCCATCTTCACCAGGTGTTGCAAGTATGTTGTGTTCAACAGAATCAGATGGGCAACCACAAAAATTGGTATTTTTCAGGTATGGATCATATTTTCAGAAAGCATTTGTGTTAGTGACCGTACAAGAAAACTGCTAATGCTTGCAGCAGTTTCACTAGAGCATCACCAGAGGGTGGCAGGACACTTTGCTGAGGCCACTGCTGCTGACTTGCAGTGCTGAGTTTGTACAGACACCCATCTCACCTCACCCTGCATTTGTTCTCTTGATCCACAAGAGAAGTTAGCCTCCTGAAAGACTAAATGCTATTTACTACCTTTATCCTCTTAAAAGAGAGCACAGGAAATTGGGACTTAAATCTGCATCAGAAGAGTTTTTTGTTGTCTCTCTTGTATGACAGCATGCCTCACTGCTCAGATTTAGAGAAAAGACTAGACTCACTCTTCTCATGCAATTGCAAGAGCAGCTAATGTTCTCTGACCTACCTTCAAAAGCAAATACACTAAAATAGGACCTTGTCTTCTACACATTTCAGAGCTGCCTTTACAGAAAGCAATTGTTAGAATGCTAGTTTCCAGAACGCAGTTTGCACAGCTTTACATGGTTACTGTTTAGTTGTGAGTACTTGCAGGACCCATAGTACTTCCTTCTACATAGCAGACTTCTTTTCTCTCAGCGATGATGGTCTTGGAGGGTTTCCCAGCTAGGACCAAAGTGGTTCTTGTCAAGAAAGAAAGAAAGCAAGTGAAAAAAAGAGAGACATATATGTCTCCAGGAACTTCAATGCACTTCAAACCCTTCCCACTCATTGGCATGAAGGTAGAGAACCACAATGTTCAGGATGAACTAGCATGTTGTTATTTTTCACTGCTGCCTTTGCCTGCTCAGTTTGGGAGTGTCCAGAACACCTCTACAGAAGGAGAAGGCTAGCCTTGGTGGAGACACTCAGCTCATCTCACAGCTACTACACCAGGCTCTGTGTGGCTTGGCTGGACCAAGTCCTTTCCAGGTAACCTTTTCTCCCTGGAGGAAAGGTATTTTCTGCCCTGTGTCAAAAAAATGCTATGGGGATTTGTTTATGTTCAGCAACTGGACCATACAATTATGACTTGAACAGTTTTGGTCAGTTCCCACTAGATGATGCTGTAGCCCCTCCAGGGAAGAGAGGCTATTGCTGTCACAAGGGGGGAAGTACATCCCTAGTTTTAACTACAAGTTTAGCTGAAGCACTCTTTCTGCTCATCCATGGACATCCAAACCCTACTCTTCATCTTATACTAAGAGCATTCTAAGCAAGGTGTTTTGCATTGATGACAAGATGATGTGCCAAGATTACCTCCCACTTACTTAACAGGATATTCACACCTGGGTGGCAGCAGGCTTCCAGTGTTAGCCTGAAGTTCCAGATCTCTTCTGTCTTCCTCCTATCTTCTGTATGTCTGGGACATTATTTAGGGCATTTTAACATCAGGGTTTGGTGGTCTATTTCCAGAATATATTTGCATCAATCAAACAGGGCAGATGTCCAAAAATTCTGCCTCATTTAGCTGGAAGCTGAAACAACTCTTCTGGTAATTCTGTGATGTGGTAGCAATGGGGATCATAATTTTAGGAAAACAAACCTAAATTATCATCTCTCATGTTGTAGTGGTTGGGGAAAAAATGAGAGGGAGAGAAGTTGTATGTATATTCTCTGTGAGTGACTTTCTTAGCGACACTCTCATTGAGAGTGACTTTTGCCAAATGCTGTTTACTTTTTGCTGTCAAATCTGTCTGAATGATTGAAAAGTGTGACTTGTTCCCCTCTGCTTCCTAAGTGGCACACAGACTGAGTGTGAGAAACAGCCTGCCAATGGCTCCATCAGGAATCCTGTGTCAGTACAACAGCTGAAAAATAGAAGTCACTTTGCCAAGTCTCCATCTTAGCCCATGGTTTCTCCTACTGCTCTTCCATGGGTGCAGTTATATGGCTAGAGCTTGGAGAAGGCTTAGCTCTACAAAATTCTTGTCTGTGGAGCTGTTCTTGCACTGCTGGAAAATTCAAAAGAGAGATAAGGCAAGAATCCTATTTCAGCTGAGACTGATCATACACATGTTACAACTGAGAGAAATTAAGCCTGAAAAGCAGTAGATATGAATTTAGGAGGGCACATGAAACCAGACTAGCGGACTAGAAAAATATGAGTGGTACACCAGATTTAACGAATTGTGTTCATTTCCACGATTGCAAAAAGTTTTACAGGCTTTAATGCAATCTTCACAGAGTAGCTGGACTCTAGAAGAAGCAGTCCTCAGTCTCTCATCCTGTGAACATATCCTTTTCTACAGCAACCTGTTCAGTATGTATTGTTGGTATTTATTCTGACCTTACAGATTAAATAAGGAATTCCTGTTACTTACTTACACTTATGTCACAAAAAATAAATGTACTCTGAAAGACAGGCTGTGACTTTTGTTTCCTCTCTTCTTTCCTCAAGACATCTAAATTAAATGTGTTTGCTTCTAAGTTAAGATACCTGATTTGTCCTTGGCTTTCCGGGTGCTTCACAAGGAGTTAGATCCATATTTGACCCAGTCACATGGCCGATGCTGTAGCTTTCAAGGGCTAGTTACAGTTGTGAAGATTTCTAGCTGGCAATACTTGATGATATACAAATTCTTTCTGAGCTTGACCAAAATACATGACTTTGGTGCTCCATTTCACACAGATGCAAAAAGTGAAGAACTCAAGTGAGAATGAACCATCTTCTTTGAGCTACCCTTTCCTGGATAAGCTGTTGACAAATTGGAAGCATAAATAGTATTTTAAGACCTAAGCATAAGAGGAGAAAATTAGCATGTTAAGTGATCTCAGATGCTTCCACATGAACAGCCAAAGCAGTGCTCAGCAAGCCCTTTTTCTCCCCTGTGGGAGACTAGGCAACCACCATCACTTTTTATTCCCTCATGCACTTCATACAGGGCAGAGGCCTGTATGAGGATGAATTACAGGAGGCAAAAGCTTTGTGCCAGCCTCTTTCCTCAACTTGATCCCCATAGGGGGTATATTATTTTCTCTCTTCCCTACCTGCCTAACACCTTTATTCAAGAGCAAGGAAAAAGGAAACTTCAGAAACCAGCATACTAAATCAGAAACATTGGGGATTAACTCTATCGTGGTCTTAGAAATCTAGAGGATTTTGCACAGCCATCCTCTGCCTTTGCACTGCTAATGCTTTGTCTGAAAAATCCTTGTCAGTTTGACAGAAAGAGCTAATTCTATGCAAAGACACTTTATGATTTAACTGACACTAGAATGGTGAAAATCTGTTTGTTCTCTGTACCTCAGATTCTCTAAGACAAGTATCATGGCTGTGATCCAGCCAAGCTTTTAGTATGAATCTACACTCTAAGTATGTGCATCATCTTATCAGATGCAAGCAGTAGAAATTATAAGAGCCATCATAATAGAAATGCTCACTGGATTGCATATATATTAATTTGTCTCTTTAAAATGAATGTTGAATGCCCTCTTTGCATGTGCTTTTCATTGGTCCTCACTTGAACAGAAAGCTTCTTTAAGAAATTTTTTGTAATCAAGCAAGTGGGGACAAAAGGGAAACAGATTAAGAAATGTCCCTGAAAACAAGTAGAATGACAATTTCAAGTTACCGTGAACTTGTAAATGTCTGTACAAACCTTTCATATGTTTGCAAAATAAGTCTTGTTCTGCGTTATTTTTGGAATCTGGCTGGGGTTCCTCCACTGTCATTTCCAAACCTCTTCTGCTGTCTGTACAGGCCTCTCAGGCTATCCCATCCCTGGGTGGTATCTCCAGGTCTGTCTGCTGTTCCAAGGCTCTGATCTAACAATTGTTATGTTTAAACAAAACCCTGGGAGTGATCTTTCCCTCTCTGTCTCTCTTCAGGATGGGTGGGAAACAGACTTTCAGCTCTCAGACATGCACTGTGCTCTGTTCTTCCTGACTTTGTCCAGGTTAGCAGCATGCACAAACACTCAAGAACTCAGCTCCTGTGGTGCCAAGATAGATATGGCTTACAACAGAACATGTCCTGCTGCACTAGTAAATGGCATATTTCATATTTCAGCTATGATAAACAGTATCATAGCTGCTCTATCACATTTGTTGTACTTTGAGGCACCTGAATGAAACAAGACTTTCCATCTTGAAAGTCTTGTTAACTTTCAAGCATGGTTGAACAGCAAGTGTTAAAAGTATTGACCTGCTTACAAGCAGGGAAACATTCCAGTTATGTAAACAGCAGAGAAGTATTTTTTTTCTCTGCATTCCTAGAGTAAGCTGGCTTTAGCTGAGTCCATAACTTCTGTGTGTGCTGTTCCCTTTGCTGCCTCCACACACAAATTGGTTTTTTTAGAACCACAGCCTGCTAAGTAACCCTTCTTAAGGGGTTTCAATGTGTTCTTGTAAAAGCCAGCAAAAGATTTTGAAACAAAATTGAGTGACCAGCTCTAAAATACATTTCCAAAATAAGCAAAAACTGCTATGCTAGATGAGGCCAAATGGTGTTCTGAGCAATTGTTTCCAACAACAGTTGCTAATGACAGTTGAAGAAAACTTTACAACAGGACAAGTTAAGACCTCATTTATTTTCTCCTGCTCTTCTTCTTCTACTTCTTTGTCTTCTTCTTTTTCTTCTTCTTCTACTTCTTTTTCTTTTTCTTCTTCTTGAAGTACTGACTAAAATAAAGATTAATAGCCATACATAGTTCTCTTCCTTGAATCTATTGAACCTGTTTTAACCTAATAATCTTACTGTCTTCTGCAAAATTCCCTCCTTGTGATTTTCAATCCAACTTCTGTAGTATGTATAGTAGAGAAGAGGTCAAAAAAGGAAGGAAAGAACATATTTTTGCTGGTTTAAATTGGCTGCTTCTCATTTTTAATCCATTGCTTCTAACCCTTGAATTATTAGCAGTAAAAATTCTCAATCCTCTACACTTCCACTTTTTATAGTTACATTCTCAATCATCGTGTTCCCAGAAGCAAGAGTTATTTCACATATATGATGTTTTTCTGTCCTTTTGTTTGCTTTGACTTTGAAATGAGGCAAGAAAACAGGCATATAATGTTACTGATCTGGCTACATGACCAGTTCATATAGGACTGCAATGCTTTTTGTTCTATCTTTCTCTCTGTAGCTATAAGAGAAAGCTTCATATTATTTTTTCCCCACAATGTATACAGGGACTTGAAATGCACGGAGTGCAAGAATATTGTCACAGCAATGCACAGTGGCTCTGGTTTTCCTTCATTTGGATTGGACCTCCACCTTGACCACAAGAAGAGAAGACGGGTGGAAATTATGCTTGAAGTAAAAATACAAATCTGAGATTCTTCTTGTGCAGCTCAAGCTCACTTCTTCACTCATTTATTCAGGAACGTTGTCAGCAATGTATGTTGCAATCAATCCAATCCTACATTCATCCTACTAAATTGACTTCACCCTATCAACAAAAATGTTATAAATTTTCTGGTTCGTTGTCTTTTCAAATTCACTGTGAGCAAATAACTACTGGTCTTCTAACATGGAGTGCAATTGCTTCACCTTGTCTTGACTCTTTCAGATGTATTTCAGGTAGAAGACAGAGCAGAACAGACAGATTAACTTCACCTATTTGACAACTGGAATCCAAGGAGTCCTCAAAGTAAGGCTTCTCTGGAATGTCAGAGATAACGAAAGCCCCACATAACTAAACAAACAGCTCAGAACAATAAAGTGATCCATGCAATTTCCTGTATTGTCTCTCTGGAGTCCATGGGCTCACGAGGCTCCTAAGTGAGCAGGAAAAAGACAACCAGCCAAAAAGAGAGGTTCTGCCATAAAACAAACACTCTGCAAGAACTGTGACAGCTGCAGTGGGTGTTATTTTGCCTTTTCAAACTGCAATCAAAATTGAGATTACCAGGAAAAAGAAACAGCTTGGAAAGATTGAAGAATATGTGTGTCAGTTCTTGCTCAAAAGCCGTAATTCTACTTTGATGCCAGCATAAGCATTTATAAGTGTGGAAAATTTATTAGGAAAACCTAATTTTCAGGTGCACACCAGAGTTTCATTTCACATAAACATATGGAAATGGGGATGATGTGCTCAAATGTTGAATATTGTCCTCTTTCTGCTGAATCCAGGGAGAGTTGTGTTGGTGGGTGCATTGTTTTGCAAAGCGTAGTTTATCTGAGTGGCATGTAGCATTACATATACAACTGTTCAAAGTAGCTATTGAAAAGTTCACAAATGGATTTGTGGAATGAAATGTTTTCTCCCTATATCTTTTATCCCTGTTGGATTTTCTGGTTTGTTTTTTTGGTTTTTTTGGGGTTTTTAATTACTTGGAATTTTTTTTTCAAATTATCTCTATTCCAATTCGAAGATGAAGTAAGATATTTTTTGAATAAGTAGCAATTACTTACCACCCTGTTCTTGGCATTTAGGTGTAAGACAAGAAAATTGATGTTCAGCTTAAGTTGACCTTAAAGGACTCTGTATGTCATCCACATAATGCTGCATCTTCACTAGAAATAAACTTATAAATAAAATAAGGACAGCATGAAGCCAGCAGACCTGCAAGCCTCTCTTTCTATCAACACATACTCTTGTTAAATTTTGGTAAATTACTATGAATAGTTGTTGGTCCAGTTAAAGAATCCAGCAATATTTGTATGAAGTAGCTAGCACTGTGAGAGGCACAGCTTTAATTTAGACTAATTCAGTGAGTGCAGCAAGACTAGTTCTGTCAGCACTCTTTATTTATTATAATTCCTGCCTCACTCAGAGCAAGCAGCTTTGTCCAAACAGCCAAGAAGACAAGATATCTGTGTTATTTCCCAGACTCTGAGTACCCACTTTTGCAATCTGAATGTATCCCTAAAACTTTTCAAATGGTCTTAAATATATGATTAAGGTAGCAGCCAGATATTGCATGCTTCCTGTGGCTCTCTGAAAAAAAAATGGTATTCTAGACAAAACACAAACTTTAAAACATTTGGAAGGCAAAAACAACAGAATCTGCCAGAGGATGGCTGTTTCACAACAGCTCTCAAGCTTTCAAAACTTATTTTCAACGTGTTCTAAAGGAAAAACAAAGCTCTTTCAAAGTTTTAGGAGGCAGAATCATTACAAAATGGATCTCCCCTGACACAAAAGTCCTGAGCACACTCTTTCCACCTCTCAGCAGCAAATCTGTCATGTTTGGCTTGAGAATCCTCTTAAACTGAATGTAAGACAAAATCATGTTTGGTAAATGAGGACATTTTAAAAGCCTTTGGGCATATCTAGTGAGTCTATGAAGTCTAAACCAAGTGTCACTTAGCAGATCTGACAGGTCCATACCAGCCCCAGCTCAAAGGCAAGGAGACAAAGAAATACTCTGGGTAACCTTTCTAGGATACTAGCTCCTTTTTTTGCCTCTTTTTTTCTTTTTTTTTTTTTTTTTTTGTAGGGTGGAGTAAGTTGTGTTTTTTAATATATTTTATTCCTTTCTTAGACCTACATTTATTGTCTGAATATAATTCTACATGTTCCTCTTGAAAATAAATTTAAAAAAACAAAACCAAACAAAAGCACAAACAAACAAACAAACAATCCTGCAGTGTGGAGAGCATGTAAAAAAATTTTGTCAGTAGAGCAGAGCCATAAGCTTTCCAGAAGGACACATGTATTTCATGCTGGTTTTAATTTTTCTCACAGTGCAGGAGCACATTTTGTATGTTCTATATGTTCACCCATAGGATGCCAGAACATTTGCCGGTGAACTTAGCATTTTGCCATTTAACCTTTAGCCACAACTATGCAGACTATTTAACAAGGCAGGCCAAGGAAGTTAAAGTTTTTAAGCATACTTACGTAGTGATCTTAGAATTTTAATGTGCAAGTGGTCAAAACTTTTTATATTCAAAGCCCAGAAAAATAAATGAGCGTTCCCATTTTGCTTCATGTGACTGTTTAAGATTGTTTTATGAAACAATAATCAATGTGACTTTCCAAGGTCATGAGCATATTAGTGATAGAATTCAAATATAAAATGTCAATGCACTCTTAATTAGGTCAAGATGTCTGAGCAAAATTCCTTCTGTCCAGAGCATCCTCTTATTCCATGTGCAGGATAATTAAAATAAATTATGCCCATGAGAAAAGCCATGCTCTAACATCAAAATCCCATTTATCTAGATAAGTTTCAAATCCTTCCTTGTTTTGTTCTGATGAAGTCCATCTGTCTTTATTTGCAATTGATCTGGCTTTGCTTAAGCTTAGTGCAGTGGGTTGTTGGGGGAATTTTTGCCTCTGTAGCTTCCATGATTAGATTTAGATCATTGAAAATAGGTGTCCTTAGCCCCTTCTGCTTTCCAGCTCCCCTCATTCTCTTTATCTTAACCTTTGTTAGTGACCTTTAAGGCCTCCATTCTTGGCTATCCTCAAGAAGCAACAATCCAGAGTCATCAACAGATCCACTTTGCCTTGAGGTCATAAGGTGAGGCAGTGGTTTAGATTTCAGGGAACACCACACTTTGGTATAACACAGTGGACAGTTCATTTCACCGCATCCGTACTCTGGGGAGAAGGCTTGAGACAGGCAGTCATGCCAAGACACAGGAAGAGGATGAAACGCCCTAATATTTATTTTTCTAATAGATACTTCTTTTCCTGTTCTTCCTTTTCAGTATTTACATTAGAAAAGTACCTCCAGCTCCATTGCATTTTACAGCAATCATACTCACCCATGATGTATAGTCAACACCAAAAAGGATGGCTGACCCTAGTCTTTAAAATTGGAAAAGCACCCTCCCTTCTTTCCTACCACCTGGAGTAAGAAAACTAGCCACCACATGTAAAAGGCAACTGCTTCCCTTACACCCCACAGCTTCCCAAGAATTCATCATCCTTCTACTCTGGGTTTTTCTGAGGCGTCCTCTAGGGGAAGGAAGGTTGCCCCTGAGTTTTGACACTGCAGAAAGATGTATCCTTACAGTAAACTCTTAAACGTGATTGCAGGAGAAAGAAGCAAACATAAACAATTAAAGGGAAATAATAAAACCAAGAGAAAAACTTTCTTCCTTACATTTAATGGGGAGGGGAAAATTAATGCTCAACTAGGACCTGCCTACATTCGTTATTTTAAAAGGTTCTTGCTCGATAGTTTGTAACATATGCAGCTGATAATAAAGGAACAAAATTTAGTAAAGAAATTAACATGTTTCAAACCTCTCACTAGTCTTTCATAAAAAGAAACATTTCTGCATTCTTGTAGCCTTTCATTAAAGACAAAAAGCAGTTTCTATTATTATCTCAATTTTAGTTCCACAAACTTTACTTTGGGAGTTGAAATTTTGTACTCTTTTTTGCAATCCAACTATTTAATGACTTCAGAGTGAATTTTAGCTGTCACTGGACTTGCTTTTGATTTCAAGAGGTTTTATCATGCATGTCTTTCCTAACCAGAGTTATATACATGAACTGAAGCATTAAATGCATGTATGAATATCAATTTTTGATGACTTTTGGTAGGCCTGCTGGCAACTCCTGCAGCTATGAACTTGAGATTGCATGGGACAAAATAAAAGACAGAAGAAAAATGGAGAATTTTGTTCATAAATCTGTGGGAGTGTAAGAAACATTTTCAATATCATAACTAATTATTTTTTTAAGGATACCACAGTGGGAAAATACAGGTTTAGATTTCATGCAGCATTAGGCTTTCTCTTCCCTCTTGTCTATATAGATTTTTAAGGGTTCAACAAATAAAAGGAACCTTTAAAAAAAAGTATGGATGTACTTCATGCATTTTTTAACATTAAAACTTTCCCAACCTGTAATAAACAATACAGATTTGTGATATACTGTACTCCTTTTTCTCACATTTAAAAAAAAAATACAATAATACTACACTTCTAATCCATTTATTTTTGCAAGTGGAACATGAAAATCTGCAAAATTTCTGGTCAGGGAAACGGAACGATTCTTAGAAGGAACAAGATGCTTTGACCTTCCATAGTTCTTGAAGGGCTTATCAATTAAACAAGAAGAAATCTCAATGGGGGGGAAAAAATGACCCTTTTTTCAGTGGTTGTGGTAAGAGGTCTGGAACGACATCTGGAAATCACTCTGCTGTTTCTTCATTCCTTTAAGTAAGATTTTTTTTCCCACATTTTTTTATCCAAACCACCGTGTCTCCATGAAAGTCAAAACCCTCATCAACAGCTGCAAGAGAGAAGAAGAAAGCAAGCTTCTGCTAGCATGGGTCTAGCCAATAGAAACAGAGGGAAAAGGTGATCTTATCCTCAGCAAAAAGAACCATTTTGTGATCAGGTCCCAGTGAAAGTGATGTGTTTTAAGGTGCTTAGTTTACACAAATGGCTAGTTGTTAGGGGTATCTACAATGTTCTTGAAGAGTTAACATATGGTCTTCATGTGGAAGGGCAGGGACAGTCACTTCTGGGAGCTTGTCCATTCTTGAGATACTAACAACAAAGACTGTGTGCCCCCATTACTGTTATTAAGTAATAAAATTGCTTCTAAACATCTTACTCTTTCCTTTTTAAATTACACTATGCGATGCAACCTGTAAACACCTTAACAAGCTCTATCCAACAAGTGTAACCCATGAGCTGACACTTGCCCATGCACAAACAAAACAACACAGACACAAAAAAGTGAAGCAATTCTTGTACTTCTGAAGAATAAAAAAGAGCATTCCTTGTGGAATGATTTTGCAAGTGTGTGTAATCAATTGTAAATAAACAGGAAAATTGGTGTTTCTAAACAAGAAGCTTTGAGTGTAAATTACTATTTAAATTAGGTTGAAATAAGCCATTGCTTTCATTCACAGAGAGAATTTTCAAACCAATTATGTTCTCTTATGGCACTTCTGCTGATGTCAACCTTTTAAGGTTTGTATTTAATAGGATATTTTAGTCAGTTCATTGTGGAAATAATGGCATCCAAAATATACAGACAGAAATTGTCCCCCTTTTCTTGGTGTGCATATATCATCACAGACTGAGTCTACTCAAATTTAAAATTGGAATTTAAAATCAGTGTAGAAGCCTGCACAGGTGCCCTCTATATTTGGAGGCCAAAAGTGTGGATTTGAAAGATCAGAACACAACCTGTTTACTGAATCCTGATATCATGGTACCACACTGGTATGTTTAAAATAGGGGATAAAATCAAGAGTGTATGTTTTGTGCGTACACTCAAATTATGAGCAGAGAAAATGCAAATAAAAAGCTTGGAGAGAGATACAAAGAAGAACTGAAACCACCAATAGGCAGGAAAATAAAAAAAAACAGAGCCAAAATATTTACACATACAATTCATGATCCTGGATCTTCAGCTCCTACCTAATGGCTACTACTAACAAGCCCTGGAATTTGCCTTCCCACATGTGAGTAGGTATTATTTATATCCCATAAGACAAGTTCTCCACACAGCTGTAAGATTATTCCAGCCCATGCTTCTGGTGAACACCTGTACTTAAAGCTTCAACTCATAAAATCTTAAGAGACTTGATCTAAACCAGCTCTAAATTGATTGATTTTCTTAGAGGTCCATAAGCTATGACAGTCACACCAGGATCCACCAGGCTGTCATAACTCACATAGAAAATGGGGTTGTAACATCCCTGATGGTGGAGACTGCAAAGCTGCAAGTACATTCTAATTGAAGCTGATCTTGGTCATGCAGCACTATTAAGTGCATGGTGCTGATAACAGCTCTGTAACCCGGCATGTCTTAGGATGAGACACTGCTGAAGCAGAATGAAGTCCTCTCTGCCTAGCTACCCTCAGCCAAAGCTGTTCCCTCCCTGAGCATCTCTTTCCTTGCCCACAGCACTTGCTATAGGGACAGACTGTTTTTTCACAGATGACAAAGACTACATCATAACAACTGAATGGAGATCCTTAGACCAAATTTATCCCAAAACTTGCTGTATAATGCAAAGTAAACCAGCAATTGACTAATAAAAACTTCAGTGAGCATGGCACTGAAACATCAGATGAAATTACAATTGCTTTAAAATACAGCTTCAGTTAACTGTGCCTGGAGCAAGAAGAGAGTATAAAGGTACACATAAGTACCTTTATAGCTTTATAAATAGCTATAAAGCTTTTAATAAATAAAATAGCTTTATAAAACAAAAGAGTAGTACTACTAAGTTGATTAGATATGACTTTTCATCATTACCTAATTTTTTCACACCTGAGGTAATTTCAGTGGGGAAAAAAATAATTTATTCCTGTTTATGACAAAGATAGGCTTTATACAACATACAGTAAATTTATTATAAAAAATATATTCTACATCTTTTTTCCCTATACATTTTTATGTACAGGGACAGTACTGACACATAGAGCAATTTTTTCAAAGTAGTATGTGAGTTTTTATCACTAGTAGTCCATTGACAAAAGGCAGGACAAATCATTTTCCACCATAAACTTTTCAAAGAGATAACAATTAACTTTATTGATTGCCTTTCTGGTAATAATCATTATTTTATTTCATTTGAGGATCATGCTTTACATGCTGAGAAAGTTCATCTAATGGCAAATATCAAAAATAATAGAAGTGAGAGCATATGTTGACTGAACTAGATCCATCTATCTCCTTTTTAGCCATGCAATGCTGATCAGCTGACACATGCATGGAAAATCTTTGTGACAAGTAGACAAAATACAAGACCATGGAAAAGGTAAATAGCAAGATACAGTTCCAGACATGATTGTTGTACAGAGAGGGGAGTACCCTAAGCGCAGAGCTCATCATACTGATGTGTCTTCTCGCACCAGACAGACAGACTCAGGGCCATCACTTACATGGACACATAGGCGTGAAGACAGAAAGGCAATTATTTCCTCCATAGAAGAGAATACAGGTATGACATTTAGATGATTAGCTTCAGATTCAAACCTGGGATTCTGAAATTATGTCAACTGCCACGTCTCCGTTGGTTTCACTGATTTCCAAAGTCCATCCAAATTTTGGTGTCTTTCTTAGACTTTACTTTGACAAAATTTCCATCAGTAATAAACATGAACTACACTTGAATATGCATGGAAGAATTATTCCCAGAACACTGAGTCTCAGTTTGAGTTCCTGATGTTTATTTTTGTTTTGCTAAAATCTTAGGAAAGGAGACACATTGGACTGTTAACAATAAGAGGCTACAACTTGATTGTCCCTTCAACCAGAAAATAAAAGACTCACATGAACCAAATAGGTCAGACTGCTTAAAGACATCTTAAGCTTGCTCCAAACACTTTTTTAGTTTAACTGCTGCAAACACATAGACCTTTAGTGTGATTTTAAGTAGGCGAGGGAGCCAAATGCAAAACACAGCATGTCCTCCTTTCTGTTTGCTTTGACTTCTGATAGGCTGACAAAAGGGACATGGCATGGTTGCGTGAGTGACTTCAAACAAGGGTTTATAAGCTCTTGGGGTGCTGAGTGTACCTGCTGTTACGACAGAAAAGATGCAGCAGATGTCTAGAGGAGTACAAGATGGAGACTGACAGTCTTCCAGCTGTCCCAGTATTGTGACATGACTGTTGGCTGCAATGCCCCAATGCTGCCCTCATTAATGTGTAAAACAGGTAACTGGACCTTTCTGCTGATCTAGCTTTCTTTTCAGTTTTGTCTCCTGAGCTCAAAGTTAATTATTACTGCTGTCCCTGAAGTTAGCTAAGGAACTCACACTTCTTTCTGTAAGAGAAAAAGAGTGTGTTCTTTCTCCAACCTTGCATATTTTCTTTCTTGTGACACTGTGGTTGTAAGAGCTCTTTGTCTTAGATATGCATCACAGTAATTCTGAAAGCACTTCAGTTTCTTACATCTTCAGTCCTGGGCTGGCTTAATTTCAAAATAATATTGTGGGTAATATGCATAAAAACTCTTAAACAGAGGGAGAGTGATGTTGTATGTATATAATATGACCCATATCAGACTCTCTTTTTTCTTGTTTATGTGCAAGTCTTTTAACTAACATATTCTAGGAAACAGTTTAAAGATAGGCAAGTATTGTTGATACTCTTTTAAAATCTGGGATACACTGCTTCTTGTTTTCAGAGGTGGAAGAGATATGTTTGTACTTTGTTGGAGAACACTGGCACTGGGAGGAATTTGATTCCATGGTTTTTCTGTATACAAATGTTGAGGCATCCTCTGCATTGCTATATGGCTTAGAGTTCAAGTGCTTGACTACATGCTGATGTGTGAAGCATCACCTTTTAAGAGAGGTCCCAATACATTCACTTAATAACATATAATTTTTTTATTAGAAATGATAGTGAAGTCTCTCTCTGTTCATCACTTCTGTTTTTCCTCATAATGTATTATTTATCCTATTCCTTTTTCTGTGTTGCTTTTAACACTTGCTGGAAATTAAGCCCCAAGTAAGGCACTCTCCTTCCCCCCACCCCTTCTGGTAAAGAGAGGGACAAAAACAGAGACTATGGGTTGAGGTAACAATTTATAGAAAGCATAAAGCAGTGAAATAAGACATGCACCATAACAACAGCAATAGCAAAAGTATACAAAAAGAGAAGGTGTTTTACCCACAAAAAGGTGCTCACCACCAGGAAAAAACCATGATGGCATGGGTAGGCCACATCCACATGGCTTCTCCCGGCAAAGGCACTCACACAACCCTGCAAGCAGGACACCTTCTCACCTCTTTTCAGTTGTCTCCACCAAGCTGAAGATAATTCCTCGTCCAAGAGCAGCATTTTCATCATAGTTACATAAATGCACATCCAAAATACTTCATATTCATATGCAATACTAGAAGTTGTATGAATTTTAATAAGGTAGCTGTATGCCTCGAAACTATAGTCCTTTCTTTAACCACAGAGAAAAGTCACACTTCTCCTGCTTGTGAGTTTCAGTTGCAATTTCAGGGAAGAACTGCTCTGCATGCCCCAAACCTTCTTTCCCTTACTCCTTAAAACTTCCCTACCTCTGGAAATTACAGAACTGCACCATTCATTCAGAAAAGCACTTTCCAGTTATGTTTGTGAAGGCCGTTTCTTAGATGCTTTGGAGCCTGTTTGACACAGCAAAGAGAGTTTAGAAATTTACACTCATTATCCCAGAGCACTACTCTGCTGGTTTAGTGCAGAACATCATAAGGAGGACATATGCACAATCAACAGTACCTCTATGCTGTATGTTAGCAGAGTGAAAGACTGACAGTGCCTTTGTATTTCAAGGCTAAAATATACAGCAAGTTTTGAAAAAGCAACTTGTTATAGCCTGTTTACCAAACCTATTTTTCAATTGTATCAGTCTATTCAGAAGCAAAAAATGCCATAAACAGGCTTCACCCTACAGGCTTTGTCAGTATCTTTTGTCCTGCCCCACTGAACAAAAGATACCTTGAATGTGAGCCTGTCTTTTCTGATCAAAGGTGCCTTCCATGTTTTTCACACATTCAGTGTTTGCCTGGATCTTTCAAAAATCATACAGCACATACTTCAGGGTGTAGAATATGGCAAAATATACTCACTTCAGCATGAACGTTGTAGGCCAAAGACAGACTGACTGTGTGCTTATGGATAAAGTATGCTTCATGAATTCTGAAGAGCTTAACTTAGAAGTGTAGTGAACATCTGCTGTGCAAACAGAGACCAGCAGATGTTTTGATTTTGCCTACCTTTTTTTTAATCTTGGAAGCTATCCATATGATATTCTTATTATGCATTGGTCTTGTCCACCAGTGAAAACAAAATTCTTACAACTAAACTTCATCATTGTCTGAATACTGAGAAGCAATACGAATCTTGTTTTTCTCTTTTTATAACTTGAACTAATAACCCATAATTTGGCTCATTCAAATGCTTGTTTGCTCTGCTGAAGACTAAAATGCCCAGACCTCTGCCTGAAAGGAGCAACTTTTGGCAGACTGACACTTCTCCTCCTACATAATAATCTTTTTCCAAAGTCTTGTGGACAGATATTTTGCTCTCATTCAAGTGCTATGTATTCTCTTCAGTCTGTGTCAGAACTCCCAGAGGTGTCAATGGGATTTGTGTGTGTAAATCAAAAATTACTGCCTTCAATTTTTGTGTGTTTAAACAGTATTTATGTGGGAAGTCTGGACTTCAAGTTTCTAGCCCTGGAAAATTTATCTTAAAATAATTACAGGCAGTGAATTACTGCTTTTTGAAAGGATTGCAAAGTATCTCTCCCAACTTTTAATCATAAAACAAGTGATAATTTAAGAGCTTAATCTCCTTTTATTCCTCCTTCTTGAGAATACTCTTATATTTATAGAAAATTCTTTGTTTCCTCCATATGTTCTATTTACGACTGAGGCCTAAAATGGCCAAAAAAATCCACTCAGATTTTATGACTAAGATCTTGACAGCCTAGCTTTGTCTCCTCAGTACAGAATGCACAATGCATCCTGTATAATGCTCCCCTCCACTGTCCTTGCCACTAAAAAAATTTTAAAATTTTAACAATTTCAGAATTAAAATTTTAAAATTTCAGAAAGTGATGAGACAATGTGTTCCAGCAACACATTCTAACACAGGAAGCTTCCAAGAGCAGACCCTGCTTTGCAACAAGACTGCAGTCTTGCTTGATCTTTGCTATAGCCTGGAGGCAATGAATGGAGCTGCAAGCAGGTAAGGCACTGCAGCACTGGAGGTGAAGGTTCTCAGCCAAGAGGAGAAGACACACATCCCAGGACTCAGGAGCTGGACGTGTCCTTTCTCCTAAAGGGCATGGGAAGAAAGAGGATGAAGTAACTTCCCAAAGCCCTTTCTTTCTCCCCCTTTCCCTGAACAGCTCTTCTGTTTTCATTTAAACCATGAAGGCTGGATATAACCTACCAGGGCCTGGCACTACTCTGATACCGTATTAATGTCTCCCTGGTGGCAGATTTCAGAGGTCATTTTCTGAGATTGAAAGTATTTCTACCCCTACTCTGTAAACGCTATCCCTGAAAGCTTTCCTCCTCGTACAGTTCCTTAAACACCCCCTGCTGAAATACTGCCTGACATCTGCAAAGGGAAGTGGACAGCACAGAGTAATCCTGTACCCTGGCAAAGGCTAAAGGGAAGAAAAAAGACTAGCTCTGATAGCTACATATTGTGTTAGGTTTCCCCAGATAGACACTGTGGGCTTGAGCACAAAAAGAGTCTTAGAACAAGCTTAACTAACATCAGGTTCTGATTTCTGTTCTTAAGCTGTCATTTTATCTCTAGTTTAGCTAAATCTAGAATGATGTAAAAATCCTGCAGAAGGCCTAACACTTCAGTTGCAGCTGGGTTTCCACTGTGGTACAAAGTTGCTAGCAGAACATCCTTACTGTAAAAACAAAAATGACCTGCATTCCTTCAAAAATTGTAGGGTATGTGATACTGTGGTGCTGCCTCTGCAGGCACAAATACTGTGTGGGCTGAGTACAAGGATGTGCTCTGTCCAGCTGTATTTGGGGGAACATGAAGGGGGGGAAACACAATGCTTTTCTTCTCCATATTTGGAAAGATGCTTGGCCATGTTTCATTGAGTAATTCAAGCAAAAAGCTATTTGGCTAAAGGACAGCAATCCTCAGACTGTTTGCAGAAGGGTTTTTAACTGGGGGTAAAGATTTCCCTTTTGTTTAGTAATCAGAGTGGTGTTAAATGACCATATGATCTTGTGGGGAGACAGTAAAGAATTGTTGGAATTCACCAAGTCTGTGGATTTTAATAAGACAATTAAAGAGATGCAGTAATGTGATTGTAAAAGCAGCTGAAGTGCTGCTCTTAAGCTTTCCTTTTCAGAACTAGTCAGCCCTCTTCTGTCACATGACAAAGACAGTTTATTCACAAGATCTATTTTTTTTTTATTACTACCTGCTGTTTTGTAATGGAATAGAGTCACAGTCCAGCATCACGTTCTTAAGTACCCTGTCATCAGAAGCCACATTAAACCTGCATTTTCTGTTCAAGTAATGAAGCCCAGGGCAGATATTTTGACCTTCAGGGACACTTAAAGTGGGAAAAAACTCCTTCTGCTCTCCACCTCCCCATCTGCTACAGATCAGTATGAACCAAAGCACAAATAATGTGCATGAATACAACAGGGAAAAGACCATCAAAAGAAGAGTGCTTAAGCACACCAACATGGAAAGGATTTGTAAAAAGCTGGCAGGCAGGCTTGGAGAAGGCAATTTCATTACAACAGAGATTTTCCCTGGAAATGCTGCTTTCAGAAAAGCTTAGTGAACATATAGTGAACAGAATGCTTGCTGCTTACACATACATACATGACCTTCACCATCTGCAAGACAACTTCTTCTTTTGTAAGTACAGCCTCATGGATAAAATATCTTCTTGAGGATTTTGCATGCTGAGTCCAAGCTTTTAAGTTTCAGTTTATTCCAGAAATTATTCTAGAGTTTTGTTAAATCACATCAGGAGCAGACTTGAATTCTTTGGCTGCCCTCACTCTTTCCCTCATACCATTAGATTTCCTTTACTACAGATGCTGATGTGTCTTGTAATGCTTTAGTGTCTCCTCTCTGCACAAATAGATTGAATGTCAATGAATGTAAAGAGAGGCACCCGTGTTATATACAAGGGAAAATATATTATGAGAATTATTCACTAAATACAAGTCACTGATTCTTTTCAAAACCTTTTGCACACTAATTATCCATGGACGGAAATTTCCCCTTGCCATTCAAATTTTCCTAGATTTTGTTTCACATCAGTGCTGTGCTAGCGTCTCAGTCTTGCATCCATAGTCAAAGTTTAGCTGTTCACCTCTTTATGCCTTTACTATTGCAAACTCCCTGTGTGATAGATACAATTACATCTTGCATTGGTGAGTTCACTCTGCAGCCCTGTACATATGTTTAGTTTTGTTAAACCAGTAAGAGCTTCTGTGCAGCATGACTGGAGGGCCTGTGTGACTTAAGAAAAAAATTGTACATGTATCGAGGATTCATTTAGAATTGCCCTGTTATTGTTTGCATTTGTAGTTCTGATGAGACCACCAAGACTGAAATTAACTGCTGTGTTTTCACCACACCTGACTGCACACTGGCAACTGGCCGTTGACATGAATTGTTCTACCTTTGCTAGAAGTGTTTTCAGTACATCTTCTTTTCCTATGCTTCTGAGTCCTAAAATGTGTGGTATTTATAAATATGAATCTGGGATTAAGTAAATATGAGTGAAACAAAGGAACTGACAGTTAGCTTTCCAACCAGCTAACCCAGACTAAAGCACTTTTTGTGACCTGAAAACTCAGGGGTAGTAGCAGAACATCATAACTGCAATGATCCTCTTTGGTTAGGAGCACCTTGAGAAACAGGACTCGTCTTGCCTATCCTTTCTTTTCCATTCCTTCATTCTGGTTTGTGCAAAGACCATCACAGTCTTACAACCTAGTGCAATACAGATGAGAAGACTAGGCATACCAGTGGTGTGGTGTGACCACAGTGGATGCAATTAGAGCATCATTTCTTTCATCTTCCAAAGACCATTTGTGCAAATCAACTTGCTGGGACTTTGGTGGTTACAGCAATTTTCAGCTGCCCTTTCAAGACAAAAAGATCTCATAGTAGCCCAAGTATAATATTGTCTCTTTCATTTCACTATAACATGAACAGAAACTGATCAGTCCATCACATAGCACATCCTTTGGTACCAGAACGGTTCATCACATATGCCTCTGTAAGAGTGTCTGATTTCTATTTTCTCTTCAAGCACTGAGTTGCAGAAGTATACCTAAAAAACAGATTTTTGTGAAGCACTTGGACTACTCCATAAACATAAAACATGTAAAAACATGTTGGATGTGTATATCAGATGCATCATTTCCCTAACTAAATAATGTTTTCTGTCACTTAGTCTCTTGTCATTCGCAGTGAAACTTGAGTATTGCTGGGAAGTCAAAAGGACAGTATTGGATCAATTTTCCACCAGCTAAAAGGCTCAATGTGTAAGAAATTGAACCAAATGTAACTGTGGAGCTGAACTTGCAAATGCACCAATGTACCTGTGTGTTGTTCCGTCACACTGTGATATGTCAACAGAAGCAAACTCAAGAGGAGGAGTAGAAAATGTGTAAAAGAAGGAAAATACCAACAAAAGGCCAAAAGGTGCAATTTTCTGTAAAAAATTTTCTAAATGTAAGTTACTCCTGGAACTGTAGTTGATTAAGTAGAAAACTGTTTAATTTGAACCCAATGGTTAAAATAAACCCAAGTCCTCGACTCATAATATTCTTGAGAATTGAATCTCTACTGAGGCTGGTTGAAGGGTAGTGGGTTCTGAATTTGGCAGGAGTCTCTTTGCAAGTGTATCTCTCCCCTAAAGTGTTCACAGACAGCAAGACAGCACAGGACCTCTTCGGAGAAATGGCTTGTAATGTCACAGTTGGCAACCAGGAATTTTTCATAACATGCACAGTTTATTGTCACTGTTGCCACGTCAGTGTATATGTTTGCAAACACATGCTGATGTACATATGCAAGCGCTGTCCCTGTCTTTTATGCACACACCCTTGTGGACACTCACCCCACGTATCTGGACACCTCACTGTCACTGCTGTGAGATGTACATAAATAAATGTACATCCTGAAAGTTGAAAAACCGAGTCCTCAGGCTGCTGGAGCGTGCCCTTGAACAAGAGAGGGAGACTGTGACAGAGCCAGGAGCGAGACCAGAGCATATGGACCCTTCAAGCCTCTCAGCCGCAGGCGCAATCTCCCCGCAAAACAAAGGGCTAAATTAACCACGATTAATTCAGCACGTGTCAGTGCAAGCCCTCACTCCGTCCCCGCGAGCAGCAGCTCCAACCCGCGCGGCGAGGGAGCAGAAAAGGCGCTCCTCACTTTTCGGGGGGTCCTGCCTTTCCTCCCCGCTTCGCTTCTGCTCGGCGCGTTTCCAGCGACCGCCCCCCGCCCCGCTCGTCGGGCTGGCCGCTGCCAGCCGTGTGGGACCCATCGGGGCGGGACGGGGCGGCGGGAGGCGGGGAGGGACGGGGGGAGAAATCTACCAAAAGGCGAGGAGGGGAAAACGGAGAGAGGGGCGTGCGAGGGGCAGCGCCTCAGCCGCGGGGGATTAAAGGGCGCGGATACCTGCGGGGGCCGGCAGGGAGGCCGGCAGGCAGGCAGAGAGGCAGGCCGGACGCCTCTCCGAGCAGAGAAGAGGTGGGGCGTCAGGGGGCGACCAGCAGCTCTTCTCCCGCGGCTGCCGGCGTCTCCCGGCGCCCGCCGCCACGCCATGTGGCCCCTGGTGGCTCTCTGCTGCTGGGGGGGACTGTCGCTGTCCCTGTCGCCGTCGGCGCCGCAGGGCCGGGCTGGTGGCCAGCCGGGCGCCCTCCTCCGCGTCCCAACTTTCGCGTCGCCATCCCTGGAGGCGCCGCCGCTGCCCGACACGACGGAGAGCAAAGTGGAGAAGCTGGGACGCGCCTTCAAGCGCCAGGTGCGGCGTCTGCGGGCGCGCAGCGGACTGCTGGAGCTGGTGTTCCTGGTGGACGAGTCGTCGAGCGTGGGTCCGGCCAACTTCCTCAGCGAGCTGCGCTTCGTCAAGAAGCTGCTCTCCGACTTCCCCGTGGTGCCCGCGGCCACGCGCGTCGCCATCGTCACCTTCTCCTCGCGCAGCAACGTGGTGCCACGCGTGGACTACATCTCGCGGCGGCGGCCGCAGCAGCACAAGTGCGCCCTGCTGGGACGCGAGATCCCCGCCATCGCCTACCGCGGCGGCGGCACTTACACCAAGGGCGCCTTCCAGCAGGCGGCGGTGAGACGGGGCGGCGGGCGGGGGCTGGCTCCGCGGGGTGCGCGGCCGGGGCTGCGGTGAGAGGGGCGAGCGGGGGAGCCGTGAGGAGCAGCACCTGGGCGGTGCGGGGCGCGCCGTGGCAAGGCGAGGTCTCGGCATCGAGGGAAGGCACGGCGATGCCAGTCGCGGTAGTGCGTGGGGCGCTGGGGTGTAAGGTGCACGGTGTGCCGCGCCGCGCAGTGTGTGGTGTGGGAATGTGGCTCTCTGCGTTGTTCGAGGGTGTTCCGTGTGAAAGGGTGTATGATGGAGTGTGGAATGGCGTGGTGTGGGATGCAGAATAGTCTGGTCAGAGTAATTAGTCACTATCTTCCCGTGCTGTCTGCACCTGCGACTCCCATGTTTTCTGCTGCCCGTGCAAACAAATGTGTGAAATTCGTTCTTTGTAGGGACATGGAGCCCTTGTCTCAATTTCAGAAGTGATGCATATGAGTCAAGTCTGGCATCTGAAATGCCTGCCTGGTTTCATGGCAGTGAGATTTGAGTGCCCGCTAGCTGTCAGACCTACCTACGTACTGTTGCCAGGTGTCTGTTTTAATTGCTGATGAGTTACCAAGGTCCCCTTAAGCTGCGTGCAGTATACTAATAAGTGGGGGCATGTCCCCAGGAACATTTCCAGACACCCTTTACACAATCACTTTTCGTGCTGTCATACAGACCCATAGCAGAAATTTGGCCTAGGCAGCCCCTGGCCATGTATTGGCACTTGGTCATACTGGGGAGACTTCTCAGTTGATGGTTAAGAGACTGCCAGTCTATTCAGGAAGCTTTTTTTACGAGGCTAGGCCTGGCTCTTCCTTGTCATTTGGGTTGGATGCATGAGGGCAACCACCAAACCAAGTCTCATTTGCGATTTTTAATTATTATTTTTTTTAATCTAATTTCTGGTAGTGTCCTGTAGCTGAGCACTGGGTGCACTTGTCTTGAAACAATTACGCATTCTCATTTGGAGCTGAGCAGTGAGATTGCAAGAGGTGCGTCACTGCTGGGCATATGAAATTGGCAGAGATTAGTCTCTTCTTCACTTTTGGCAGGAGAAAGCAAGTTCACTTAAAATGTGCTCAAAGCTGCACATGCCAAACCTGCTTTAGGAAAACACATCCCTGTGTTAGATCTTCCACTGTGAAGCCGTGTTTCAATATATATTCATCCCAGGGGTGTTGTGTGAAAAAGTTAATGATACAAGTTTAAAATAACCGTTAGAAACAAAATATAAGCTTAAGAAATACCATCTGTCGTCTTGATACCAAATCTTGACTAATGATATATCTTTAAAGTGGAATAAACAAAAAGTCCCTTCAGAAACCTACAATTTAGTTTCTTGAGCCCAGCTAAACTTTGTGGCTGCAACAGCATGACTGTCATTTTACACTGTGTTCTTATAAGAATGTGGGAAGAAAAATATTCACATGGTGACAGGGAAAATTAAGATAGAATGACAAGGTTAAATTCCGGTCTGTTTACTAGCTCTTGGTTAAAGATACTGTACTGTGGTTTTCTTCGGTATGATTTCTTCATGTCAGACAAATTAACATCTTCAGAGAATACTCTCCTTTCTAGACACTCTTCAGAAAATTACTGTTCTAAGTTTTTAGAAAGTTAGAGTCTAGAAAGTTTTTTAAGCATAATAAAACTGCTATTTCCTCTGGACTCTTAGACTGCTGCCTTATGTTTTTAACTGTCTTTTGGTACAACCGTAATTATTTCTTCTTTCACTTTTCTAAAATGTCTCTTTTTTGAATTGTTCTTTTTCTTTTACACTTTAACTTGGGATTCCTTATGCTTCTGATCAGAATTCTCCACTACTTTTCCAAACTCAAAAGTATCTGCAAAGCATTACAAAGTCTCTGGGATTGTATCACTTATGTGTTATAGTAATAGAAAATGAAGGAACGTGCATTGTTAGAATAAACCCAGTACTTAAATCATCATGCAGCACTCTTCTTTGGTAGGTCTCAAAGTCAGTAATTCAAATCTGTGACAGTTCCACTGAAACCACAGAGGCAGAGAGATAAGTGAATTCTGCAAGGTCATCAGGCCAGTTAGTGTCTGACCTGGGAACATGAGTGAACAGGAGCGAGATTTACAGAGTAGTAGCTGTCTCAGAACCTGTGGCAGCAAAACAACATCCTAATAGCAGACCTGTTCTGTTTGACAAGCTGTTGCACAACCACAAAATGTCCATCTTCTTTGAAAACATAAGAGTTCTCCTTGACACTGAAGCTTTACATCCTCTCCAAAGATACTTGCAGAAAAGTTTACAAGTTTATTGCAGAGTTTCTGTGTTTTGTCAAAGCTGTTCTTACTAACTTTTGCCATGTAGACCAACCACACTTTGGCATTCCTACCCCGCCAATTAAAGATACATTCTATGTGATTCACAGAAATATGCTGAATATACCACAAGAGACAGTGGCAAGAGACAGAATCCTGATGAGAGAGGCTGAACTTCTATTGATGTTTGGGTTTGCCACCCTGTTTGTGATTTCGTGCCATGCTTGAGCTAGCAAGTGCTCATTTTCAGAGTCTTTATTTTAAAGCACATGCAAACAGTCTTAGAAAGGGGGAGAAACTGAGCTCATTAATTCAAAACTCTTTGGCTTCAGTTTTTCACAGCATAAGTTGGTGGGACAGCACAAACTACATGCAGCTTATGTTAAGCAGATTGCTTATTGCATTATGGAAAGCTACAGAGCTGTTGTGACAGCAAGAAATAACCAAAGCAGAATTGAAAATACAAACAGGTTAAAGCAAGTATTGCTCCTGATGCTTAAGGAATGAGGCTAAAGCCAAAAGACCTCAGAGGTGAAAAGTATTGAGAGACCTGTAGGCAACTGTATTGGAGCTTCTGATCCTGAGAGATAACCACTGCTAACACTGTGTTTTGTGGGAGGGATGTGCATTTGTTACCAGATGGATTTTGAAATAGAACGGAGGGGTCATCATGCAGTGATGGAAGTTTAATGGGCTCTTGTTTTGGCAGCTGAGAGTCACAGTTACATATCTGCCAGCATTGGTGTGCTGTCTTCATTGATGGACAGTTTAAACATCCTGAAGCTGCATTGGTTTTGGTGGTCTAAAAAAAAGATGAAATAAAAATTATTTAAAGTACTTCACGTGGCAATGTGTTGATAAAATTGTATCTTCTAAAAAGATAGTCTTATTTCTGTCTTTCAGTGGAAGTAAAATGGGAACAATTTCTCTTCGTAATTGAAGTGGAAGTTGTAGGTGTGCACTACTAATGAGCAGAATTCAGAGATAGTACTCAAACAGGCTCAGACAAGTCAATTGTAAAAAAGCTGGCAAAACTGTAGCTGAGGGAGCCTTTAGGAGTCCTGTGTTATAAAAATAATTGTTGCATCAAAAAGGTGGGGTTTTTTTTTGTTTTGTAATTCATCTTCACTCCAATGAAGTCAGTATAGGTATGGGTATATGCAAGTGGAAGGTTTGTCACCTACAGAGTAAGGTTACACATTTTCTGAGGATCTGGTCTTTGAAATCTGGTGTTTGTATCTAATGTGATTTTGGGGGAGCATGACAAATGTCCAACCAGCATGTCAAATCCCATGCTCTGTGTTATAGTTAATAAATATTTTTTAAAATGTCCCCCAAAAGAATGTAATCACATATCAGTTTAGGATAAACAGTTCTAATGTTTATTTAATGCTTGTTTAAATAAGTAGCAGTGGCTTTGTTTCTTCTGTATGACAAAAGCACAAAAGTACAAGATGCAGCATTGTTACCCACTAGGAAAATTAGCTTTTATTTTCAATGCATTTTCAGATTCAGAATCTCATTTTCAAATTAAAATGAAAAAATTTGTTGAAGCTAAAGAACTGAAAATCTTTTCTTACCATGTTCTTGGTTAAGTTTTTTTTATTTGAAAAAAAAGTAATGCTCTCTCACTGAGAAGATGAACATTCAGAATCGTGTATATTGTCTGGTTATCAAGCATGTGCTTGTGGATTTCTGTTCCTATGTTCTCTGCAAAATCTGCAGCTAATAATGAGAGAGTAGCAGATTCCAGGTTATCTTTGGCATCATGCTCTAAATATCTGGTGATGGCTTAGGTCAGCTAGAGCTAACTGACTGACTGACAGTGTTGGGCCTCTCTGAGTTTTGACATGGCTTTGGAAGTCTGTGTTACAGACATGGTGGTAAAAAAAATCAAAGTCAACTTAGTTTACCTCTGTGGCCACCTTTTTAATTGCTGAGCTGGTAGTTAGGGATTACCAAAATGAAAGTAGTGTTCCTGTCAACCATCACTGGTGTCAGCTCTAAATCTCCAGTTTTAGTCAGTGTTGTGTTGTGAAGAGTACTAGTCCTGCATACTCCAACCTTGCATGGGGTTTGTTCACAAGATTAATAAGGCAGGGTCGGAGGCAAGATACACATCTGGACATGGTTCACTGCCCTTAGACCAAGCCTGAAATATACCTACCTTTAGAAGTTATTAAGTAGTTAATTTTTCTCTGACCTTTTGGCAGAGACAGGCAAAAAGTGCTATGTTTAGCATAATATCTGTGACTGCTTAATCAGGATTAATACTTTCTTTAGTTGAAAACCTGTTCTTTGGAGTTCTTCTGCTTGTGCTTACAAAATTGTATCTTGTCTTTTGGTCTAATCAGAAGCATGTAATTTGGAAGCCTGGTGTAGATATTGCTGCACAAAATAAAACAAACCTTGTGGATGTAGTATCTGAACCAACAATACAATTAATGAGATATTTCACCACTATGGTATCTGGATGATATCATCCTAAATGTTTCAGGAATAGGGATTCCTTTTCATGAGAAAACCATTTCTTGTTGTCATCTCAGAGCCTTTTTTGGAGGGGTCTGACAGTAAGGCCCTTCTGATCCCCAGTCCTTAAAAGTTATGACCCCCACAGAGAAATCAGTCGTATCTTGTGCTTTACTTCAGAGATACAAAGACAAGCTAGAAAAACTGCTGAGTGATTTGTTCTGAGAGAAAGAATAAATCCACAGCATTAAAATTTTGAAGAAGTCAGGACAAAATAAGTTGGTTCATTTTAAATTAATTTCCTAAGCTTAAGAGAGGCCTTTACAGCAAAATACATCATATTTAGCAGTAGTTCCTGACAAAAGCCTCAGCATTAAACTTCTGAATGTTGATTTTGCATGTTCTGTGATATGTATTTTACCCTTTGTCCCCCAATTCCATGTGCTACTGGAATCTTTGAGTCAGATTTTGTAGGTGAGGCCGCGTGTTTGTGATGCTAAGAATTTTCTGACTTTTCTCGGTGCAGAAATTAAAAGCACTATTGCTTTTAGCAACAGGTTCTTTGTAGGACCAGCACACCCTGCTCAGATTTTGGAACTGCTTACTTCTCTATGACATTACACAATCCAAAACAAAAGCTCTTGTTAAAATTATAATACTCCTTCTGGTTCAAAGTCTCATTGGCAACCTCAACCAGGGAGATGAAAAGCCTCCTTGAGTGTAAGCAGCAGTCTGTAAAGAGCTTTATCCTTCCGAGTGGTGGTGCTCTGCTAAGCATGGGCAGTTTGAACACTTAAGCAGAGATGGGTTTCTCTCCCAAACACTCCCCCACACCCAGTTGGTCTGGGACATCTCTTATCAGTGATAACTTCATCTTAGTGTTGCTCAATTCTAGCAGCCCTGGAGGAAAAAAAAAAAAAGTATTCAGATGATAATTGAGAAGTGACAGCTGGCAGTAGATGGACCAGGTCATGAATTGTGTTTGTCCTTTCAGAATTAATTATTCAGTTCGGCTTTTCTTCTTTTCCCCTGCTTATTTAAAGTAATAAATGTTTAAAGCAAACACAAAAGAAACAAATATTTGGCAGATGTACTAGTCAATAGTGATGTGAGTGCTTGGTCTGAAAATACATGAAAATCAGTTACGTATTTAGTAAAATATTTTTGAGTCCCTATTTTTATTATTAGCAGAAGACCAGAGCAGTACTAAAGAAATCAAAAACCATCTTTGTTATATTAATGATGGAAACCACTCACAGACAAAAAAACTAGGATATTTCATTTTTTAAATCAAACTGAGATCTATTACCAAATGATTTGTTGAGTATAGCGTGCAACATGGCAGCATATAAAAGCCTCCAGCAACTTTGCAAAGTCTTGATAAAGTTGTTAAAAGTTATATAGCACAAGAACTCAGAAAATATCTATGCACATAACACACCCTGTTGTTTAAAGTCCTGCTTAGAAGACCTCAGAATGATAGAAGATGAAGGATATGCATGTTAGTTGTTTCCTGGAAACTAGATGCATTCTGTTCTTTCTAGTTCAGAGCTCAAAACTGCAAGCCACACACTTTCAAATTATCAGTTCCAACAATCCTAACACAAGTGTGTGAGTCAAAATTCTGTGCAATAGCTCCTGTCATTGTAAAGCCAGTGATGATTTTGGGTTGTTTAGTCTTTTCTTCTGGTTGCTCAGGACTGTGTCTAAGTTGGTGTTTGAATATACCCAGGGATGGAGAACCCACAAACTTTCTGGGAAACCTGTTTCAGTGGTTCATTATTCTTGCAGTAGAAATGTTGCTTCCTCTCTCTAAGTGAAATGCTGGTATTTAAATATGTGCTTCTCGCCTCATGCTACCAATTAGAAGATTCTGTATACATCTTTTTTACTCCCCCCCTCATTAAGTATTTATATATGTGCATGGATAAGAGGACCTTAAACATTACTAGATCTGTCAGTCTTTGCTCAGATGTCATATCAGTACATTTCCTGGCCATGAGCACGCCTGGCTTTTTCACCTGTGTGCTTTCATTGGTATGGTGGGGTTGTCTGACATAGTTGTGAGATTTACTCAGATCATGCTTTCCAGTTACTGAAACAACTGTTTAAGTATTTTAAATATCCATATTATTTCTATAGATGCATATTTTCTCTGTATTAAGATTACATTTCTTGCTAGGGAAATATCCAAGGGAATCTATCATATTAGTTAATTTCTTCTAGATAGGTAACAGCACATTCTCTAGGGCCTGTGTAGCAGTGCAGAGAAGAGTGGGAGAGGTTGGAAGCCAAAACCACTAACTGTGGAATATCTTTTAGTTCATTTTGTGAAACCTAAAGAGGGGATAAGATTCATTCAATTTGAGCAGTGAAAAGAGCAATATATAGTGATTAAAAGGAAATATGGTGAAATCACCATATTTGCTGGTTTAGAGAGGGAACTCAGGAGATGTAGCCAGGTCTTTTATGTACAGGAATATTTGCATTGTTACCCAAAATCAGTAAAATAAAACTCCTTAGCATCAAAGTAACACTAAGAAGCAGGCATTCTTTATTTGGTTGGATGCATGAGGGGATATCTCCTCCAAAACATCTTGCATGCTGAGTGCAGAAAAACCTCCTATTCATATACTATTCGTATACTATTCATATACTATATTTTACATACATATTCATAGATTTTCCCAAGAAAAAAACTATACATATGATAATAATTTTCCCAAAGTCATTACTTTACATTCCCTTCCCTCTGCGCATACTTTCTGTCCTGGGAGACTGGTGATCGCTGGTGGTGGGCACCCCCAAAGTCATATCAGACTGCATGGTGAACTTGTAAAAGCTTGCCCAAACTTGTAAAAGCTTGCACAATTGGGCTAGGCTGCTTTCCAGATCTTCTTCCTACAGAATCAGCATTGTGTGTTTCCGTAGGCCAGTGGTTTTTGAACAATATGCACCTACCGGGTGCTAACACTTCTTCACCTGGCAACAGTTTCATGATGAAGGGGAACTGTATTTCTCACCTTCTAGCTTTGCATTACTCTTAGGAGATGACCAGATTCCTCAGGAGTTCAGTGATAAGATGTCTCAGATTCAACAAAACTATGTTTGATCACAGTACTTGTTATTTTTTCTTAATAGAATATTTATTTCTGTAAAATCTCCTATCAGATTTGGACATTTTTACCTGCAGCAAAAGTGAAAACAAAGAAACCTTGGAACAGAAGTTGAGCTTGGCAAAGAGATTTAGCATTGCCATTTCCCTCTGTGAATGAAATACTGATCTGCTTCTGAAGCTACCTATGATAAATTAGGAAGTACTGTTTTAATATTCTTATGAATATATGGACCAAATCTATGCAGTGTTTTTTTGTAATAAACTAACATTTATTCATTTTAATATAGGCTTAATAACAATTATGTTACATTATAGATAGTTAAATTAATTCTATAATATTATAAAATGGAAATTATTTCCTTTATATTGAATAAGTGATCATCTAGGAAAAAGAATAATTTCATTCTATTCAGAACTCACCCCCTGGTGTGTATATTTTATGTAATTCCTAAAGTGAAAAGTAATCCAGTGTAAGTGGTCTTCTGGAGTAGCACAGTGGAATGGCTGTCTAGTGGAAAGTTTTCTGGTTAGCTTCTGAGATGCAGTGGTGGTTCTTCCTGATCTATAAGAAATAACTTTCGCTTTGTAGTGTTTTTTCAGCAAAGTGAATGTTGGATAATGTTGTTTTGAGGGCTAGGCTCCAACTTAAGCATTTTAATCCAAGTTTCTCCTGGGGCTGTATGATGTTGCTGGAGGCTTGGTCTGTAAAGTGAGAGAGGGTAACCCATTTCAACTTGTTTCCCTCTAGATAGATACATTACTATTCAATTCATTACAATTCAATTCACAAGAGAGAGCAAGGGCAGGAATCAGGCTCAAGATCATATGTTTATAGATTACATGCTGAAGATGTAGTTGAGACAGTAACGTTGAACCTTTGACAATGCAATTTCTGTGGCTGTCAAGTGGCTGAAGAAGTCTTTGTCCTTCAATACTTCTCATCTCCTAATTTTGTGTTACAAACTCCATGTTAATGTTAAAAGTGTGGAAGTTAGAATTTAACTGGTTTTGTGACTGTACTGATAGGATTTAGTTTTCCATTACAGTAGTGAATTTCTAGAGAAGGATTTTGTATGATAACTCTTTTGTTGCACAAGACTTCATTTTTTAATTCTAAGGACTTTTATTGGCACAAAAAATTGGTTAGATTGCCAGATATTTGTACACACCAAACAGTCACTGAACACAATACAGATGGTAATAACTTTTTGCTAATGTGAAAAGAATGTTTCATTTAAAATCTGGAAGGATTACTGAAACTGACTGATCTACTACTCATCTTAAGGAAGTGTAGACAAGAAACAAGTTACTGAAATGGTAAAAGACTAGGTATTTCTAGTGGCCCCATGAATTTCTGTTTAATCATCAATAGCACTAGTTGTTTTGCTTTGTTTGTACTTAGCCCCTATTAATTTATAGTAGTGACCAAATGGGCTAAATTCTCAATTTAACAGGCCATTCAGCCCTGTAATTTGAGTTATAGCTGGTGCTCAGTTTCATTTGATGGTAAAATCAGAAGCAGATGTGGATATTCATGTCAAAGAGACAGGTTCTCAGGATCCTTAAAACTTACTAGTACCATTTAGGGGGCTTTTAAACTGTATTTATTGAAGAACCTGACAATTTATGAAGGGACTGCAAAGCCTTGTCATGAAAAAAAAGTCCTCTTTATGTAGATACAGACCATGAAGTTGGCAGGGGCTGATGAACAATCTCTCTGTGTACATACAAGATTAGGGGTTAAACAAGTTTAGGGGTTGAACAAACATTTTAAAATATATGAACTTTCTCTTCAGGAAAAAACAGCTTTCAAAACAGCTTTCTGGAGAGGGAAGGAGAGAGAGGTTTCACAGAATAGAGGGATATGAGTCAGGGTTAGAGAAAACAAAAATTATGTGAAATGCTGCACAAATATTGCAGAGAAGAGGAATGGAAACTGATACTTGGATTGTCAGCAGCTCTGACAGGATGGTGGCCTGTCCTCTTGTCCTCACAAAAAGAAACAAAATACTTAGTGGACCAACAGACATACATAAATTATTTCAAAATATACTTTTGTCTTCTCTCCCACCTCTTCCGTGTCCCCCTCCATGTTGAATGTTTCTTCCCCTCCGTTGTTGTTTTCCTCTGTTTTTATGCAGCAGGGATTCTGTGTCTAGAATTACAGCTGCAAGACATGAGGGCCAAGCTGGTCAGTCGCTTTGTTTTGTTTTGATTTCTAGGGGCAATATGTAGCAATCTTGTCTGTTTGTCTGTCTGTTTCTCTACTGAGATTCCCTGGTGCCTGAATATTCAAGTCTTCTAGGTAGCAGGAAGACAGCTTCATGTTCTCTTACCTGTTGGCTCAATTCATGTCTGTGTGACAGAAGTGCTGTCTTGAAGAGGTGGTTGCCCTTTGAGATGCAGACAGAAAAGATATTGGCTCTTGCCTTAGCTAAGGGTCGTGTAGCCAAGGCATATTTTCCCCTCAAAAATAGTCATTTGCTCTTCAAAGATGGTCTTTTACTGATGCTTTCCACTTGCTTAAACCCACATCTTTTAAAAGGTCTTGCTAAGCAATTTTTCATGGGACCAGGCACTTTCTTGATTACATGGAAAGTCATGGAGGGTTTGTGTTTCAGGAGTTTCAGAGGGCATTTGTAGCACTCTAATTTCATAAAACAAAAATCCCTGCTTATTTGCTAGTCAGAATCAAATAGTCCTGAGATATCTGTAGTCCTGTCTAGACTACTGGGGCTTAAGCTCATTTGTTCACTGGCCATGCAGACAAGGCATGTCTCTGTGTTTAGGGAAAATGTGGAAGTTTGGTTGCTGCTGATTATGCTGTCCACTACCTTCATCCACAAATTGTGTTTTGCCATCCTTCCAAAATTAAGCTTTGTTCCCCCTTCTGTACATGTTATGGCACAATCACAAGTTGAAATAATATTCTGCTAGAGCAAACTGCCCATACGTGGGATCTTCAGAGAGTTGCACTGGCAATCTCCATTATGTCTCCTAACCCTTTGTAAGTTTTGGTTTCTTCCTCAGTTACACACATTCCATAACTTGCATGTAGTTGGGGCATATTTTTTCTACCTTTATTATGTGATTTGCAGATTGAAAGTTCTTTTTTTTAAGGTTCAGAGATGCTACAGTTGCCAAAACCAAGTGAGTAGGGATGGAACATATGTTTTCCTTGTCTTGTTTTTCAAGAAAGGGCCATTTTAACAGGAATAGCTTTAGACAAACATCCTGAGTGGAGAATATCAGCCTGAATACTTAAAAAGTTGGACAGAAGTTTAAGTTGTTTATATTCTGTTTTAAAATAGCACAGTTAATGGTAAATGTGTTAATTATAGATGTTAATTATAAATAACATGACTGTCTCTGCCTACAGTCACTTGTACTGGAGCATCAGTTTTAGAATGCATTTTGAAATTAGGCATTTGTGCATTTTTCCTACTGTTTGTCTTCATGTTGCCCTTTGTCTTGTCTTTTTCTTCCTCATTCTTTTCATTCCAGTTTACCACTTCATTCTGTTTTCCCACTTCATTCTGGTTTTCCACTTATAACTTAAGCAATATGAGGAACAATAAGTTTGATTTGTGAAGGGTATTTTTGACTGCAAGAAAATCTGGTTTCACTCCCTTTGGGTTTTGCAAACAAGTAGTAATAAAATCAAGCCCAACAGCAAAATATTGCTTGGCAGTTTCTCAGACCACAGTGCCAATGGTATTTGCTTTGATTTATGGTGTGAGTGCCTGTTTTTGCATAGTATCTACCTGAAATCAGAGAACTGACAAAACAAAATCTAGTTGTCCTAAAATGTGGCCTGGCTTATTGAGAAAGGGGTATAAAAACTCTGCAGGTTATTTAGGCTGGCCTAGCTAGTAAGCTTTTGGATGAGCTGAAAGCCAGATGATTTTACTTCCTAAGACTGACATAAAGATTTTGTAATAAAATAGATCAGCTTGGTTGATCTCTGGTTTTGGAATTTGTGCTTGTTAAGAGTGTCTTAATCGCATTTACCTACTTGCCATACGAATGACGTGTCTTTTGGAGTATCATTCAAAGGTCTATTAAATGTGGTCTTTTGCATTAATTGCAGCATGGTACAAGCTATTATTGAAATAAACATGGTCATAATATGCCTGCTACCAAATTGGAAGTCTGCATGCAATTCTTTCTACGTAAGTTCCCAGAGGATGGAGGAAATATATCTTCACAATCCCCTGCTTTAGGGTTGTGGACAGCACCTGGCCATGATTAGGAAGACCAGAGGATTGTCAGACTGGAAGATTGAAATGGGCAGGAATCTGTGGGGCGTGTTCTCACTAAGGCAGTACTGAGCAGTATCATACATGCTCTGTGTGAAGTATTAGGAAGAGTGAAGAGCAGAGTAGAAGGAACTACAAGCATTTTTGAGGCCACAATGGGAATTCCAAAGTGATTCTAGCAAACTGTTGCAAGGGAGGAAAGCATCATTCAGCAGGGACAAATGGGGAATTTTATGTTGGGTTTAAAATAACCAACAGTCCAGAAGAAGCCTTACAGTAAACCAGCATTAGGGTTTATGGTTTAGTGGATCAAAACATGATATTGCATTAAAATATGTTAGATTGTATTTTGGGTCTTCCACTAGATTTTCAATGTTTGTAGTACCTATTTAAACTTCAGTCTGAACAAAGTCACTAAAGATCTGGTCAGAATCATTGTGAATCTGATGCATGGGTGACTTAATCAATCAGCATGAAAAGTGTCTTAGTTTTTATCATGTCATGATTTCAGTGGTTGTGTAAACTGTGACCACCGAAAGTGTGACTTGGTGATTGGCCTTGTTCGACCACAGGCTCTACACACTGATGTTTGACCTTTGTTTTAGTAGGTGGTCTTGCAAAGGCCTTATTAGCTGCATAATTCAAATAAAAGGAGTTACATAACAGAGGAAGTAGTGTACTAGTCAACCACTGTCAATCTTTCACTGAGGTGTGCAATTTCATTTTCTCTTCCAGCAAATATTACGGCATGCCCGTGGAAATGCTACAAAAGTGATATTTCTCATTACTGATGGCTATTCCAATGGGGGGGACCCAAGACCCATTGCAGCATCCTTGCGAGAGCTTGGAGTGGAGATCTTCACCTTTGGGATATGGCAGGGGAATATCCGAGAACTGAATGATATGGCATCCCACCCAAAAGAAGAGCACTGTTATCTTCTTCACAGTTTTACTGAGTTTGAAGCTCTGGCACGCAGAGCTCTTCATGAAGGTATTAATGTCCTAACCTCAAAAATCTACAGGGAGCAGAGAGGTCTGAATAGAAAGCTCTCCAGTACTGTCTTGCATTTACACTTCATGTAGTGTTGATTCTCTTTTTATTTTTCTCCTACTTTCTAGCAGAGGTGTTTCTTCCTCAGTTAAAAGGATGAACTTTATTTGGCATAACTCATCACCAACAGGATGTGAGAAAAATTCTCCTCACTGATGTGTATACATACTAACATCCATTCAGCTCTTCATTTTGTCTGTGAAGAACAGACTGTGCTCTTGGCCCAATGTATCTTGTGCTGGAACGGGTGAACCTTGTAGTCAGGTACAAGAGGCACCTAGAGTACACTTTAGAACTAGACTAAATACCTTTAGGGTGTCTCACACAGCAACAAAAGCCTGTTCAGAACCAATCTAGATCCCTCTGTGTAAGAGTCAGTACAATTTGTGTTTATGACCTTATACACACAGTAAAACTGGAAAGAGGAAGAGGTGTAAAGAAAGTTTGGGCTGTGATTCCTCTTTTAATCTGCTATATCCTAAAATAAAAGTTCTTTCTGAAATATAGGGTAGGTTTAGACAGGCAAGTGAGAACACAATGACTAAACGTTTGTTTGACAGTGCTGCTTGATTGAGGCTTAGAACAGGAATCAGACTAGCCATTTGAATTTATTTGCTATAATTTTTAAAAACATGCTACTTTAAAATAACAGTGTAAAATAAGGTTTTCTGCTGCTTTGTTGCCAGCCTGTTTGTTCTAGGTAATGTTGGATTGGTCTATGTGAATGTGCTGAAGTGTTTTAGTTTATAATGTGACCAAATGGTTTTACATGCCATGGCCAAATGTTCTTCTGATGCCAAATATGGCATCCACCAAAGCTGGGAAAAGCTGTCCCAACAGCTTCTGTTGGGAATGAGACTGCATTCTGGCAGTTTTAGACTCAAACGAGGAGAAAACCTGAGTGCACCTTGGATTTCAGTGAGCCCTTTTCCAGAATAAGGACACCAGTCTCTTGCATGTTGAGCATACCAAGGCTCTGCTTCATACTGCCATCTCTCCTACTCAGAACTGGAGCCTAGGGTTTTTAACAAATGTTGCACTAATGGTATAATGTGAGACTGTGGGATTACTTTTGATTTTTTGGGTTTTTTAAAATTCTTTGTTAATAAATTTATACTATTTCAGACCTGCCCTCTGGCAGCTATATCCAAGAAGATATATCGCATTGTTCTTATCTCTGCGAGGCGAACGAAAACTGCTGTGACATCATGGCAAGCTGTAAATGTGGCACTCACACAGGCCAGTTTGAGTGCATCTGTGAAAAAGGATACTATGGGAAAGGACTGCAACATGAGTGTACAGGTGAGTCTCATGTCTTAGTATTTGGGTTCTCTGCATGTTCTGAATACATGGCTAATCTGTCTGAGAGCTAAAAGATCTTTTTGGGATTATGGCTATGAACCTGGATCAGAATGCATCCAAGGCTGCTGGAAAACTCTCAGGATGAAGACATAGAATACCTCTAGCAATAAAATTCACTTCATACCTTGTCGTCAGCAATAGCTCAAAGAGATGCACAGGAAAGAGGTAAGAATAGGACAAATGTTCTGACAAGGTAAAACTTTCCTAAAACACAGCACACTGAAATTTGTGACTATGAGTTTACCAAGTTTGAGGTAATACCTTTTACTCTCAAGTGTTCATAGTATATTTTTCCCACATGCGTTTTGCTGATCACTTTTTGAGCTTCCATAAACTCTCCAGAAGTTCAGAGAGGGGCTACATTTGTGGATCTTTGCAGGATAAATTCTGGGTGAAACTTACAATCATGGAAATGTGTTTTAATCCTCCCATGATGACTTCCATAGAGGAAGAAAACATTTGAATCATTAAACAGAGACTTGTCATTGTGACATTTTGCTAATACTGGTTTTGTTACTACTTTTTGGACAAGCCCTTTTACTCGTATGCATTCGAAATATGGTTAAAATAACAGTTTACACTTCTTTACAGAAGTTGATCTGTAAAGTTGTATTACACTCCCTGCCAATTATCACATTGTAATTCTCCTTATGCCTCTGGAACACCTTTCCTTTTTTCAGTGTGTAAGCAGGAATTCATTGAGTTTTGAAAGCAACATGAGTACAGGAATGCATTTAGGAATCTGTGTCAGCACTGGCACAATGGATCAGAATTGTATTTTATGTAAGTGGCTGCAGCTCCCTTTTGTGCTTGATTAACTCTAAACAAATACACTATTCCATTTCACTTATTTTCAGTTCTAATTTATTTAAGACAAAACCACATTTTCATCATATTTTTCCTTTTGTCATAAATTAGTTTTTCTTCACCTGGAGTGCCATAGTAAGATGTTGAACAAAATACATACAGCATTTCTGCCTTTATCAGTTGTTTGTGTCATTAAATACTGTTTTGGGCTATTCCTAAAGAGAGCAGGACTATTTTAGAGTTGTCCTTTCTTCATGAAAGGGTCTTTTGACAGGGTAAACATACCTTTCAAGTGCCACCAAAAATGGTGAAAATCAGATTTCTTAAAATGGGCACTTTGCAGCTGCAGACATAAGTTTTATTTTTGCTTCCATGGTAGATGCTTCTGAAATATATTTGTAGGAGGGTATGGTATTATATGCACTGCAAGTAAGCTGATGACTGCAGCCAACTGTGTGTATGTGATGGTAGTTGAAGTTGCATACATGTATTTTAGGGAGAATTTGACCTATGTAACTCAAACCTTTTCTTCGTGTATGCTCTGTTCAACTCTTGTATTTTTCAAGACAGACAGAAAAATAAAAGACAATATGTGTTCTTTAAAGGAAAAAGAGCCAATTTTGAAATCTTTTATTCTGAAAAGGATTCCAGGCTTTTTTTAACATTTCACATCTGAGCATACTTGTGGATTTGTAAAGCATAAGGAATCTTAAGAATGCATCTTAACTTTTCCTCAGTCTATAATGTGCAGGAGGATTTGTGGCAAGTTTACAATGACAGGACTTTAATTTTAATTGGACTATTTTAAGGGGTTTTTTGGCAAAACTTGAAGATACTCTACTAGCCTATGTTTCCCTAATACAATGAGGCTTTTTTAAAAGAATTTTAATTAAGAGGGAAATTGCTTTTCTGTGTAGCACCTGTTAGTTTTGCTATTGTGTTTATTTTCTATGATTCTTTTCTGTATTCTCTGCTTTTCATTATACAACCTTACTGTTGCTTATATTTTAAATGTGAGGCATCAGAATAACACATAAAAATCCTTAATTTTTTACTTTCATAATTACCAGAAAACACCCTAGAAGTCTTCTGTAAAATAAAATAGGAGCCACGTGCTTTGTGCTGAAAAGCAGAAATTCAGTGTCCCACTCCCGCTCTCTGTAGTATTGTTGATGATGTGCCACTAAAGGAAGAACAGACTGACTGTTCTCTGCTTTAAAAAGCAAACCAAACAAAACTTCTTGGCCCACACTGGGAAATTCATGTGGCCAGAGATATCTGTGATAACTGTGGCAAAGGAAGGGAGTGAGAGGAAAAACGGAGGCAGGATTGTAACCAGTTCCCAAGTATTGCGGAGTACTTGAGCACCTCCTCTTCAATAACTCTTCCCTTTTTCTTCTTCTTTTGCTTGATTACAAATGTTGAGGTTCAAACTAGAGACAACCAAAGAAAAACACAGAAGGCAGCAAAAATAAATTTTGGGATTTTTCATTAGGACTCTTTCTTCCATTTCATCAATAAAAGGTGAGTTGTTTAAATCAACTGCACCTTTCATAGGAGAGTAAAAAAAAAAAGATTCTGATCTCCATTGGTGTCTTCTCTCTCTTACAGGACTAGAATATATGTCTTTGGCATGATGTTTTCACAAATTTTTTTGAGTAAGACTCTCCTTGGAAAGTTCTGTTTTAAGTGGTCTCTTGGGTTGGATGACCTTCTAGGTTCAAGATGATGCAACTGAAGATAGGACCCATCAGATTCACCTCATCATGTTCACCTCATCAGTTACTCCTAAGCACAGCCACAGTTATTGGGGAGCTTAGGAAATCATTGTTTTACAGACACTGGTTTCTTTTGTCTAACATGTAGACCCCATTTTTTGCAGCACAAGGTATCCATAAAGATGATGTGCAGCTCACAGGGCGGAACAAATAACTTAATTCCTTGTACTCTAGGCTGGTTATTCATTCTTTTGTTTATATTTAGCTCACTGCTTGGGTATAATTATTGAATTCCACCATCCACATGAATATTTAATAGCTTGCCTAGGCTTTTATTTAGGAATATGCAGCATATCAGTAACCATATGCACAGCTACTAGGGCAACAGTCTTGGCTTCAATACACCACATGGATTAGATTTATAAAGAGTCTTTCCAATGAAACATGAAAACATGTGAAAACTTCACCTTTTTTTTCTTTTTTTTTTTTTTTTTACAAATATTAATTCAGAACACATTACTGAAAAGCCTTTAAGCTGAGGGTATATAGGTCCAGCAAGGGAGGGAGGATTTGCATTTTGTGGTTTCTTGGACTGTGGACCTAATTTTCATCGGAGCATTTTTTCCATGAGATTTTCTGGATTGTTCCTGTTGAACCAAACCTGATGTTCATAAATTGGGTGTCTTTCTAGTTAGGAAAAAAATTTTGAGTTTAATGTACTACTAGCAGTTCTTTGTTAGTCACACAGGAAGAACATTAATTCCAGTGGTGTGTCCAATCATCTAGTCAAAGGAAGGTAAATATTTCTCCTGCCATGCTGTCTCCTTCCTCCCTTCCTTTTGATAGGAGCTTCCACTCCCCAGAAGCTGAATCACCCTTTCTCAGTATTTCTCTGTGGGAGGCATTTCTTTAGCTACCCTGGAGGAGTTACTGACTAAATGAAGCTTTGCCAACCATCTTGAAACTTGGCAGATGGTACTTGGAAATTTTCACTAAGTTTTCAAGATTCCTCCAAGTCCCAAGGCTTCCAGAGTTAACAACACATACAACATATGCTGTACTCTTCAGCGGTTGCCTATCATGGATCTGGAGGAGAACCACCACTCTGAGATTCTAACAGACAGGGAGGGAAAAGAAAGCAAGAAAGGGAGTGTGAAAAAGAGTGTAGAAAATGTCTTCAAGCATAGTAAGATCTCAGGCTAAATTTTGCCTGTTGAATCTGAAGGTTTGAATTAGTTCGTGGAACTGCAGATTTTCAAGCCCTTAGAACTTACTTTCTTGCTGTCTCACAGAGCAGTGCTATTTTATGCTTTCATTCATTGATTCTGCATCTTATAACTGGGTGGGAGTTTGTTTTGATTCCTCTCTCCTCCTTTGCTTTTAATTTCCAAATCAGAAAAATACTCTTGATTTCTAACTCAGCTGTCACTAAAAGAGGGCTCCTTGTACGACCTGCAGCTATTGAAAACTGACAAATTGAAAAAGGGGCATTTCTTTGAAGAAAGTGTCAAATGGCTGCTAGTGTGGTATTTTGTGTCACATAACCCTGCAGATCTTGATATACCGAAACAAGGAAGCAAATAAAAATTTTACATCAGATGATTTCAAATCACTTGTATTACAGCTGTGCAAGGAAGTTGAAACATATGTGCTAATGAAGCACATTTCAAAACCTGAACAGTTTGGAAAGACTTAGGAGTTAGACTGACCTGCTGTAGAGACAGAAAAGCCTTACTGGAGGGACCTTTCTCTGTGTACAGCATCTGTCAACCTGTGATTCACCCCTTTTACTGAACAGCTCTTTAATCATGATTCCATTCCGTAACCCTATGGGGGGATGAGATACGTTTGTATACTTCATTATTTGACATTTAGTCTTCTTTTGTTACACAGTGACTTTCAATCTGTGATAATACACAGAGGTTCTATTGTGAATATGCTGTGTCAAAATGCCTGGCTGTCATGAGGAGGGAGCTAAACCAAGAGGAAGGATGCAAAATGCCTGTAACTAAGTGATGCTGAATTGATGCCTGATTAATACTGGCAAAAATATTCCTTGCTGCCATTCTGTGTATTGTTTTCTGTTTCTTATAAATCTTGTGACTCTTATGGGTAAGAGTTTCAGGAAACATCGTGATGATTGAATACAAAAGACATGTAAATATGTTTTTCTAGTGAGGGTAGCATAACATCATGATGGGTGAGTACAGGAGAAACGTAAATCAGTTTTGCAGTGGTTTTCCACTGAGAGTACTGGAAGAAAAGTGGATGAGAAAGGTGGATTTAAAAAAAGAAATGCTATAGACATGGCTATGGAAGTTTCCAGGTTAATTATATTTTGAAAAGTCTTTTTAAGTCTTAAAACAATACATAAAAACATTGATAATTATTGCTTTCATGAAGACTGAAGAAAATTAGTTTTATAAGTGTTATGTGTGTAAAATAAATACATCCTGAAGCATGCAGACAAGCTACTCCAGGTTTTTTACATTTAAATCTGCTTTCTTAAAAATTAGTCTCCTGAAGCCCAGTATTGTAGGCTTTACTTCTGGAAATTAGGTAGAGGTTCTCCTACTTGTGGCTATAGAAAGCAAAGCAAAGCTGAGGGAAAAACTTAATTGGATGCTGCAAGATTTTTTGAAATGTAGCACACAGTAGAGATAAATTCCTTTGGATTGAAAATTTAAAAGTATATTGTCAGCATATTCTTCATCTCAGGAGAGGCTTTTGGTTGGGTTTTTGGTTTTTTTGTTTTGTATGAATGATTGATAGATATAAAGATTGCTGCATGATCCTACGGTAGATTTGCTGTTATTTTAGGTGACTTCTGACACCAAAATAGTTTGTTCCCCACCTGTACAACCTTCTTTATGAAGATGAGGAATTTCTGGCAGTGAATTTAAACCCAGATTTAGTCCATCAGAAAAACTCTTTAACAAACTCTAGAGTCAGACCGTGAGGTCTCCATTAAAAAAAAAAAAAAACCCCCAAAAAACAAAAAAAACCCCCAAAAAACAAAAAAAACCCCCAAAAAACAAAAAAAACCCCCAAAAAACAAAAAAAACCCCCAAAAAACAAAAAAAACCCCCAAAAAACAAAAAAAACCCCCAAAAAACAAAAAAAACACCATGGGTTTTAAAGTCTAACTGCAGGGGCTTGGCCTGCAAAATTATAAAAAAGGGATCTTTTCTTAGTCAGTTTGGTACAAATTTTTCACATAAATAAATGGCACATGAAGCTGCTGGTGGGTTTTCACCATATCCATAGCTTTGACAAGCTGGTTAAAGTGGATAAGAGCAGTTCCACTAGTATCAATGAGATCTGGATCAAGTCTTTGGAACTGAGTGGTTCCTCACTTTGTGTATCAACTATATAAATCTTCTGTTGAAAAAGTAAAAATTGTAAGTAACATGACAGCTAATATGGGTAACAAGTTTCTATGGTATATTTTTCTAACTCTGTATCATGTAACTTTTCTCCCTTGAATTTTAAACTCAACTGTGGCAGAAAAACAAAACCCAGAAGCTAAAAAAAAACAAAACAAAACCCACAAAAAAATTTCTATGCATTTCTGCACCATTCCTGAGGAATATCTTTAACAAATGAAGTTGAAGGGTGAAGGTAAAAATCCAGATTCAATTTTGACATACGTAGACCAGAAAAACAGAGGTATAATTTACACCTGTACAAAACCATCCATCCTTTCCATCTAGATGTTATCTGAGGCTTTAGAAAATAAGTTTTTAGGCTAAATCAGGCTCTTTCCTATTAAGTCCAGAACTGTTTCTGCAATGCATTTGTTGGACTATTAGAAAATTATGTACAACTTACTCTTTTTTGCTTAACTTCAAAGTGACATGTCTCAGTCACCTCAGAATGTCAAGAAAATAAAACCTCCAGAATATATGTGCAATTTGAGGAGAAAAAAATCAACCATTTGGAGGACTTGAGAGATGCAGAAACCATACTCTGATTAGAAATAGACATGACACAGAAATAATCTTCCGCTTTCTGTGTCAATCAGACTTAGGCTCTCTGTAGAGCCTGTCTCCATGTCCTTTGGTCACAAGGTAAACATTTCAGGCAGTCATTCTATTAAAAAAGGTTAACAAAAGTGTAAGTACATTTAGTTAAATGACTGTAAAACCTTTACTGTTAAGGCTGGGATTTGCCCTGAGGCTCTAGACAGGAGGAAAAGAAGTCTGTCTTACCTTCACTGAGATTGGGTGTGGTTTGAAAACATCCTCTTTCAGTAGTGCAGTCCTGGTAGAAGTGGTAGTTTAAAAGTTTGCCCTGGACATGCCTTGTTCAACTGCTTAAAATGTTCATCAGCCAGCTGTCACTCATTTTTAAACAGTTTAGGCTCAAACCATTTGAGAAGAGCCTTTGATAAGACTTTAACTGGTCCTGTACATTTGAAAATCTATTTCAGGATTGGGACTGGCATCATAGCAGAAACTTATCGGAATAGTTGTCCTCTGAAATCCTTAATGAAAAGTTTTCTACTGCAACATTCTTTGTTTACCTCTGTGGATCACATAGTGCCATCTTAGTTTCACTACCTTTTTCAGAAACACATAGCCAGGATGTTTTTGTAGACATATTGTTCCTGTACTTGTGCCATCTCACAGATTAAAAACAGACAACTTAGCATTGTATGAGCTTTTTAGTAGCTTTTCTCTTAGAGAAGAAAATATTTGAGTTCTTGAAACAGTGCATCAAGGACAAAATGAGATAGCACTATAAAGCAAAGTGTAAATTTTTGAATTGAGAAAGATTAAAATACTCAAAATTTGTTTTAATTACCTACTTTGTTCCTGGTGTCTCTCCAGGGCTCTGAAGCTTCACTACTTAAGTCATTCATAGAAATGAATGCTACAATTAACTTGCAAATTTCAGTCTTAATGCCTGTGAGGCTGTGAATAAGTATCAGGATTTCTTGCATCATAAATTGCACCTGAAGTCTTCTCAAAGCTGATTCCTTTAACTGGATTTGAGCACAGCACTCTTATTAGGACAAAATCAGGCATCTCCTGCATCTCTATATTTGGATTTTAATGGATAGTACACAATTAATTTGTCATGTGTCAAACAAATTTGACTCAGCTCTCAGAAACAGTTCCAAAATAAGATGGAGTGTAGGAATATTTTCTCCTTTTTTTAAATCCTTCTCTTCACTTATGCTGTGAAATTCATTCTACCCAAGCCAATGTACATTGCAAAGTGCTTTCCCTGTAAGAAAGAGTACTTTGAATATTTTAAACAAAACTATCTACTCCTCTCCCAATACAATAATATTGTGTATAAAATACAATTTGCAGCAATTGCAAATGTTCAGAGGTGGTGACCTGTAACTTGCCTTGGTTTTGCTGAGAGGGAGAAGAAAACATAGAAACAAAAGTGCACAAAGCTCATCAGGTCATAACCCACATCAAAATAAGTCTGTAGCTTGCAGATTTTGACCTATGCAAAGCCTTTCAAGGGATGTGCACCCAAAAGGCAATATAGAGGCTTCTTCCACTACTGTCTGTTCACTCATCTACCACTATCAAAAAAGCATAAACATCGTAGTGAGAAGGGCTAAGATTGTTTTTCTGCTCCCTCTTTGGCTCAGTCCTGTCCAGCTGACTTCCCTGTGCTCTCTGTGGAAAATGTCTGGCAGGTTCCTCAGATCATTTCACAGTTACTTCAGGGAAGAACCCTCTCTGCCCTCTGCAGTTGTGCTCTCGCTCTCTCCCACATTCTCTATTTCTTCAAACTCACAGGGGTCCAGAAGTACTTCAGATTCTGGTACCACTCAAGCAAAGACCATGGACAGTGAGAAGGATATGGTGGAAAAACACTGATGAAAAGGGTTCAAAAGCCCACTCAACTTGGAGAAGAATTACAGCATGTAGGTTGCAGATAGATATTCTGTTATAAGCTGATTATACCTGCAAAGTATTCAGCAGCCAGAATGTTTGGTTGACTGTCTTACAAGCAGCCATGTTTTCTTCTATCAGCCTAAAATCTGCTGCAGCTAGCCCAAATTTCTCAATCTGAAACAATGCTGACTGCATAGTGGAGTGTGATCCTGTCCCTAGGGAATGAGAAGGCAGCAGCACAGATCAATTTCATCAAACAGGAAATAGTTTTTTGCTGGGTTTCTAGGTGATTTGATGAAAACAGAATCAGGACTCTGCATAAAAATGGAAACATCTTCAGGCCAAAACTCTAGGGTTTAGTTTGTAACCATGCAAGACAAAGACAGAACAGCAACTCAGCCCTTCCAATGCAGATGTTTCAGTAGAACACCTGAATGTAGTTTGAGAAGTTGAATTTTTTCTCCCAAGTCTGAAATTTATTGAATAGGAAATGTTTTATTCAATAAAAGTAGGAAGAATGAACGGACCTTGGGGTTGGTGGGGGGTTGAGAAACTCTGATGTCACAGAAGTGAGTATAATGTAGTTAAATATATGGTCTTACCTAATATATGGTCTATATCTGTGCCTTATAGATACAATTTGGACCTAACAGATTTGAAACAAAACCCAGCAAAATTAGGGACTAAATTGGAGGTTTTAAGCAGTGTAAAACATAGAGAAATGGCAAAAATCTACCATCTATGTCAGTATGGGCAGATGCGCTGATTTTACAGAGACCTGCACTTGTTATAACAACTTAAGAACTGAACCAAATCTGCTGGGGTTTTTCTCCCCTAACATCAAAAGAAACATTCTGAAGAAAAAAAAGAAAAAAAAAAAGGAAAAAAAAAAAAAAAAAAGGGGGTGTGTGAAACTTTTGCCCCAACAAAGTTCAAAGAAAGGGTGCTCCCTTGTCCCTTGTAAATACTAATAAGTATCCATGCAAAATTGCCATCTCCTTGTGTCATGTGTTTTGTTTCTCAAACAAAAATTCCAGAAGATTAAGTACAAGAATTTTCTACATTGGGGCTATTAGTACTACATGTCTTTTTTCCAAAGATTATTGCCATTAACTCCAACCTGTTTGTTGGTTAGTACTTCACAGATTAATTGAGAGTATAGTGTTGCTCTGACTATTGTCAGGCTCCATGTAAGCTCCAGTTTTTGGTTTTATGGCAGAAAAGTGCCACTACATTCTCACTGTGCTCCCCTAGAACAACTCACATCTGGAAATACACATAGGTGGTATTAAAAACTGTGTAGAGAGAGAGGCAGTATTCTGGTGGAACACAGGAGCACCTACATGATGGGCTGGGAATACCCTAAATCACATAAATTTAAAGACATATATACTGAGTTTTATGCCTGTATAAAAATATCTGGAGCTCTGGAAGAAAACACTGGCCTATTATTGTGTTTTGTTTTTCTATACCTTGCTTCACACATTGCCCTCCTGCTGTCTTCAGAACATACCAGGAAGCCTGTGCAGGTATAGGAATGCCAGTCTGCTAAAGCCTGCTGCAGTAACTTCAGCATTATAGGACTCAAGACCAGTCCATCTGACATCAGCAACACTGTATATCTCACTTTGGGGGGTCCAGTCTGGTGAGGAGTTGCTCTAGAAACTTTGAATGCAGCAGATAACCAGTCTGAATCTTCTGCATCTCTTATCCCTGTGACACAGTGGTGTCTTGAGTCTCAAGAAAGAAGGTATGGAAGAGGGGCTTTCTTGCAGGAGTATGAAATACTGCAAAAGTCAGTCAAGTAACACAGTTCACAGGACTAAGGTTTTCTAATACAAGGAGGAAAGTGGGAGGCTGAGTATCCTTGCTCTGAGGAGTCATGGTGTCAGCACAGGATGTAAGTAGTGCTTGCCAAGCATCACAGTCATATACTAGAAGAGTTACATGTTGTTAAGCTGGTGTTTCTTTTGGACTTGCATTATTTTCTGTCTCACAGAGGCATTAGTAGGTATGCCTAAACATATTCTGATCTTTTAGGTCTGTTTCTGTTGTCAGCTTGCAAAGAATATCACATGAAATACAAACGTTTCCCTCATTTTAGAACCTAATCTTTTGCCTCAACTTCGTATCAAAATATGCTGTCACTTGCAAATCCCTTCATTTGAGTTTTTATGTCATTGTGAATTGTAGAGGAGTAACACATATATAAATTTTGATCTCTTTTATTTCTGAATGGAAATTCAAAATGCCTTATGAAATGCAACACCTTCTTCAAAACATGGCACTTCCATGAGCGCCCATATTCTTCCTGGTTGGCCAAAAACAATAAAAATTGTCCCAGTGGCAGCACAGGGACAATCTTCACTCTCCTGATAGGGACTTCAGGGACTGTCTTCACTCTCCTGATAGTGCTTCACCATCAACAGCATTTTATCATCAACTGCCTGGGCACCTTCCCCTCTGTCACAGACAAGAAGGCAACTTTGCACCCTGAGAGCCTGTGAGAAGGCCCTTATTGCCTTCTTGTTCCCCTGCTTCTTTTTACCTACCTATCCCTCCAGATGGAGGTGATGGATTACAGCTGTGACTTGTCTGGTTTTTGCCTCAAGGCTGTAGCACAGGCAAGTATTAATGGTAGTAAGTTCAAGGTCTGTGAATGTGATGTTTCACAAAGCTGTCTGTAACATCTTGAATTTCACTCCCGGTGATGTCAGAGATTGATTTATTCTCATTATTTTAAGGTAATTTTTGAGAGGCCTCCTACATTGAAATAGAAAGTGCAGTGCCTCATACATTCATAATCAGAGAGGTAGTTTATAAAATGTCACTTGCACCCTCACTGGTTCACAGTCTGCAAAAGTACAAGCAACTAGCTAAGAATTTGGCTCCATCTCAGGAAAAACTGGGATGTTTTTAGATAGAATTAATTATGTTGTGGAGCTAATTATTTGGAATCAAGTGCTATTTAGAAGTAGATTTTCTAGCTAAAACTCTGTGGTTTGATAATTTTAAGTCATGGGTCCATTGAGCAGTGATTTAATAATTTTTGCCACTTACCTTTTTTTTTCCTTTTTGCTTCAGATTGCTGTTGAATGTGTTCCCTTCTTCTTATTCTCCATCTCTGAAGATGTGTATGGTCTTGTTTATGGCAAAAGAGCTTAGAAATAGAGCATGTATGTAAAGGAGGAGGTAGGACTGGAAGTGTGGCAGACCTTTTTTCTCCCAAAACATGCGAAGAATCTCACTGCCCTTTAGATAGAGGAAAAGCGATTCTGCCTTTTTAAGGTGGAAAATTTACCTTTGAAGCAGAGAAGAGAATGGCAAAGTGGGACACAGAGCACAGATTCACTTAAATGTGCAGAGAGGTTGAGAACCTGAGACAACATCACTCTGGTGTGTCCCTGCTCCCTTTCTGGCAGCTGCCGCAGAGTGTTTCATTCTAGTTTAACCAATGCCCTTCAGTGAAGTCCTTGGATCTTACAGGTGCTACTTCAGCACCTTTTGTCAATACTGATAGCAAAATAGGGGCCTTAGAAAGGTATGACTCACTGCCCGGGATTCCTTCTTTATGGGAGAATTCCTGCATTGGAGAAAATCAGGTCATTGGAGAGTGGCTGTCTAGTGGGGGGTGAAAAGCATGGTTCAGAAATGTTTTAAATGGCAGTTCTCCAGAGAAGGAGGCTGTGTTCGACTGGGGCCTGAGACTGTGTATTTGGTTAAGGTACTGCAACATAATCTTTTTTATCTTTCATCCCTTTTACTTCGTAGCAGTAATGTTCACTTTATTGGCAGCCACGCTACTTATATTAAAAAATCCTTTCTTCAGTTCAGATCTGAAGTGACCCTCTTCCTGCAGTAGATACTGCTTTAGCAAGGGTCAGATCTGTTCTTAAGGACATCTTTATATCTTGCAAAGGAATGGAGGGAGGTGGGGAGCAAGGACAATTGGGGAAAATGAAGTGAGAAGCAGTCAGTTTTCCAAATGTTTCTTGAGCAAGCAGCGGTTAGTAGTGAGCATACTGACTTAGTTGTTATCTCAGTGCTCTGACTTTCCATAAACAAGACTTTATTTTGATATACATATTTGGATAATATTAAAAGAAGCCAGGGAATCCTGTCAGTTTCCATAAGAGTTTTGCTTGAGGAATGGGGAATGGAATTTATGGCATTTTTCACGCTAAATCAGGAGTATCAGTAGTGATTCCAGGAATGAAGTAGGAACTATAACATCAAGATTACAACAGCTTACTGAACTCTATGCAGGGATACTTGGGCTAGTTTCACAATGTGTTAAAAAATAGTTGGCAAAACCACCACTTTTTATGGCCTGATTACTGGCCTGAGCCATTGCATGTCCTCCAGCCGTCTTAAGTTAACCAAAAACTCTGTTTCCTACCCTCAGCTGCTAAGTAAATAAACATGGAAATAGTGACATATGTTATCCATCTGCACAGTCATGTGCTCTATCTTCTGTGCTCAGAAATGTTACTTAATAGGAGTATAATCACTGTTGTTGAAAAGTATATTTAATGATAAAAATAAAGGATGTGGAAAAGAGGCCAAGTTTGGCACCTAATGCAGTAGTGACAGTTTATTGAGAGTCTGGCAGAAATAGCTTCTCTTTCCTGTTTATAATAACTTTTACTTGCTGCATTCCCCATCTGTGATTGAGCACTGGAACTACTCTGATCTTCAGAGAAAGGAGGCAGAAATAGGTATCTGGTTTTTTTGGTTTGGGTTTTTTTTTTTTTTTAACTCTAGGNTTCCCCATCTGTGATTGAGCACTGGAACTACTCTGATCTTCAGAGAAAGGAGGCAGAAATAGGTATCTGGTTTTTTTGGTTTGGGTTTTTTTTTTTTTTTTAACTCTAGGATCATATGCACCAGAAGCTGTTGGGAGTGGGTGTTGGAGGCAACAGAAGAAAAGGAGTATTTCACGTTAGGCTAGCAAAATTATTCAAGAACATACAGGGCTCTGTTAATATTTTGCCAGAGAGAAAATTCACCATTTTTGTATCAATGAGAATGAGAATGTCTCTTGACTACTCCTGGATTCCCTACACAACTTGCTTCTCTCAGGAAAGCCATTTTGCTCACTGAGTTTGAGCAGAGAGTAATTTTGGTTACTATTAACTACCAAGAATCACTGAACACAAAACTTGTGTTGCTCAGGTTGCTAAGTTTGTGAACATAGTGGAAATGGATCTTGAACCACCAGGCACATTCTTCACTGCAGTAACCTGTTAGTGTTGTGAAGATTGGGGTGTGTGCTTTGTCAGCTTCTAAACCCTTCTCCCTTATTTTGTTAAATTGAGCAATCCCAGGAGAAGGTGATATATTGAGTTAGCTGTAACATGAGATTCCTGCTCCCTGCTTCTGGAAGTTCAGGCTGTGCTGAGCAAGTGCTGGCTGGATTGTGGTAATTTCAGCAAGTCTCAGGGGTCACAGGCAGTGGAGATTCTCACTTCTGTCCAGATTCCTCTGGGTGTAGCACATTAGTTGTTAAAGAATGGGTTTTTTCATCCCAGCTCAGACTCCTCTCTTGCCAAGTTGTCCCTCTTTCACGCTGTGGATAAAGGAAGTCTATTTCTTTTTTCCCAGTGTGTGCCTCTAGCTCACACAGCAGTTAGCTGAGCAGCATAGACTGCAGCCCAATGGAGCTTTTCAACTCTTCTGTATGTAACATCCATCACTTGAGATCTGGCCTAGGGATAATTTTAGCCTTTAGGCACCTAGTTGCTGATTATTAGTCCTTCCTGTTAGGGAGGTAGGTGATGGGTTGGTGCAAATGTTTTTTTGGTGTCCTTTTCTTGTCCTTCCCTTTTCCTTCTTGACCCAGAACCCTTTGTGAAAGGGTGAAAGGACAAGCAGAATTTTTTGATACATAGTAAAATGGTTAGACCAGGCATCAAGAACCCTGGGCTTCCAGTGCCTTCCAACAAGAGAGATGCTAGATCTCTCAAGCAGGTATTTGCTCATCTATGTGTAGCACAAATTAAGCAAAATGTTTGGATTCTCTTTAAAGGAATTTTCTTTACATCACTCAGTCTGTTTGTTGGGGTTTTTTAAATGCGCTGTTCTAAAAATGTGCAACTTCACAGCAATGATACCAAAATGGCAAACAAGTGCAACTAGTACAGGATGGGGAAGCTCCTTTTCAGTGTTTATATATTTAAATAGCAGGATGCTATCCAGGGCATTTAGAACAGTACTATTTAGACTAGCATCTGCTATCACATCAGCAGTGATCAAGGTTTGCTGAGGAATGTGTGTCTGTAATTATGATAAAGACCATGTCCAGAGAAGCCTTCTGTATAGCAGTGCTGCTCTGAGCAAAGCATTTTCAGAATTTATTGTATTTCCCCTTTTGTATAAGGGTCTCACTCTGCATGACGTCTCAGACAAAAAAATCCCTTCATTTGCATGTAATTAAATTCATAAATAATTTGTATTTGCTTAGCAAACCTAACAATATTAACTGAGTTAATTTCCCAGAAAGAATTTTTTGTAGTTTTGAAATTAATTTTACACTTTTAGCACAGTAACTTCTAGAAATACATGGGAACATGAGGACATAAATCAGTATTCAAGTTCTAAAAATCAGAAGTATGATCATACCAGATATCAGCTGGTATGATCTGATATCTGTAGCTGATAGGCATGTGTATGTTTGGGCATCTCCTCCAATGTATCACCAAGGCTGGATTTTATGTCCATGCAAATAGCAAACCTGTAACTGTCTAAAATGCACTGAGACTTAAACCCAAAGAGCTTCATTTCAATACCTGAACGTCACTTCTGTAAATAGAAATTGCACAAGTTGCCAGGATCTGTCTTGTGATTTTGTAGTTCAAATGAAGCATAGGTAGACTTCCTTTAAAGTTACAGTGCATGGAATCAGGATTTTTTTCCTTATTCTTAAGTAAGCCACATGCTTTGAAACAAAAAGAAAAGTTACTTTCTGTAAAAATATGTATAGTCATCTCAATCAGTAGTCTTTACTTTTATGATTGTAAAATACATCTCGCTCCTCTGTGTCCTTGCAATGCAAGTGTGGTTCAAGTATGAGTCTCTTTAAGGTGCTCACCTCGCTTTTAACATGTAATAGTTGGCCTGCTACTTAAAAAAAGTTTTAGAAGTGGGCATAGATGGATTTTGTACATATTCTCAATGCTGCTACTATGACCAAGGAGGGTGTTTGGCATTGAGAGTCATTGTTTTGCACTAATCCTGTGTGAATGTGCTGGCCCCAAGCCTACCCAGAGTTGCTCAGCACAGCCAGACCTCCCTGTGGAGAAGGTTCTCATTGGCATCCTAACATTTACAAGCTGTGATGCCTCCTAGGCTTACATTCTTCAAGCAGGCAGATTTTTCTCCACATTGTGGATGCATGCAGTACCAGGATGAGATGCTCACCCAAGGACTGGATCTCCTTCCAGGCAACATCCATCTCCCATGGGAGGGGATCCAAGAATCTCATTTTTATCAAGAAAAGATTTTTTCTTCTGAAAGTTTGTTATGACTGTTTGAAGTGCTTAAAAATGTAGAACTATATCATCTCAAAGTGTCATAGCAAATTCTGCAGACTACTTGGCATTGGAATATTTCAATTTTGCTGTCTGTAACCTCAGCTGTAAGGTTTGAATGAACCATCCCCTTTGTATCATGTAGAGAAAGCTAAACTTCTGAATTGTTTCAGCCTGCTGCCTTTGCCTGAGAGAAAATTTGTAGAACTACTAAGGAGATGGAGGAAAATACATCAAATAAGAACAGAGACATCTAGCTTGTTAAATTGCTAATCATGTTGCTTTGAGAAGGATGCTCAAAAAATACTGACAAAGTGCAGATGGATGAGCAGGTTCAATGCTGACTGAAATTAATGCAGAGCACATGCTGGGGATAATAGGAGATATTAAAGAGCTGGAGAACATGCTAAGACTTAGAAATCCTTCCCTGATCCCTACACATAAAGGCAAGCTCTGGGTTTTCCTTTGCAGTCTTTATACAAGTCATACATGTCAAATGTTTAACTAAAGCCACTTCATCTAAAGCCACTTCCTTACCTATTTTTTTAGAATCCTAGCATGCTCCTGCCTCATTTTGGTTTGTTTCTTTGTTGTTGGTTGTTGTTTTGTTTAGGTTTTTTTTGTAGCATCATACATGTTGCAGATTGCAGAAAGGTGGATTACTGCATCTGCCAAAAGTTTAGAATTTTTTTTCCTTATCTTTCTAAAGGCATTTTATAATCACAATGTGGGCAACCTGACAAACCTACCATATAGAGGATCTTAAGAAAAACCATCTTTCTAGATAATAAAGGTGACAACAAAAGCTGTAATATCTGGAAGTATTCTCTACAATAGACATCCATCTTGTGGAAAGTCTTAGAGAAGCAAGCTGGAAGATCTTCATGTGCTAGTCCAGTAAAATATACTTCAGAAGCCGTGATGGTCTGTAATCCTACTGGCCCAAGCTGAGAGGGGCTCGTAAGGTGACTGCAGCAAAAGCCAAGAGATGTCACTGTGAAATACGTGGGGATGGCAGAGGTCTGGGGAGTTCCATGCAGCTGTGGCCTCCCATGTGTTGTTCACGTTCTTCCATTGCAGAGGGCACTCACACTTGGTGTGCAGCAGCAGCAGCAGAAGTGGTTTTGGAGGCAGGAGGCAGTTTGAGCAACACTGTGTGCTAGTACTGCAGGACATCCAAGAAGTCTTTGACTGCTTGGTGTGGAATGGGATCTCCATTTCCTATATGACTTGTCCTTGTAAAGTACATTTTATTTGCCAGGCTATTGTCAAAAGAAATTCATAATAGCTCCTTGTTCCTACTGCTGCTTCCAAGCAAAGATGTGCTTGGCCCTTAGATAAATCTGATCATGCAGTACTTTGTCATGTTGAGAGATGAAGATATGAAAGTTGAAAGATGTAGCACGATACTGTACTGTAATTTATCCAGGTATCCTTAATTATTGTACTTTTCATTCCCATTTTGTAAAATAAATAAGTTTTATACTCAGATCTATTCATGGTGGCAGATTTAATACATGACTAATGGCAAATACAGCTACCAGAGCACTTTTTTCACTTGAAGCACTTCACACACATGAAGGTTACAGCAACAACTTTTTTTTCTCCACTGTTGCCAAGGCATAGCAATAATAGGTGAAATAAAGGAGTAGAAGGAAGAACCCACAGCTTCAGAATGCAGTTCTTCAAGGACATAAATGTGAGTTAATTTGAGGTTTTGGTTGTGAATCTTCCACATAACTTCCAAGAAATCACTAGAAACACAAGGAATCATATGTCAGGTCTAAGATCCACACAACTAAAAATCTCCATGTCCAGTGTTTGGAGATTCTATGACCTATGAGGTCCATCATTTTCCTGGTGGGCACCAGGAAACCAGGTAAGAACAGGTATTCTTGGTGTACTGTGATTCTGGGACAGATCTGTTGAGTAACTATCCACACAATCAATGTCATAAAAATAATTGCAGTATCATAAACACGACCTGATTAAATGGCAAACTAGGCTTTCTTTCCTCATTGAAGATGTTTGGAGGCTGAGTTACAAAGACGATTGGAGATTTACATCCAGGTGTCATTTCATTTAGGCTTTGCACTTTTGAGGAAAAAATTAGAATTACAGACTACAGTCATCAGAGTAACTGTGTATCAATAGAACTCAGGGGGATGCAGAAGAGAGCAGGATATTGCCTAGCTGATTCCTTCCATATCCCACAAAAGATAAATCCTTAATCAGATCCTTCATTAGCATAAAGTGTGGAAAAAACGGTTCATGCCAGGGATTAGTTAGTAAAGATAGTTAGTGGGAGAAATTATGCATTGAAGAAAAATATAAAATCCCTCAAATTAATCTTTGAAATACATGGAGTTTGAGTCTCCTCCCTCTTAACACTGGGATAATTGAAGAATAATTCCATTTCAGTGACTTAGAGCACTAGACTAGTACAAGAGGAAATTGAGTTTGTCTGCTCTCCCAGGATTTTGAAAGTTCTGCATTTTTAAGGCAGAAAATGTTTATCCTTAAAATTTGTACTTGTACATTTAGAGGAACAATTGTGATCCCGTGTCACAGAGTAGAAGAACCTTTTTGTCCCATGATCTCCACCTGTTTAAGTCCAGACTGGAGTCTTTATGCCATTGTGGGGGTTCAGTGCTAGCTGGCTTAACTTTGCTGATGGCTTTAGTATTTGCGGTTTTAAAAAAGCCAAACTGGATAATACATATTAATTGTGTGGTGAATCTCTGAAATAAACCTTTGTTTTGTTGTCACTTTTACAATATGAAATTCTTGTGTGAAGATTAAAATGCCAGTTATTTCATAATTGTAGAAAGGCAGAATAAAATTCCTACTGAATTTAAAAGTCTGCTCTTTAATTTTTTTTTGCAGCCTTTTCTAAAATTCCATGTTAATTGTTTATCTTCAAGCAACATCTTGACATATAGTTGTGCTGTCAGTATGGTTAGTTAACTGAAATGTCTACCCTGTGGGTCTTCGTTTCTAGCAAACCCCTGTCATATTTTTTTCTAGTGTTTTCTTTTTGCAACTTATGTATAAGTGAGAAAGTGCATTCCATTGGTGGCCCAACATGTCATCAAGCCAAGTAATGTTCAAAACCAGAAGAGACATGCTTAATTTTCTTACAATTTTTCAGTTAGTAATATACCCTAGGAGAACATATGTGAGGAGGAAAATGCACGAGGCATGCTGAAGTAACCACGTATTCCTTCATTATCATTTCTGGTCAGAAAGTTATTGCACTGTCCTTACTACAGACAATGGAATATGCATGTGAGTTGTTGATGAATATTTACCATTTTGTGAAAGCAGGTTGTTGATGACAACTTCAATATGAGCCATCTTTGTCTGCTTGGGGAATTTGGGCCTTGTGCTCATTTGAGTTCACACACTAATCCCTGCTTCCAGATATCCTCCAACAAAGAGGTAATCCTCTGGTGTAGCTCAGTGTTCACTATTCTGGTCTCAAGAGGAGAATTACATTAAACAAAAAGCATTTCCTTGCTCCTCCCCTTGCTTCTGGGCAGAGAACAACATGGTTCACATATGCAGAGATTCACATCTTTTGTTGCAGAAATCGTATGCAATGTGCATATGAGTTTCCTCTCTCTTTAAAGGCTGATCCTGGTTAAAATTGTTTTCCCATTTTTAAATTCTTGCCTCTTTTTGTTATTGTTGACAGTGCTAAATTGGTGCTTATTTACACTGGGTTTATTCACACACTGTTTTGAGGCTTTTTACACCCTGACATAGCTGGAAAGGGAAACCAAACCTTGAAAAACAATTTAAATTGTTTTTACAGATTAGGACCAAATAATATGATCGTTCCTGGTAGTCAATTTTTTGCTGGTACAGGGTTGGTGAATGCATACAGGTTACTAGAATGACATTTGGCACTGCTTGACCCTAGAAGATTCCTGATTGTATGATCAGTCATGGCTTGAGCCACATGTGCTCTTCAGATGTGTTTGCCCCTTAAGCTCTGTCTTAGCTTTGAATCCACCACTGAGTGTAGATTTGGGCCATGCTGTAGTGCTGGCTATGGTGGGTCTGCAGTCTAGCTGGGTCAAATGTGGACAGTCCAGAGCAGATGGCCAGGGCTCTGCTCATCCACATCTGATTTTGGATGGTTTTAACATGAGCCATGGCCAGGCTAACCTCTGCGACTGTTATGGAAATGATGGAAATGCACAGTGTGCTTGTGTTCTATTCTTAAATCATCTCTTTGACATCTCAGGATAGGCTGTGTGATCTCACACACTTGGAAATATCTCCATAAGCCAATGCTTTCTGGCAAAGATTCTGAATGAAACTTGTGTGGATTTTCGTAGTTTGAATATGTCTAGGGCATATGTGGGATCAATGAGTAGGGATTCAGACTTGAAAAAAATTCCACATAAAATGCCAAGTTAGGATATAGTTCATCTTCCTGTAAAGGCAGTGATAAGCATTTGAAGCATACAAAAAGAATGAGGACATTTGGGAAAACATGTTTTTCTTAGTAGAGACATTAATAACCATCTTAACAGTGTTATTTACCTCCTGCTGCTTGACTGGAAAGAGCAAATTGTAAGTGTGATTTCAGAAATAATAATTTTCTTCAAAGCCAGACTGATGCAAAGCTCTAAGCAAATTATTGGGTTTATTGTTAAAAATGCTCACACCATGGAATGGGTGATTACTTCTTTTCCATAGTTCTCAAAACAGAAAGAGAAAATTGCTGCTGTTTTTTTTATTTTAGGTGAGGTTAAAAGGAAGAGAGAAATTAGGTTGAGGGCTTGTTGGTTTATGAAGGGGATTTTTTGGAATGAAACACCTAGTTTAGATGTCATTTTATATGCCATACATGGAAAAGAAGAGGCTAATTTACTTCAACTGGCATATGGAGGGCAGCTCTGTCACAAAGCAGGTCCCCTGTGATGCTTAATTTTCACTCTTTCCTGTCTCCTCTTGGATGCACTTCATCACTTTGTGCTGGATACAGTTTTAAAAAGGATGCACAGAGACCTTCACAAAGTGCCAGATGGAGATATTTCAGATATTTCAAATGCCTTTGATACTCTGTTCATCTAAAGCAGGAGAGAATATTTTGGAGACATGTGATGTCCAATACAGGAATTTCTGCACAGAACAAAGGAAAGAAACAGTAGAAGTCCAAGAAGATTGTCTTGGATGGGAAGAACAGTTGAATTATATGAAATGGACTTTTTTTCCCAATACTTTTCTGAAAATCCCAAAACAAAAATTTAAAAATCCCATCTCTAAATCTGATGGGATTTTTCTGCCCTATTTCCTCCCTGAATTGTTTTGATTTGTATTTATATCTCTTACTGAATAGGCATTGTCATTGTCTCTTTAAAAGTGCGTTTAAAATACAAATTCGTGAATACAATTTCAGCGCCCAAAATTGCCTCTTAACTGGAAGCCACTCAGTTGCTTTCTTCAAAAAAAATACACAAAGTTTTTTGAAAAACCAACAAAAGTATTTTCTCTGGAAGCTATCCAAAAAATCATCCTCCTTCTGGAAAGTGCCACCTGTTCATATTGGCTGATTTTTGGGGGGGTATATTCCATAAAACTTGGCTTATGGAAGTCAATTCTCTCATGACAGGTGAGGAAAAAGGAAAATGGATTTTCTTTTGCCTTTGTTTTTTGGTGTTTTTTGTTTCCACTTGCCTAGAAAGCAGTAGGTTTTCGTAGTAAGACAAGAGGCAGATTATCTTAGCATCCAAGTCTCAGAATAGATCAAGTTGGTTGTATAGCTACCAAAGAGGAGGTTGATGCTGCCAGAATGTCTGAACTCCAGGAAATACACCTCCATAAGAGACACCAGCTTCACAAGCAAGGCACACCTAACTGTGTAAGGAGGGAGTCAGATGAGTGTGTTTGTGGTTGTACAGTTCTTCATTCCATTCAGAGCTACATCAAATGGTACAAATTGACTGAGAGGAGAATGAGAGAACCTGACCTGCAGTCTGAAAGAGAAAATGTGGTCATTTTGTTGACAATTAAGTTAATGGAGTGAGAGTTTTTTGGCCGGTTTTCAGTGTTTCTATTGCATAATCTTCTCAGAATATTTCCTGAACTTTCCATTAGCAGTTACATTTTTCAGCACAAGTGTCTTTGTGTTCTGTTTCAAGTGGTAATCTGGTCAATCAAAATTTCACTTTAGCAGCAGTTGCTACATTGTCCTGTTGATTAGTCATAGCCACTCCCCTAATTCACACGTCTTGTGAAAGAAACACAAATAATACGGGGATTTCCTGAAGACTAGAATTCAAGGTGGAGAATATAGCTCAGGAGAAACTCAGAGCTATCAAGCCCATCTGAAGTTCTCTGGTGAGAGGTGTCTTTTCCCTATTCGTTTTTCACTGCCTTAGAAAAACATCACCTGAATGTTTTTAAAGCTTGTGTGTGTAGGTGCAGAGAATTAAAAATATGAAATGCAATATAAATGAGTGCAAAAGCTTCAAACACTAGTTGCTTTGATTAATTCCTTCATTGTTTGTGCTTCTAACATTTTAGCACATCTAGTATATAGATCCCATATATCATATGCCCATGATGTGTAAATCAAAGGCAGGGGTTTTGCTGGCTTGTATTAGCATTTTACTATGAATCTGTATGCATTAAACAGCTTGTAGTTTTGAATGGCAAGGATTAAGTCTGAACTAATTTTTTACAGTTTTGAATCAAGAATGTCTTCATAAGATCTGCGCAGGTTTTGTCAGTGAAAATCTGGTTTGTCTTCTGGGACTGGGTTTCTTTTCAAGATGATTAATCATGGAATTAATGTGAGTCCCCAGACAGTCACTATAGATAACTCCAACGAATTTGGTGGAGTCTGGGAGGCATTAGTTAAAACCTTTTAAGAACTCTGCAGTACTTAAAGTGGAGAATGCTCCTGCCCAAAGTGGCACTGAATATATAAATGAATAATGTAGAAAGTGTAAAGCAACACACCTGAAAAAATATGCTAGGTGAAAGGTGAATGTCCTGAATTCCTTTCTGCTTTCTTTTTCTGAAAGCTTGTCCACCAGGAACATACAAGCCTGAAGGTTCACCAGGTGGAATCAGCACTTGCATTTCATGTCCTGATGAGAATCATACTTCTCCACCAGGAAGTACCTCCCTTGAGGACTGCACATGCCGGGAGGGATATCGTGCTGTAGGACAAACCTGTGAAGGTAAGTCTGTCCATCCACGAACAGAATACCCTGGAATGCTCAATGCAAAGCTGGGACAATTTTTTTATGTGGTTCTCTACTGTGAGGGACATGTCAAATTGCATGCAAGATTTTCTCTGTCATTCCAAACCAGCAAAAATGCCAAGGTGCAAGCTGAGTTAAAAATTCTAAAAGATTGTTTTCCTTCAGTGGCCTATTGCACTCCAGCTAATAACCACTTTATTGTGGTTGTTTGATTATTTAGTTGTTCACTGCCCTGAACTGAAGCCCCCTGAAAATGGTCACTTTGTCCAGAATGTCTGCAACAATTACTTTAATGCTGCCTGTGGAATCCGATGCAAAACAGGATTTGATCTCGTTGGAAGCAGCATCCGGCTTTGTCAACCCAATGGGCAGTGGTCTGGATCAGAGGCTACTTGCAGAGGTATGTGTTTGAAAAGTTTTTTTCTGTTGTTCATTCTTAGCAGTGAATTTCTTCACTCATTACATGGTCGGGTGTGCAGATCTGATCCTGTTAGCCCTTGTGTGAAAGAAAGTTCCAAAGGTTGGCTGCCACCCCAATCACTCTGTTTCCTTCCTTTCTAAAATGGTAGGAGGACTTCTACAACAGAAAAAGCAGAGCAGGATTGACTAGATGGACAATCTAGTTCCAAAGGTTGGCTGCCACCCCAATCACTCTGTTTCCTTCCTTTCTAAAATGGTAGGAGGACTTCTACAACAGAAAAAGCAGAGCAGGATTGACTAGATGGACAATCTAGTTCCAAAGGTTGGCTGCCACCCCAATCACTCTGTTTCCTTCCTTTCTAAAATGGTAGGAGGACTTCTACAACAGAAAAAGCAGAGCAGGATTGACTAGATGGACAATCTTTTGCAAGTGAATATACAGACTCCTTCCTTAAACCTCTCTTCACCTCTGTCTACCTAATTTCTATGCATTTTTGTATTTACACTGTATAAATCCAGTGAACCTACCAAGTATTTAAATATGTAACAAGACCTTGCCACCGGGCTGTTTTAGATCATCCACCACATTCTCAGCATAGAGGGGTGTTGGTGTTGGGAGACATTAGCCATGGAAGAATTCCATTTTGCCTTCTTTCAATTTTTTCTTACCAAATATAGGAAAGCCTGGGACTTGAGCAGGGCCTTCAGAAGACTTTTGAGTGGAATTTCAGGGAATGACTGACAATACCCTCAAATTTCACTATAAAAGAATGTCAGCTAGGCATGGAACAGAGGAGACACAAGAAAGAGCATACTGAAAAAATATTATTTCTTGATTTTCTGATAGGAACAGAGTTTTGTTTTGCTACAACAAAACTGCCTGAAGTTGGGTTTTTGATGATTTAGAATGAAAACTGCAATCCCATGCCTGTTTATCTGCCTGGTATGTTTTCCAAGGAGAGAACAACAAAAAGAAATTAACCAGGTAGAAGCCTTAATCTCCTCAACAGCCACAAGATGTAGTTCAACATGTTTAATTTGACTTGGATGCCCTTGACATTAGTGTGCTGCACTGGAAGCTAGTAAATAAAAAAGCCATCAGCTCATTCTATACCTCTTGTCCTGGCATTGTGTTCAGGGAAAAAGGCAGGACTGTCTTTGGAGGAATTAGCACTTTATGACTGTACAGCAAAACTACAGCCCTGAAAGAAACAGCAACTTACAGTTCTGAAAGGAGGAATCTTAGCTAGAGATCAGTCTCTGGGGACATTCTTTGTATTTACTTCAGTTTAGATTTATAGGAACGTTCTTCAAATAATCCCAGAAATCTTAGGTTTCCTTTTTAGCTTCCAGTGACAAGAGCAGAAGGTTTCAATAGAAAATAAATACTATGAAGGCATCTTGAGTAGCAGGACTTGGAGCTGCGAACTTTCCAGCAGTCAAAACTCCATGCTGCTTCAGGCAGACTGGGACACTGGGAAAGAGCACCCTCTGTTAAAGCTCCTGTCACACAGGCGCCCTTTGTGCAAAAAATCTGGGAAAAGATGCAGTCAGCCACAAAGAACGCTTTATCTTCTCTTTCATGGAAAAGTGGAAAATTCTAGTACTTGAAAATCTTGCTGGAGCATTTAAATGAATTCTCCTATTTGGGGTATGATCTTTCTTTAGCAGGGAATTTGGAAGGTGAGGAAAAGTCTGCATTGAGATACTGTCTTGATATTGAGCTAATATCCTTTGAAGCATTGGAAGGATATAATTTGGCTTTGTTTGTGCTGTTGTCTATCATACTGAAGACTTCCAATTAAAAAAAAAACAAAATTAAAAATCCCACTGTTACATGTGCTGGATCTGCTAGTCTTGATTCACTCAAACTATGAAAGGGAGCAAGATCAAAGGCATGGTTTATAGCTGTCTTGTTAATCCCAAGAGTATTTTATCACATAAATTAGGAAGAGGAGAGTGGAGCAAAATCCCTTTCCACTGCTTTGGATTTTGACATTAAATACTCCTCAGTTCTTTTGCTAGCTAAAATCTGCTGTGCTATTAGAAAGTGATTAATGCAGTTATATATCATGCAATTAACAGTGACCCAGAGAAAGAAAAACCTGCAAACCACATATTTAATCCAGAAAATAATTTATTAGGAGAAACCCCAGAGCAAGCAGAATATACTGTTATTGTTGTTGCTGTTTTCACTGACTTTATGGAAATGTTTCTTGGTCATGGAAAATGTGTTACTGATAAGAGGATGGGCTGGTGTTTGATGCTTGGAGCCATGACCCAGGTAACATGGGCTCAGGTACAGGTTTCTGCCAGACTCATGCTGAGACACTAAGCATGAACATTGAAACACTTAAGGGGGCAAAAGCACTACAGCTGTGTAGTCCTTCCAGAAGAAATGGCTGGACAGCAGGCAGTGAAGAGACTGCCTTCTCTGTAGGCACATTAGCATTGACAAGAGCCTCCTCGGTGCTCTTAATTCATTCAGGCTTCCTGAGTAGCAGAGTTTGGTAGAATTTGCTTCTTTTTGCTGCAGATTGGGTATTTCTACTTCTGTAGAAACCTTAAAAGAGCAAGCCTACTTTTTTGTTGTTAACACACTTGACATTCAGTTGTAAATATGTTTTTCTTACTCGCCTTACTAGAGTTAAAACGCAGCATATTATAAAGCTGCTCTGAAGCTCAGAGTGCCTCAAAAAATGAGCATTTCAAGACTGTTTTTAAATACACTTCCTAAAGAATGCCTGTGTATATGCAAGCACAAGAGTAGTAATACCTTCAGGGAGTAAACGTGAGATAATAGTAATATAAAGATATATTAGGTACATCTGTATGGCTTCTTTTTCTTCTTTCTTATCCCATATACATAGATTTTGCTACTTTTTTTCCACTTAGGTACCACCATAGCTTTTTTTTTTTAAAAAAGACATTATTTAACATGTGCTGTTTGTAGCTTTCAGAGGCTGTGTAGTTAGTGGTAATTATAGAGCTGGCTTGCAGTTGAAGCAACATTCAGCCTACATGCCCATTAATTAGTTTGAGGTGTCTAGCAGTGTCCACTTGTGTGCAGAATAAACAATTAATGGAGAAAGGAGAGGTTGCCAAGTTGGTTTCCCTTTGAGTGCATTTATAGAGGAGATTGTGTTTTGCCTGCTACTTGGCAGGAGCAAGATACAGTTAATTGGTAAAATCAGCTTCCCAAATCACAGCAGAGAAGCAGCTCTCTGAAACCACCCATCGCCAGAGGTTGCCCTCCTGCCAACAAGGTAAACAGAAGCTGTGGAAAACAATCAAGTGAGAACAGAGTTCCTTTTGTGAGGAAGGGATGACAGGCTGGGAGAGCTGGACCTGTTTGGCCTGGAGAAGACTGAGAGGGGATCCTATCAATCCAATAAGTATCTGAAGAGGAGGGAGCCAGGCTCTTCTTGGTGGTGTCAAGCAATAGAACAAGAGGCAATGGGCAGAAACTGATGCACAGGAAGTTCCACTTGAGTATAAGAACTTCTTTACAGTGAGAGTGACTTGAGCACTGGAACAGGCTGCCCAGAGAGGCTGTGGCCATTCTGTGATTCTGTGAGTTTAGGGAACTGCAGTCTTGGTTATATTTTTGAGCATCACACCATTTGCTCTTATTTGTTTTTATCCCTCTTTTGAACATACTGAACTGGATATGCCAACTTCAGCTGAGATCAGTTTTAAATAAGAGTTTTCTGCTCATTTTGGAAAGCCAGTAGCTGGTTATTGATGTATTGTCATCATCACATATTCATGTCCAGACAGTATAGCTACTTGAGGGACCCAAAGGCCAGGTAGTGTGTATATGTAGCTCAGAGTTTTGTCTGGAGGGGATCAAGGACACAAATGCTGGACCATGACATCCTAGCTGAAAAGGAGCAGCACTGAAAAGACAGTACAAAGGAAAGAGGTCCTACTATAAAGTCTTGGGTTATGACCTTGAAACAAAGAACATAAACCCAGGTCATACCATTGCTGTGTTTTTCTTACTACAATCATTTGTATCTTCTGGGGTCAATCTTAATTACAGACTAGCTTTGTGCTAGATTGCAGCATAAGGATTCAATAGTAACACTGTAAGACAATCTGATCACTCTTCACATCCCTGCTTCCCTTTCTGCTTACACATCCTGCACAGGACTGCATTCTCCTTTGAATCACACTGCTTTCAGTGTTTGCAAGACATCACAGGAGAAAAGCCTCTGTGCTGAGCAGCAGCCAGGACTGTCTCTATGCCTGACATTTGAAAGTGTCTCTTTTGTATCAGCAACAACCTGATTTGTTCCTTTTCATCTCTTATGGACCTGGTATACAAGCCATATGAAAGGCTTGTATTCCTCCCTCCTCTCTCTGTCTCTTCCAGCATGCTGAGCATCTTCTCTTCTGATTTGCTGAGGCCTGCATGTATCTATATTCTGTGAATACAGTCCAGAGTGCCTGAGAAATTTCCTGAGTACTGAGACACTATCATCTAATCTGCTCATAAGCTCTGAGCCTGTTCCCTAGTGTGTACTCAGCCTCCACCAGCCTGCCAATTCGAAATCCCCCAAAAGTTCTCAGACATTATTGGAGACTAGAAATTCCCAAGAACACACACTTTTTCACAGGATTCCATTTGCCTGCAGCTGTCCTGTTTTGAAGGCTGATAGATATTACCAGCCCAGGCTGCACACTGTGTTCCAGATGCACAGCTGGTTTGTTAGTTTGAACTTACGTCAATACTTAGGTGAGCTTGGAAGTGTGTGCCCAACCTCATACATTCTATGTAAGAGTGTTTCAGGAAGAGGAAGGTATCAAGCCTTTGAAAAAATCAACTCTGCACTAGGTCTATTCCCTAAATTCATACAAACTACTGTGACTAATGTACAAGACAGTATCACTCCTACCTCTGAAAAACTGGGGAAAGTAGTGTAACTTGGCTGATACTCAATGCTGAGAGTGAACTGGTGTTTTTTCCCCTTTGCAGTTCGAACATGTCCCAGACTTCGGTCTCCTCAAAACGGACACATTAACTGTTCAACAATTGATACTACCTACAAGACAGTATGTTTTGTGACCTGCAATGAGGGCTATGAAATTGAAGGAAACAGCAAACTCACCTGCCAGGGAACCTCTCAGTGGGATTCAAAGGAGCCAAAGTGTGTGGGTAGGTGTCTGATCTAACTCTGTCCATGTTGTCACAGGTGAGAAATTCTTTGTATTTTAACAACTGGTGAAGCTAAGACATGAATGAGAATTTGTCAATGGATGTTTTATACAGGTCTCAGAAGGCAAAGGAAGGGAAGGGCAAAGGAATTTGTAAATGGCGAAAATGGATAGATTATCATTTAAATACAGCAGGACTGCTGATTACTGAAAGGCTGTTGTATCTTATTAGTGTCAGATGCTGTCACACAGTGTGTTGCAAGAAACGTAGAAGCAGTAATTCTAGGGATTAAATGAACCACCAGCAATTTGAGTTACCATCCTAAAGCTAAAGTTGATCTGCAGGCAAGGAATAGCTTATGTTAGCCAGGCTGTGAGTGCCAGCTAAAGGTGCAGCAGTTGTCACTTTTGCTGGACTCACAACAAGGAAATGAGAGTTTACACAGGTTGGGAACTAAGCACCTCTGAGTCAGGATTCAGAGGTCACACCAGCTGTGCAGGAATAGGTAGATATGTATTGCTTATTGCTGTTCCGAAAATAAAAGACTGTATATTTCAGAATTATCTGTTTAGGACTAGTGACAGGTATTGAATTAACTTTGAAAAGGAAGATGAAATACAGTTGAAACACTTCCAACCATAGACTGAAGAAAAAAGAAAAAAAGAAAAAAAAGAATAAAAAAAAAGAAGCCAAAGTCCAAAGTCCACCAATACAGAAGTTGATCTAGTGCTGACTAAAGTCAGGGTGAAGTACTGGATCTAGTAAATGCAGTGCCAGTAGGGTGACTTCACTTGAACCTCTGGCTATTTCTTTACTGTTTTGTAGAAGTCTTAAAAATGTGGACTTTGTGTGAGACAAGCATAGATTTCTAACTGTTAAGTACATTCTCTGAAATTATGAAAATAATCCACAAGAAATAATTTAACAAGACAGTTTGCTAAGAGATCCTAATCTTTCTTCTGTTAAAATCAGTGGAAAAACTGCAATTAACTTCAAAAGGAAGGGACCCTGAAATCCGGCTGGGATATTATAATTAGCAGATTAAGCATATTCATCAGTTGAATTCATCCTTCCTAGCTTAGCATTTTGATTAATAAAATCCAGCTCTACTCTCTATCAGAAGATTTCTTCACACCATGCAATATTGCCTCCATTCCTGGATTACCCATGGCAATATCTTATTTTTTGCTAAGTCTGAAAAATTCAGTGAGAAAGTTACCTTTGATTGTCAGAAAGGAAAGAATGTTAGTTAGGAAGCATCTCTGCTGCTTTCTTGTGATTTCTGGCGTTTGCAACAAGCTTGCTGAAATTCTGGTTCAATATACATGTGTGGAGTTTCATTCAGGGAGAGGTGTAAATCAGAACACTGATACTATATCCTCCTCTTGAAGGTTGAAGCTACCCTTTGTAGGTCGCTTCAATGATGACCATTTTCTGAATGATCATCATTGTCATAGAGGTATTGTCTGTTAATTTCTAGTCCAAATAGCTCCTAACTATTATTTACAGTCTGCTATATAAAAGGTGCTGGAAATCCTGCTGTATTTGGGCATTTGCAGTTGATAATTTATTAATTTCATATCCTTCTGTTGGAAAACTGAAGTGGAGTTGTCTTCAGTCTGTTACCTTGAAATGGATTTCTTGGACCTCAGTATATCCTTCTAGCTGGTATCCTTCTAGCTTCTAGCTGGTTTTCTGGATGCTTTTCAGTTTCATTGCTCATCAAAAAGTTTGCCATATTTGCAAGTTAGCTCACTGAGACTGTACCACAGCCATGTGTAACCCTAACTGTGCCATAACATTTCCTGGATTGTTTACAGTCACTTCTGTGGGATCTATTGTCTTGCATCTCTTTCCCAGAGACTGGAAGCTAATGCAAGATTGGATATTACATATGTTTAAAATTTTTGTCTTTTTCATTAAAGATATTGTTAACAACGAGCTACTTCTGAGGAGGCTACGTGTATTTTATAGGTGTCTGACAAACAAGATATCTGCTAAAAAAGGGAAGCTTGGTCATTTGTCCAGCTGGGGAGGAAAAAAACAAAACTAGGAAAGCTCCATAGGCATGTTCTTGTGTTTCATACCCATTGGCAAAAGTTTAATATCAATCACTTTAAAATAAATAAATTTTGCAAGATGCTCTTCGCCTTTCTTTGTTCAGGGTTTAGTGAGGTAAAAATACAAATGACATCCAGGGTGTTGATGCCATCTAGCGTTGGAAGAACTAGTGTTCACGCTCCTGATTGCAACTGGCCAGGCTTTTTTCCTGAAGCAGTCTTGGCAAAGGGATTGAAGGAAGGAGGCATGATTTGCTTTCTAATCTTTTTATTTGTTAAGTTCCTTTTGATGTTGAGAATTATAATACAGTGTTGTGTTTCATCACAGGTGCTTGCAGGTGAAAGCAGGTTCTTGTGTCTCCTTAGAAATACTCCTCTATTAATTCCCTATCAATATGAAAGGATATGGATAATGTCATGGATATCCCTCTACCCTTAATGAATTCCAGACTTTTGGATCAGCTTGATCAAATTCTGGAGTTGAGCACAGATAAAAAAATCTAAACAACACTATTACAGTTGCTTTTCCTGGTAAAAACCTGTCTTCCTTGAAAGAAATTCCTTTTTGCTAGGTACCAAATTTTATTCTGATTTTTGTCAGACATTTCAGGATTGTGCTGTAGTTGGATTTTTTACTATGAGCTGGATGTGTCTCAAGCAAGAGGCCCAGCTGTTTTTGCTTCCCAGAGAGCTGCAACTTTCTTTGCTTTTCATGCTTGCATGTTTCAGTTTCTCTATTTTTTTCCCAGAGTAATACACATTTTAATGCTTTTAGTTTCCCTCTACAAATATTGTTTTTAAAATTTGTGATCTTTTTGCTATTTCTCAGTTACCTTCATGTGATGAGCAACCAAAACTTAGGGCTTGGTGGTTTTTTCCCTGATGGAGTTGTTCCACCTTGCAGAGCCAAGAGTATCTGCCTAAACTATCAATATGTGTTAGAAGTGTTTGTGACCTGTGCTTCCTATTGAAATGAAGTGCAGTTGTTAATTGCTTGGGCTTTTAGGCATTTCAGCATTGAGGGTTTAAATTTCAGAAAATACACAGAATGCTTAGAATCTTTTTTGTTCCATGCATAAAATTTGTTCCATGCATAAAAACCAGTTTTCAGTTACTTGCTGTGTGTTTTGGGATAGGGGAGGAGAGAAAAGGAATGTGAAGTATTTTGAATGTGAATCACTTTTGTGTCATTAAATCATTGCTAAGAGCTCAATAGAGCTTCCCCTCTGTGTAGCTGGGTTGGGTTGGTTTTTGTGTTCTCTTGGTGTAAAGACCTGATTTCTACACTGACAAGTTATAAAGAGTTACCTAAGTCTTCTCATTGGCTCTGAATAAGGAAGCATTTTTCTTGTGTGTTTGCCTATTATCTGGTGTAAGAAACAGTACTGAAACTGTGTGAACTGCTTTCATGGGATACCCCTTTTTGCCCCTTTGTTAATGTCTCCATATTTGAAGTAAAAATAACATTCCTAAAAACAACAGTTTAAGAATGAAACAAAGCTTTTGAGGACGTGTTTAAACACATCATGGTTTTTGCTTTGATGCAAGCTGTCTTCAGGATTTGTAGTGAATCCTATTAATAGAATAGTTCAAAACTTCCTTTTAAACCTTTAAGCAACTATCAACCCTCCCTGATTTTACAGAGCTCAGCTGCTTCCTATGGTCACCCTGAGTCTTTCCAGCTGTTTTGAACACAGACAAGACCAAGTCCAATTTAATTTGGTTTGGAATGCAGTAAGCAAAATCTTGTGTCATATCCCTAACCTATAAAGAGTTCATGGCAGAGTATCCTTCTTCTTCTCCCTTTCTTATTTTAAGATAGAATATAGAAGATGTAGAAAGCTACAGATACCTCTTCAATTCCTTCTCTCCTGCTATGGTCTAGTTTGCATAGAAGCAAAGAAATGCAGCTGCAAAGCAACCATGAAAGATGAAGTTGTAAGGAAAAGAAGAAGAAGAAAAAAAAGGCAAATCTATAGAGTGAGATATAGTGGATCTGCATGAAAATTACCACATTTCTGTTTCAGTGAAGAGCATGAGCAAGAAAACAGAAGACCTGATAAACTGGCTGCTGTTTACTTCAGTCATAACTGAAAGTCAAGTAGCAAAGTTTCATCAGGTTGTAATATTTTGGTGCACTCATACCCCTAAAGACTCTTAAAAAGACTGTGTATTTTTGTGTTCCCACTATTTTTCCATATGAGTTTATTTGCAGGTTTTTTGAATGTGTACTTTGTGTATGTCAGTTATAAGTCTTGTTCTGCTGCTGTCTTGCAGAAAAGCGTTGTCCCATCCTCCAGAAACCAGCAGGTGTGACAGTTCTCCCTCCCAGTTGTGGGCTGGAGCCTGCCATTTCTGGGACGGTGTGCCAGCTGAGCTGTCCCCAAGGATTCATCTTGTCTGGAGCTAGAGAAGAAATAAGGTGCATTTCATTTGGGAGATGGAGTGCAAACATCCAGGAGGCTCTGTGTAAAGGTAGAGACCAGCACAAAATCATGTCTGTGTATACATGAGTGCAGAACTGAAGGGAAGCACACAGCAAATAACTGAGTGAGGGCAGGCTTGGACTAGGGAAAGCACAACTTGAACAGTGTGTAAGAAGTATTGCCTGTACCTTTACAGCTTGCCTGTCAGATTTACTTGTAGTTTGTAATAAAAAATGTGGAGTTCAGAGGTCCCTTGAGTGTGATCTTGTAGTGCTCATCATCAAGCTTCTCTCCTGGGCTCCATCTCTCATTTGATAGGAAGCTGCCTACTAAAAGGCCCGATGTCCAGGTAAATTTGAAATTTCAATGTAGAGGTGAAAGCTCAAAGCTTAAAGATATTCAAAGTGGAACCCACACTTATAATAAAATAATAATGGTAATACTATCATTACTGTTTCAGCACAAGTTTATGTAAATGTTTCTAATAAAATAATAATGGTAATACTATCATTACTGTTTCAGCACAAGTTTATGTAAACCCTGTAGTCAGAGCAGAAGCAGAGCTGTAAAGGCTGTGTAAGGCCTGGCTGATAGACAGACTATAGAGAAAGGTTCATTTTAGTTGTCTTTGAGTGGCTAGAGCTGTTGACATGCCCCAAGCAGCAATGCACAAGAGTTAAGGCCAAAATTCACTAACACCAAGTGTTGGCTGACACAGTGTGTAAAGTTGGGCAGAAGAAGGTGACATGCATTTCACTATGGTTCTGCCATATTTACCCACCTCTTCTAGAAGTGCTAGGTTACTTATTCCCTTACACACAGGCCTAACTGAACGGGAAAGGGTCTGGCTTTGGATTATAGTAGGATAAAAACAGGAGTTTCTCTGGGAATATGCTCTTCACCTCTTCGTGAACTATTGTGCTCCGAGAATTATTTCTTTCCCCCCAAACTGGGGCCCTTGCCAGCCACTGGGTGATGGAACAGTACAGAAAACAGTTACACCAGTCATTCAGCCAGGTCACTACAGAAACTGAGGCTTTTTTTTCCTCTGTACAGGCCAGGAAGATTTTGTCTCTCTCTTTAAACATACTGCTTCCCATTTTGTGATGTACCACATTGTTTTTCTGAACCTCTTGTGTAAACCTGGGCCAAACCACAGTTTTTAATATTTGATGGGATCCCAGCACAAGCTGAAGTGTTTAGATCAAGATAAAACAGCATGGCTTGGGTTCAAGCTTTTAGATATTACCAGTGCATAAACCCCTAAAGTAGGAGGCACTGAGAAACTCCAAAGCTTATTCTTTTTAAGTAAAAATGAACAGTTGTATTTCAGTTGCTTTCATTCTTATTATTGTCTTTCTCTGTTTTGCTGCCAACATATTTGGCCAGTTCAAAAGAGACATTTTCTTTTTGACTTATTTATTATTACCCTTTTTAGAGAATTTCACTTTCAAGTGGAATTTGCCCCAGCCTGAAGGCTATGGTCAAGGGAGTGTGAACCATAAGTGGTAGTTATTTATAAGAGTACATTTCTAATAAAATTTTCATTTGAATGAGTTCAAAGGAAGGCAAAATCACATGTATTTATTGCTTTACATTCTTAATTATGTAATTTAATTGCCCAAGTTATGTTTTTACTGGAACTATTGCATAATAAAAATATAAGTCATATCAGTTCTGAGTTATTTTAAAGCCTCTTGGGCATAGATGAGTTCAGAGCCAAATGTATCCTTGTCTTAGGATTCTAGAGACCATTTATCAAGCACTACAGCAATAAAATAACCTGACCACAAATGTTTTGGGGGCCCTGTGCCAAGGGAACTGAAGAAGTACTTCAAGTTTGTCAGAGAAACTTGAGGTGTAGATATTGGTGGTGGTGGTGTTACCCATATTGTACTACCAGTCCATTTGGCATTGTCACATGTCACAAGAAGACTCCATTTGTCCTAAATAATACCTTGTAACAGGAATTTATTGAGGAACATTTCCAGCAATTTCTGCCTGAATTCTTGACACTGTTACTTTTAAGTCAGTTCCACAGCATGCTCCAGAGAATTTGAGTCACTATTGTCTTGTTTATAGTATCTATATCATGCCACAACTACTTTCAGGTTATCAGAAACAAGTGTTTTCATCTGTATGTGTCCTGTGTCTGGACAGGGAAAGGATGGAGAATAAAAGAAACAAATTTATTCTTATGTATTACTTGGGCTTTGGTTCTGTGTAGAAACCAGAATATCGTTGTGCTCAGTGATAAAAATACAGCAAAAAATCAGTCCTTTCCACAGGAGAATTTACTATTCATGTGTGAATCTCTAGGAAAGAATTACAAAGGGGTAGAGACAGGAAGTTTACAAAAATGCTTACATTTCTATTTTAGGCAGTACAAAAAAGAGTGATTATAAGGTTTCACTTTTGTAATACCACATGTAAAACCAGATTGTCTTTTTCTGGTTTAGATATTGAAGAACCTCAGATTCACTGCCCAGACAATATTGAGACTGTAACTCTGGAACATCATAACTCTGCTAATATCAGCTGGCAGGTACCAACAGCTAAGGATAACTCTGGTGAAGAGGCAAGTCAAAATCTGTATCTATTTAACTGGAGGTTGTCTGTCTGATTTCAATAAATTTTATGATCCACTAAAATTTCTTTCTTCTGATAAGCACAAGTAGAAGAAAAATCTCCTAGAAAGTTTGTATCTTGAGAATTCAGCATTTTCTATCTTGATTAGAGTTATACAGTCACAGAACCCTGCATGGAGTGTCAGTGCATAAAACCTCATATAGTTAATTTATGTGGTCAAAAGAAAGAATGTACTCTTGTTTATGGTATGAAGACAGCTGCTTTAAAAATGAGCACTTAGAATGTGAAGAAGTTTAATAAACTCATCTCAGAAGGAAGTAAACCAGTTCATTAATCTAAAGGGCTAATAAGTGCACACTGTGATAAGTAAAAACTAATTTCAGCTTCCTGGGTGAGAAAGAGAAATCTGATTTTCCTGTGAAGGGTTCAGAAATGTGGCCATTGGCTACTATGCATGTCAGGGTGTCTGGAAATGGAGTTACCAGGAAAACTTGCTCCAGAGCTGTTTCATAAAGAGCAACATTCCCTACAGGCTCAGGCATGATCAAGTTACAGCAACTGAATGCTTTATCAGGAGTCAGCAGAAAAACAGTGAGTCTGTGTGTGCTTTTAATGCAGGAGTTTTTTGCACTAGGAAACTGAGCTATCCCAGTAAAAGAGATTTAAGTTCACACATTATTTTCTGTGGCATAGCTATGGTCAGGTACTACAGCTCTGATGACACAGGGTCATTCACTGAATTGTAGAAGCCAAGTGCCTTATTGAAACATCTGTGGGCTATTGACTCCTAGATTAAAAGGAGTCAATAGATTAAACCTGGACATGTAAGTACTTATGGCCCACAACTGTCTGCTCCACTCCTCTCCCAGGTCTGCTGCCCTTGCAGCTGAAGAACTGTCAACACACAAAACAGGTTCTAAGCTGACATAGTGTGCCTTCAGTCCCATTTGACAAACAAGGGTCAGTATGGAATTTTCTTAATGAACAGTGCTGTAATCTGCACCAGGACAGGGTCCAGATCCTGACTAGGGAAATCCCTGTTGCTATAAGGAAGGCAGACTTAAGAAGGGACATAGAGCACTCTGTTGTAAAGTCTGTCCTCATTAGTTTAAGAGGCTATTTGAATCCAGACTGAGCAGGCTTGACATTGAAGGATACTATTCTCTCCACTTTTTGAAACATGAATATTATGATTAGTAACCAGCTTTGGCTTTTAAATAATTAGTGTTTTCCTGTAACAGGTCTCAGTTCATGTCACCCCAGCTTTCATACCACCATTTCTTCTCCCAATTGGTGAAGTTGACATTACTTACACAGCAACTGATAAGTCAGGCAATGAAGCAAGATGCACATTCAATGTCAAGGTTATTGGTAAGTGCTGGTAAAAATCACTGGGAAGGCTGTCTGTCATGGCTGAAGCCTTCTTATTTGTTCAGAAAGCGTTTGTGAGTCACTGTGGCCTTTATGTGGGCAGTTATGAGCCAAGGAGTACTGTTATCTCCATAAAGGCTTTACATCTCCATAAAGGCTTTGCATTATGTGAGGCCACTGCTTCACAATGTTCAGTTTGGGGCGTATTTTGTTCTGCTGTTCTTTCTAACTGTTAAGATTTCTCCTCACACTTGTTTATTAAATGCATTATTGCATTGTCAGTTATTGCCTTCATCATAAATCTCTATTTCATTCTTGCAAGATGCCAACAAAGATTCCAAAGTTCACACATATTGCACTGATGCAAATCATTATTCAAGTATTTCTGTCAGACAGTTTTGCTGTTCAGGTGTCCTGCAAGTAATCCAAGGTTTGCTCTGGAGAAGGCAAACACTGCAGAAACCATGAGTTCAGCAGAACAATCACTCTTATCCATTCACTCAGCATCTTCCTATTGCAGCATCTTCCAAGTGCACACCTTTGTTGTATCTTCTGATATGAAATTAAAGCTGCTGTTCTGGTTATAGATGCTATTTGAGTGTGGCAGTAGTTCTGCAAGCTAATGTCATGCCATCCTTCCAAATTCTGCAGATGCAGAACCTCCTGTAGTTGACAGATGCAGATCTCCACCACCTATGCAAGCAGCAGAGAATGACTACCCAGCAACATGGGAAGAACCAGAATTTTCAGACAATTCAGGTGAGACAGTGCTCCCCAAAACATACATGAGACAGTGAAAGGCCAGAGAACTCCCCCTGTTCACCCTTGATCCCTTGGGAGTTTGAGGTTTGCTGAGGTTCCTTTTACTTAGTTATTTTTAAATAATATGGAAGATTTGCTGCCATTTCCTTTTCCGTTTGTCAAGGTTGGGTATGAGCAACACTTTTTCTTACTGCTGCTTTACGTTATCTTTTAACTCTTCTAGGTGGCCCACTGACTGTCACCAGGAGTCATGCACCTGGAGACCTCTTCCCCAAAGGAGAGACAACAGTCCTGTACACAGCTGTGGATCCTTCTGGCAACAACAGGACATGTGAGATCCACATTGTCATCAAAGGTGCGTTGTCTTCAAATTCTGGCCAAGACCTGGCATTGTTTTAACTGAATGTCATAAAGGATGCAAGATTGATTGCTCCACCTCCTTATTTAGTTATTCCCATTTTATGCTGAGGTAACTTGAAGGCAGTCAAAATATTTGCTGGTACCAACAAATAGATTGTCTATGACTGAATCAGCACAGCAGTGAATTTGGTACTATAAATTCAAATTACTTACAAAAGCGTTGAAATTATGATTCATTAAGCAGTAAAATGTACAGGTTTTGCAATGCCATGTAAAATGTATTAATAGGTGTTACTCAAATCTTGCTTCAAATCTGTATTAAAAGGAATTTTCTGCCAATTTTTCTCTAATTACATGGAAATACTACAGCAGATAATAAAACACTCTTTAGATTTTGGAATATGCCTGTACCTATAGATATACAACTGCATTTTGTTTATTGCATAGACATCTCTTCCCCACAGTTCACTTTCTCATTAAAAATAAAAAAAATAATTTGGCAGATAAACTATATTAAGAATGAAAAATCTACTTTATATCTGCTTTCTACTTTCTATGTCTCAGTCTGACATCTGTATAAAAATATCTACTAGTGAAGAGAGAATTTAAAATCATGCAGACTGGAATTTTGGGTATAGCTTTCAGGAAAGGTAGGTTGCAAATGAACGTGCTAGTTTCTGATTTGCTAGTTGCTGATTTGCTGAAATCTCAGCAAGAACCAGCCAGTGCCTAGAACTGGCATTGTGTCAGTCTACACCATCTCAGACTTTTTGTGGTTCAGTGTTTGCGACATAGTATTTACAGACATTCCCAACATCCTTCAGAGGAACTACTGGCCTGAAAAATGAATCATAACTGAGGTCATGAGGTTATCCTAAGATGATTCTAATGAATTCATATGTTGTTGTGAGGGTCCAGAATGGATAATGTTTAGTTCAGAATTCAAGATAAAATAGTTTATTATATTAAATTCAAGTAAAATAGTTTACTAAAATTCATTGTACAAGGTTTGTGTGAAAATTTAGATTGATGGTTTATATTATTTTAGTAAATAGTTTTTCATATGTATAGTATTTTTTTTTTTAAGTCTTCATGTTTCTGGTTTTCTGATTGCTATAGCAGAATTTGAGAATTATTTAACAGTAGCCTGATCCTGACTTTATGGATATAGCAAATAATGCTTCCACAAACTTCAACAGAGGCAAGACCAAGTCAATATTAGGTACTTTTGGAAATGTTATCAGTGTTGTTTTCATGCAGGATCACTTATTTCACCACGTTAATCAATATATAAATCTTTGTATTTTTCATAGGTTCTCCCTGTGATGTTTCCTTTGAGCCTGTGAATGGTGATTTTGTATGCACATCAGATGAAGCAGGAGTTAATTGCACATTGCGCTGTGCAGAGGGTTACAGCTTTTCAGAAGGATCAAGTGAAAACTACTATTGTGCATATGATGATGGTCTCTGGAAGCCACCTTATTCTCCAGAGTGGCCTAGCTGCTCTTGTAAGTCTTACTGTTACTAGAATGGATCTGCAACTCATGAAACACAAAATTTAATGAGAAAGCAAATTAAAATATTTTGGAAAATCTGACTTCTATTTATTTATAACAAATATGCTCTGTCCTCTGCCTCTGAATGGTTACAAATGTGGTGAAATAATGTTTGGAGGTCTGTAAATATGTTTTTTGAGAAGCTATCTAAATCACAAAAGTAGCAGTGAATTTCAATTCCAGGAATCACAAAATAGTAAAGATGGTAAAGAAAATAGGTTAATTGAAACAGTTTGCTAACAAACACTACCAGTGTCTTTTTAATAGGAATACAGCAATCTTTGCAACTTACTGATTGAAATGCACAGTGTGTGCTGTGCTTACATATCTAATTACCACCAGATTAGAAGAGCTTATGTGCTCTCTTTGAGTGGGACACACGCAAAACTTCAGTGGTGGAATTTTGCACGTTTAGCCACATTTTTATAATAAATGTATTAGAACTACATTTGAAGTCAGTCTTGGTACCATGTTGCATTTACTTCCATCAAAATCAATGTCTTGGTTTCAGCAATAAAAGATCAGTGTTTCAGCTATGAACAAATCAGAGCTACCAATTCAAAATCCATAACTTGAGATCTTTGCTTAATTTCTGGATAAGAATTTTTATACTTAGTCTAGCAGCATTACTAAAAAGACTTTCATATTTATTGCTTTCCTCTCAGAAGTTTGCATGGAGCTTAGTTGACAGTTCATAGGTTTCTTCCATTAAGAAAAAGCTGAAGTAGAAAAGTTACCTGGGTTTTAATTTCTTTTAACTTTTCCAGTAAATTTCATGCCTGCCAAAGGGTCATATCATTGGCTGAGATGTAAGTGATCCTTTTGGATTGCTGATTCAAAGACTGTGCCTCTTACTTTCTTGTATTTCAGTTTTAGCCTAAGTTGTCTTGATTTTAGTTCTGAAACTCTTGCACTGATCAGTAAAAATTTATTTCTCCAAAATTTTTCAGTAAATCGTTTTGCAAATCATGGATTCAAATCCTTTGAAATGCTCTACAAAGCAACACGATGTGATGACAACAATCTTCTAAACAGCTTTACTGATGCATTTCAGAGTGCACTTGGTAAAATGGTAGGTTAGTAAATACTCCTTCCCTTTGCACACTTCTTGAAAAATATTGTTACTTTTTCCAAATAACTAATTTTCTACAAGGAAGTTGACAGCAGAAGCCTGTAAGTTAAATCTGAGCTTTTTCAGAGGGTGACAAGTAATTTTTAAAAATAAAGATGATTCACTGGTATTTAAATGTAATTCAGTTAGGTCTCCAATGTGGAGTTGTATGGGACAGAATTTATGCAAGTATCCAAGATTTTCAATAAGCTTCCAAAGAGAACCTGTGTAGTTTTGAAACCCCCAATCAATTGTCCCCCCAGTGCTATTTTTGAAAGTCAGATGTGATCATAAAATAAATGCATTTTATATAGAATATGCATAATATATAACCAAATATTATAAATTAACACACATATGTACAAATGGATACATTCCATGTTTGGTGTGTATATCCAGGCACTTAAATCCAGTAGCAGTGATCTGTTCAGTTTTCATGAGTTTCTCACTCTTATCATTAAGAACTGCACGATACTGAATTTGAAGAGGTCCTGTCTTTCTTCTCTGCAGTAACTTGAGCCATGGCTCTTGCTCTCCACTTCAATATCACAATCTCCCCTGTTAATCCACAAATCTCTCCTCATCTGAAAAGTAGAACCAGCAGAACATTGAGCTCTGATCCTAGGAGTGCAACATCATTTTTTCCAGTAGAGAAAGCTGGGCATCTACACGTGTTTTTGCAGAACACAGCCCATATTCTAATAAAAGATTGTCTGCTAACTAAAAAACATTGTTAGCAAATACAGATAATGGGCAAACTCCTGCAACTTTGGAACGTATGTCAGTAGCACTTGTCAAATGGCTGAAAACTTGGGTGACATGTCAGGCAATGTCTAACACTTGGACTTAAGTGTCTGTTACTCTCTTGCCCTGATTTGGGTTTGTTCTTTCCAGTAGAGAAATCTTGACTGGTTTTATTTCTGTTTCTTTCCCTGGTACCACCAGGTTCCAGTGCTTGGACCATTCCTATTGGCAAGTAAAAGATGATAAGAAAAAACGGGTAGTGGCCTAGCAAGCATTTACATCAAAATGCAATGGTCTTGAAAAACATTCAGAAAGGCTGTTTTGAATATGCTTATTCCTATTCCCAAGAATTTGAAGAAGTAAGGTTTGAAAACTAGAAAAAAGTGACAGCATTGTTTTAAACCTGACAGAATTACAAGTAACATAGCTGGAAAAAACACTGGTGCTTTATAAATATGAGTTCTCCAGTCTTCTTTGGCAGGGAGAAAAATGCCTGAATTTATTTCTGTATTCTTAGATTTGTCATGCAAGAGTGATTAATTGTAAGAGTAATGAATTGACATCTTCTCTTAAAAAAAGAAAAAAAAAGATCTTCTATAATGAAGAGATTGTACTCATGCAAGTTACTTTCTTATTTCCAAGTTGTATCAATAAAACATAATCTTCTGGCAGACCTCACCAGGGTTGAAAGAGACATGAAAGGGGAAATCTAGTGTCATTGGCAGAACCAGTACTTTGCATTGTAATTAGAAGTTTATAAGCCAGGGGAGAGGGCTATGTGGTTTTATGTTTTTAAAGTTATTCTTCTTTATGTTGAAAGGTCCCATCATTCTGTAATGATGTTGATGATATTGACTGCAGATTGGAAGATCAGACACAGAAACACTGCTTGGAATATAATTATGATTACGAAAATGGATTTGCCATTGGTAATTATTGATTCCATAGCCATCCAGGTTTAAAGCAGCATGATTCCTGCTACAATGTCTTTAGTGAGATTTTTTTTAAAAAAAAAAAAAGTAGTACTCATAAGATAATATAAAGGGTTTTATAAAAATATTGTGAAACTCTTTGATGTCTTGTATCGATGCTGGTTCCTACATAGTGTGGAGTAGAATTTCCTGGAATGCCTTGTGGTGGGGAGGGAGAAAAAGCACACACAGAGTCCTAGAAACCTGCTTGGTTAGCCTAGAAAAAAGGAACTTCTTAAAAACATACAGTTTGAAACCAAAATACTGAAAAGCTACAATAAATAGATTTGGAGGTTGTTAAGAAAATGAGGCGCATCTGTGATGCCAGTTCAGCTCTCCACAGAATCCTCACTGTGTAAAGCTATAAGCGCTTAAGTTGGCCTATTTGCTGTGAAAATACTTGCAGTGTGCAAGGGCAGATTTTGCACTGTGACTGTGGCTATATCAGAGTGAAATCCATAACCATCCTAGTGGTTGTTCCCCCTTTGGTTTATGCCAAAGTAAGTAAGTTGTCATTTTCAGTCCGCTTTTGAATGGCTTAGGGTCCGTGTTGTACTGCTGTTATTCTTGGCCTTTCTGACTCCCATAGGGGTGCTGTGAGCAGAAAAGCTGAAAGTGGATAACTTACATTACCTGTCTTAGCAGGAGGCATTTTGGCAGATCCACATCAGAATCTGTCAGAGGACTGTGTCTCTCTCACAGGTTTATAGTGGAGTTACTTGCTGGTTATGCTCACCTTTTATAATGCTTCATTCTGACAGCATTTGTTTGTGTTCAGACACAGGACAGGTCTGGACATTGAGTCTGCAGTTGTCATCAGGGTACGAATGAATGCTGATGACAGCTGGAACTAATCTGTAAAGGCATGTGGAAAAAACAGTTACAGACATGGAATGTAGCGTCCTATTCTCTTCTGGTTCATGTTAACCTCTTACCAAAATAACCTTGTTGCTGTTTTTCAGGAGTTTCTCATAATTTTACACTGTGGAAGCAGGAGACAACTCTCTTGAAGGCATAAGAGACAGCAGTTTAGAAAATTATTTGTGAAACACACAATATTAAACTGTAGGGTTAACTTGTCCTAGTTACCACTGTACGAAAACATAATCTTGGTAATGCTAACAGATAATTGGCAGATATTTTTTTTTCTATCGTCAAGTCTTTTAAAAAATAATCTAGATCAATAAAATAGACCACATCCCTCTAGATTTAGTAATCATGCAAAAGTAGATTATGTACAGAAAATATTTTGATTGAAATCATGTTAGAGTGGTGAAGGACATTAGACAAGTGTGAATTTGACTCACTGTGTGTAACAAGAAATGCCTGTCTGGGGGTAATACACAGACAGGGTGATGCCTTTTCTGAGAGGCCAGACAATGTTAGAACAGTTCAGGAGTTGTTAGAAGATGCATTGGAGACATGGCATAGACTATGCTGTCTGTAAGTAGGCAAGTGGAATCAAAGGCAATATGGAATTGCTGAAGAAGCTGCTGGCAGGTGAGGGTGCAGGTGAAGGTTCATGCAAGACAAAAGAAGAGAAAGAATTGCAACATGTGACTTTTAGGACTAGTTCTTTGAAGCTTTGACTAATTTCACCAGACTCAGGACCTCTAGGGTATCAGTTAGGAGTAAGATTTTTCATTAGTAAAAATGCAGGTACAGTGGCCACTTGTACACAGTCAAAGCCAGCACATCATCTGGAGCTTCAAACAGATTATACTGAATTGTATTTTAGAAATAAGTAAGGGTATTTATTTCTAAACTATTTCTTATTTCTATAAGTAAGGTATTTTCCACATGACATTGCTTTTCTTTTTGTTTTTTTCTTAATGTCCCACAGGACCTGCTGGCTGGGGCACAGCAAACCACCTGGATTATTCCTATGGTGATTTTGTTGATGCAGTACAAGGAGAAGACTTATCCAAGCATCTCTCTGCCTCTGTGAAAGCAGCACCTGCTCGGGTCAAAAGGCATAAGCTGAATGTTCCAATGACTGACCAAAAAATCAAGTTAATATTTAACATCACAGGTGAGACAAGACACAGAACTTCTCTGCTTCCTTCTTATTAAAAATTGTGTCCCTAATACATTCAGTAAGACTTCTTCAGCTCACAGAAACCTGGTGAAGATGCAGATGGCAGTTCTCTGGACACATTAACAGGCCCATTTCATCACAGGCTTTCTTCTTGAGGGAAAGATCACAGCCTCATATTCATGGAGAGCTTTATGCACATTGCCTCCTTTTCACTTTCCACTGACAAGCTTGAGTGTTGCACTCTTGATAAATTCCAGAGTACGCTGGAAGTGCTGACTGCAAAATTTGTGTGTTTTTTGTGTTTGCTCTTTATATTCCAGCTAGCGTGCCACTGCCTGATGAAAGGAATGATACAGTGGAACTGGAAAACCAGAGACGGCTCCTTAAAACTCTGGAAACGATCACAAACAGGCTGAATAGAACTCTCAATAAGGAACCTATGTATTCTTTTCAGTTTGCATCTGAACTCATTGTCGCTGACACCAACTCGCTGGAGACCGAGAAAGCCTTTCTTTTCTGCAGGCCTGGTTCTGTGCTGAGAGGGAGAATGTGTGGTAAGCCAGATAACTTGTTTCTTATGTGTATTTAAAACCCTTTTGCAAAACAAGGTTTTAGAGGATGTTTGCAAAGGGTTATGATTTGACACAGTCCAGTGCTTGTGGCCTCCCATAACAATAAACTGCAAAAATGCTTTGCACAGTTTGACTTCCAGAGGATGTTTATGTTCCTAACCAAGGCCTGTGGAAAAGGGATGCTTTGTACCCAGGATTCCACTCCCAGGGGGAAGTCAGGCATATCCTTGCCTTGGCCATACAGAGAAAACAGTGTTTGGTATGCAGTCTTTTAACCCTGTTAGTCCTGTGAGTGATGTGTAGCTAAGGTGGATGCTGGATTCCATTTCTTGTGCATAATTAAGTCTTTGCAGTGTTCCAGAGAGATATCTCCCTATCTGCTGGGAAACATTTCCTAAAAACTTTGTTTGACTAAATGGGAACTCCAAGGGCAAGAGAGGTATGTATGATTTTTCACTCTGAGTGAAACTTAGGTTTCCAACATTACATTACAGTCAACTGCCCTTTGGGTACCTATTACTCCCTGGAGCATCTTACCTGTGAAAGCTGCTGGACTGGATCCTATCAAGATGAGGAAGGGCAGCTGGAATGCAAAAGTTGTCCGTCTGGTAGCTATACTGAGTATCTACACTCTAGAAGCATCTCCGAATGCAAAGGTAGGGAGTTTGGTTTTATTTGGACAGCCACTTCTGAATTCTTGGTGACATCCTTTTGGATCCCATGGTAGAAGTACTGGAATGAAGCTAGTGTATGAAATGAGGAGCAGTCCTAACTGCACCTTTATGCATATGCATACGGAAATATCTATGTTTTCATCACTGCTCTACCATGCATGATGCCCAGGCAAAGATTCTGAGAAGAGCTGGCCTTTGATGTCCAATTTCTGTCTTTCATTTATGTGATTGCATTTTTCAGACACTAATACACTTAAAATAATTCCATTGTCATCCTTGCCAGGACTTTCCATTCTACCCTACAGTGCTGAGGCATTGAACAGCACAGAACTGCGGCGTTCATGACTTCTTCTGAAAAGGAAATAGCTAGTTTGATTTAATTTTATTGTCTTTATTGCCTTTTGTTGTTGTTGTTGTTGTTGATTAAAATGGGTAAATGAGTTGCAGTAAATCATCTGTGAGGCTGATTGCAGAGAATTTACTTATTAATAATTCACAATTGCCATATCAGTACCCTATGACAACTGTCTTTTTTTGCTCTTTGTACCCATTAAGTCCATCAGAATAGAGTATGCTCCAGAAATAAAATTCATGGTGATGTGTATTGTGATTTCAATATTATTTTTAGAAATCAGAAGCCATGTTGCCTGTTGGACATTGCTTAAAATTTCTAAACTCTTTTGCCTTATAGCTCAGTGCAAGCAGGGAACATATTCACCTAATGGCCTCGAGACGTGTGAAACATGTCCACTTGGAACATATCAGCCATCATTTGGATCTAGAAATTGCATCTCTTGTCCAGAAAATACATCAACAGTAAAAAGAGGTGCAGTGGATGTCTCAGCTTGTGGAGGTTTGTAACAAAAAGGGTAATGAATTTTTTTTAGACTAAATATTAAAAATGTTTAAATTGTTGTTTAAACATCAGCTAATGTTACCCAATTCATGTGCCTGAGACTGAATTCCTCTTCTGGTTAAGTGTAGACCAAGAAACATTTCCCAACAAAAGGATTGGTCATTTCCTGTTACCAATTCCTCTCCTTCTGATTCTTATATAATGAGGAATAAAATGAGATATGTGATGGGTACCTAAATGAAAATAGTATCTTTTTCCTTGCAGAAAAGAAAGGGAATTGTCATTATTATTTCTCCTTTGTTTTCCGTACAAAAAATCTGAATTTTAACACAGCTTGCTCAGTAAATTTTTTTGAAGAAAGTCTCCTCAATTGTCTTTGGCAAGCTTTGCTGAAAGGATTCCTGGGGAAATAGTCTGTAAGGACTCATGGTGCAAAAAGTCTTGTCTTTGTCCTTACTCCTTCCTGAAGGGGGAAAAAACAACAACAACTAAAACAAACAAACAAACAAAAAATTAAAAACAAAACAACCAAACAATAACCAGAGAACAGGTGTGAGAGATAAAAGGGAAGTTCCATTTAAAAGCTGCCTCCAAAGAAGCGAAAGTAGTAAAATTAAATACTTCCCAGATATTTCCATAATCCTTTGTGAACAAGATAGCATCTCACAGAGGATTTTAAATTGACATTTCCTAGAGTTGTGAATTCCTGGCAGATTTCATCCTGTTCCTTTTACGTCTAAGAAGAAACCATGACTGGAGAAGAGAGAGTGATAATAAAGAGGTGGAGGGAAGTAAGGTGGATGAGCAAGAGATTAGGTCACTCAAAAAGGTTTTCTTCCTCTTGCAGTACCGTGCCTTGCAGGCGAGTTTTCTCGTACAGGTTTGACACCTTGCTACCCTTGTCCCCGAGACTACTATCAACCAGACCCGGGAAAGTCCTACTGCTTGTCTTGTCCCTTCTATGGAACAACAACTGTTATTGGTGCCAGATCCATCACCGATTGTTCAAGTAAGCCAAATCATCTCTGCTGGATAAAGTGAATAAGGGGAGCATCTAAAAGATAGCCAGAAGTATTCTCAAGAGAAAACATCCCTCTTACGCTCTGGACAAATGTAGGACTTTGATTTCAAGCAGTGAAATTCTCAACTGGTTCTGCCTACTGGTGTTGCCTCTGCTTTTAAGACTAACTCTGATGCATGCCAAGGCTCAGTAAACAGTGTACATGTGCAGTGTGTGTGTACATTGCCTATGTGGACTATACACATATGCTGTAGAGTGAAATATATATAAATATATCTAACTTATATAATTATATATATTAATATACAATATATAATATATAAAATTAATATCATGTAATATATATAATTAATATAATTAGCATATAATA
>VZRH01003387.1:513068-580886 GCA_013397555.1 Urocynchramus pylzowi
TATAATATAATATAATATAATATAATATAATATAATATAATATATAAGTATACAGTAATATGTATATGCATGCATGTATCTGTATTTAAAAACATATGAAATATTTTTATGTGTATACCCATGGATGTGTTTTAGAAATGTTTGTCCTTACAAATACATATTTTTGTAATGGGTACTGTAAAGTTTCTTTTTTTTCCCATAAATTCACTTTTTTCAGCATATCTTTAGGCACATTAGTAACATGCAGTTATAATGCCCCCATGGAACAGGGACCTCGTTACACAGTGTTATTAACACTGCTTTCAAATCTTTACTCTCTAGGTTTTGGCTCTACTTTTTCAGCAGCTGAGGAAAGTATAATGATGGTACCAGCCTTCCCAGAAAATATCAGCAAGCAGTACAAAGTCAGCAGTCAGGTAAGGACAAGTGTTATTTTCCAGTGCTATCTCAAATGAAAGAAAAAGCACTTCATGCACCAGTAAACAAGTAAGACCTTTTTAACTGTAATTCTTTTGCTGACTTTATTTCCTGAAGAGATTAAAGCAATGGTTAAGAGGGGAACACTCAAACTCTCTTTGTAATCATAGAAGCACTTTCATTGAACAGAGGAAGGGGCATCAGCTGTTGACAATCTTAAATTTCTGGTTTTGAAGCCTTCACCTGATGTATTAAATACTTACTGCATTTGTAAAAGAAAAATAAACTACATGGAAGAGGTTCAGACAATCTAGAAAAAGGATATAGACTCTGTTCAGTCATCTGAGGACTTCCATATACTGAGTTCCAGAATATGCTACCAGACATTTAAGTCTCAGATGTGAAATCTTGAATTTACATGTTGTAACACAGATACGCTTGAGAGGAGGCAAGCAGAGCTCCCTTCTGTTGTGAGTACCCTCTCTGAAAGACAGGCAAGTAAAACTAGTCTAGTGACAGTGTTTGCTGGAGATGCCTCCTTACCCCCACCCCCTCACCCCTGGTCTGTAACTCTTGACAAGACTGTTTTGATTGAATTGAAATTTGGGATATTGTGTAAAAAAGAGCAAAGTGACAAATTTGGCCTGAACCATTATATAACACAGGAACAGGAGACAAATTTATCTCCTATGGTTTTGGTTGGCCATTTACTCAAGGGCTTTGATGAATTCAAGTTTGCAGGAATAGGAGAAATAATGCCACATGGCATTCCCTGCCAGGTCACCTGATGGCCAGTAGCAGGAAGTGATTAGTTGGTGTAGAGGGATGCAAAGTGGAGTAGTTTAATATAAACTGGGAATTACAGCTCAGACAGTTTTGAGGAGATTTTGCTAAGTAAAATGTAATTTTAAAACAATATTCACATTTGCAGTATTTTTCAGTAGGAAAAAAGCACAAATGGTTAGCATGCTGAGAAGACAGAAGAGGAACTAGAAGCTAAAGCTGGTGACTTTTTTATCCCGTCTTTCCAAAGTGACTAATGGGGAATACAGTTTAAAACTAGAGTATTGTGTGCCAGCTTTGCTGTAAGTGTATCATTTGTGCCTTTGGCAGGTCTTTCATGAGTGTTTTCTGGAACCATGCCACAATAATGGGACATGCAAGCAATTGGGAAGCGGATATATCTGCATATGTCCACTTGGCTATACAGGTAAAAAAGCTAGGAAGTGGGTGAAGTAGCTACTACTTCATGATGCCCTTAAAATAAGGAAGTTTTAAAGAGCAAAGCATTTCAGTATAGCCTAACTAGTTGGAATATTCATCACAAGTTTAGAATACATAAGAAAATAGATGCTTCTTCATGTCCTTGCTGAATTATGTTGTGTTTTGCAGAAAAGGTTTTGAATGGGATTTCTTTTAATGGAATTAGTGGATGTGAAAATCCTATCACTTGGCAATATTTATGATTAACAAAAGCTAGAAATGTTCAGTCTTGACAGCTGGTTCCACCTGTATGGAGGCTGTACTTGTCTTCAGTGTAGCTACCCAGTTGCTTCAAACCAAAGAAATGTTTTATAATTCAGCTGTTATCATGAAGCTACTTTTGATTGCCACTCTCTGAAGCTGTCAGTCTGTTGCCCACTGTGCATCACACCTTTCTAGCAACATTTGTCTCAGGTCTGTGTTAAAGCACAACCTTATGAAAAGATAACAAGCCTGAATGTTTATAATCTGCTAATGTAGGCAATTAATAATGTTTTCCTACATTAGGTAGTCCTGGCATCCATTTTTCTGAAGAATTTTAAATTTTGTCTTCCTATTATAAGTCCTTTATTTTGCATTCTAGGCTTGAAATGTGAAACACAAGTTGATGAGTGTAAATCATCTCCTTGTCAAAACAATGGAATATGCAAAGATGGCATTGGGACCTTTGTTTGCCACTGCCAACCGGGCTATTCAGGTAATTTGTTTCACTTCATAGCTTTTCTTCAGACAGGCTTGGTTTCTGTGCCAAGTAAGTAACACAAAGCACAAGTGCTGTGTAATTCCACATCCAATTATAACAGGAAAACAATATGACCTACAGGTTAGAGTAAGGTTCTACTGTGTCAGAATAAGTTTTGAAATAAAAGGGCAAGCATCCAAGGACAGGGTGTAGGAGTGTGTGTGTCTGTGTTTGTGCATGTATCCTTCTCCTTTGTGACATTTCTGGTCTGAAAAAACAAATAAGGTTTAGGGAATTAGTAAACACTAACAAGGAAAGTGCTTGTGAGACTGATTGCCCAACTAGACACAGCATTTATGTGGTTGCTTTACTGCAGCCCTAGGAATAAGTGAGTGGGCTTTTGATTATGTTTTTTCTCAGTGTTTTTAACTGTCACCAGCATGCACGTTGAAGGTATTGAAATTTGCAGGGAAACTAACACACTTGAATAGCTGGCCAAAACAGCACCTGATTTCTAAATATGGAAATAAACTACTGAGGAGATAATTTTGTGTGATCAAAAAAAAGGTTTGTGTTTTCCATTAGAAATGGTCTCCCTCACCATTCCTGATTATGACTATATATTTATCAACATCAGCTTTAGCTGGATGGGTTTTCAAACTTTATAAAGATACACAATGGACTTTGTATATTGATCCCAGAATCTAAATAACACAGATTATCTTTGTAGCTGTTGCAGTCAATCACATAATTTTGTCACCTGCTCTCAGTAACCTTTGTCATGCTCGCGGTACAGTTTTGTTCTGTTGTCCACATCCAGTCACTGCAGCATACAGTCTGTGACTGTGTCTTGATCATGCCTTGTAACCCTTGGTGTTCAAAGGTCTCTTGTGTGAGGAAGACATAAATGAATGTAGCTCCAGTCCATGTTTGAATGGAGCCCACTGTGTTGATGGCAAGAATGGTTACCACTGCACGTGTGCAAAAGGATTCACAGGTACACCTTGTTCTCTTTAAGTCAGCATTTACTCTTTCTGACCTAAAAATGTGTCTTCCTGCCTTACCCAAAGTATTTCCATCTCACTGCTGTATAGCAATACATATATTACATGTTAATATGAATGCAAGTTACGGGTGTTCCTTAGGTCCATCTAATCTCTCAGACTCTCTGTAGTGTAAACGTGACTTCAGAAGGGTTTACTAAGTGCTAGATCTTCAATTACTAATTTTGAAGTAATTGCTCTGTTACGTTAAGGAACGAATAACAACATTCTAATGGGTTCAAATTGTTGTTTTTAATTTTATTTAAAAATAAAAATGTTTTAACAGTCACTAAAATGGTCTATATTAAAACTACTCCCCAATCCCATAGTCTGCTTCACAGATTTCTGTAACAAATACACATATCTGTTGATTATCACGTTGCCAAAAATCTCTACTATAAAATCACATGCAGTATCAGTGCTTGTGACATACAGTCTCTTACACATCAGAAATCACAGAATCATGTGTTTCTGGCTTTTACATCTCTCCTTAGAGTTTCAGCCAGATGTCTTTTATAGTAGGTTTTCATTAGTTGCTCAGAATATTTTCTCAGGTGATTTCCTGGTTCATCCCAAATTAGTCACATCTAAATTTGACAGTTTGCTACATGTTATTTCTATAACTGTTAAGATGATTCCCATAATTCTTCTGTGTTTACTTAACCTCTGTTAATGGAGTAAATTCCAAACCTGCATGGCTATTCTGATGTTTGCTTTTTCTTAGAAGATCAGCTACATCCTTTAAAAAATGGAGATGGGGTAATAAACTTATTTATTAAGTTAATTTAATCTAGAGCTGTTACTTTGCTCTTTTTTTTTCCCCCTTCAGGTGATCACTGTGAAAGGGAGATGAATGAATGCCTTTCCAACCCATGTCTTAATAGGGCTGTTTGTGAAGATCGAGTTGGAAGTTTCTCCTGCAAATGTCTCCCAGGTTTTACTGGTGTCTTGTGTGAAAGAAATATTGATGAATGTCTCAGCAGACCCTGTAGGAATGGAGCTACATGCAGAGATGGTATCAACAGCTTCAGGTGAAAAACAGATGATTGATGTAATATAATGTGGAAAGTCAGACTTGTTGAGGTGCCTCAGCCTTCTCAGATTTCAGCAAGCATATTTTGGCAGCCTGATCCAAAATAAGTGGTCCCTTTATGAACACTGAAGGAGATCTTAAAAGACAAAAAAATAGTGTCTTGACTCTTAAAAAATTCCAAGGAAAACAGCAAATAAAATATGCAGAGTTTGAAATGTAAGTATGGTAGGATTGCATGGTTTTAATATTGATCTTCCAAAAGATGTCAATTTTTCCAAACTTCAGGGGCTTATATTGCTTTCCACTGGAATAATACATGATGACCAATTATGTAATACTGGTAATACTGGTAATTAATACTGTAATACCTGGTAATACTACATTTCTATAGCTTGGAAAGGCAGGGATAGCTGTACATATTGAGCCCATAGAGTTTGAAATACAAACCCCAGTGGAAACTTCCAGCTATTTAATTTTACGGTTTAGGGTATCTGAACTCAGATCAGAAGGTACAAATGCTGTTAGAAGTGTCATATCCTAATTCACTGTATAGTTAGATGGGCCAGCTGTTAGCATCTGTGTTTAGTTTAGTCTTTCCCTCCCAAAAGCCCCAGAAGTTTTGGTGCCTTTCAAGCACCTTGGTTTTCCAAGTATCAAAGGTTTTGGTGTCTTTATACTGGCTTGGTTTTCTCTGTATATAAAGGTGACTATCTGAAAAGTTTAATACCTCTCATTTTTAATTCTGTGTATGTGAGAGGTGTGCTTTACTCATGGAAGTGTGATGGTTATGTCTCACAATTTCATATAAAGAAATGCAGGCTGTTTAAATATTGTATTGTCCCTGTCTAGAAGTGTTATTATGCAGCTAAGAGAGTACAAGCATGCTTAAGAGGAATGACCAAAATAAAACTCCATTAATTCTGTAGTATATCATCTGTAGATTTTTTCAGTATTGTTATATACCATTCTCATTGGCAGATCTGGCCTCTTAGCCAGAATACTTTGTTATGACGGCTGTCACCTTTGAAGTGTGCTTCTCTTCCTCCATAGGTGTCTGTGTGTGACAGGGTACACAGGACAGAACTGTGAAGTGAACATCAATGACTGTGCCTCCAGTCCCTGCTTAAACCAAGCCACCTGTGTGGATGCCTTGAACTCGTACGTTTGTAAATGTCCTCCTGGCTTTACAGGCAGCAGGTGTGAAACAGGTACACAGGACTAAGTCTCAGAAAAAGGTGGCTTGACTAAGTCTCTGTGCAAGATTTTCACTGGCCAGGCTGATTTCATACAGCTTCCCCAGAAAGTAGCTAGGGTGGTGGGACTGTGAGAGGATGAGTGAAGCCTGTGTGACTGCAGCTTTAATAAGTGTAATTTCAGACAAGTAACAGCATGTATCTGAGTCATTTCTCTTTTCTAAGGCATGGTTCTAGCTTTTTAATACACAGTAGGCCTATTGAATTTAGTTTGTATTTGCTCTGTGTATCTTAGTTAAGTAGATCTTTCTGTTTCTTGTATTTTGTGTAGGGCTTTGTGTCACAGGGTTGGATTCTTAGCTTCAGAAGTCCTAAAGTCATCAAGTTCCCTACAGACAGAAGAGTATCAAGTTTGCTATAAACAGGTGGCATGGGTAACACCCATAGCACAGCTTCCTGGGGGATTCTTGAGACCATTAGGCTCAAATCCCTCTCCCTGAAAATTATAAAGTAGCTGGTGAATCTTTAAATGGAAGCCATGTTGATTTCACAGAGACAGTAGAAGACATTTACACCTGCCATCCTATGTCAGAGTTTAACACCCACCTTTCAGGAGAGCTCCACTTGATAACATTACATGTAGCATGCTTGTAAAGCATGTCACTGTGCATTGAACAGTAGCACAGAAGTGCTGTCCAGGGCAGTGTATTTCAGTAAGTCCAGAACAGGAAAAATCTTGAGTTGTTTTGGGGTTTTTCTTCAAAGCTTGATTAAATGGAACCAGCTGATTATACCTCTTTATGTTGTCAGATGGTAGATGGTAGACTGACATGTCATTTCAGTGATAAAGGATGGAGAAGAAAGGCTCATGTTCACTGCTAGATAGTCAGTGTCTTTTCCAGATATTTGTCTTCAACCACTGTATTCTAGCCTTGGAAAGCTCTGTATGCTGGCTGATGTTAGACTGCCAAAAGTTCTTCTTTTACCTTTATTCAATTTAGTGAATAATTTTTGTAGCAGGACTGCATTCCACTTTATTGCATTTGTTTAGATTTCATTGGATTATCTTTCCTTGTTTGTGTGAATATGGTCTGAATACTCTTTGTCTTCGTTGCAGAACAGTCCTCTGGTTTCAATCTTGATTTTGAAGTCTCTGGTATCTATGGATACGTCATGCTTGATGGTGTTTTACCATCTCTTGGTGACATCACCTGTACATTCTGGATGAAATCCACTGACACCACAAACTATGGGACTCCCATTTCTTATGCAGTAGAAAATGGAAGTGATAATGCATTTCTTCTGACTGATTACAATGGGTAAATCACAGTTTTGCTTTTCTACAGCTTACAGATGTCTTGGACTGATAAAGGAAGTGTAGAACAGAAGTTTGAATATAATCTTTGCCTACTTTGGGGTAAAAAAATATGCATCCAAACTCCCTTGACAGAGTTGTCTCTTTGATTTGTTTTTCTTCTTATCTTGTTTCCATCACTTTTTGCTCTATAGAAGAGTAATGACAAGAGAGCTGTGAATTTAGACAATGTGATTTTTCTCTGTACTATATTCACATCTTTTCTAAATGGCTTATTGAGACAATGAGTGAAACAAATGGAGCTCAGCACTCAGAGTACTTCTGGCATGATTCTAAAAGCAGAGTATGACTTGCACTTTTAAAAAGCAGAGTATGTGACTTGTAGTGTGACTCCAAACTCAACAGGAAAATTTAAGAATCCACTAAGCAGCCGTGACTTGAGCCTTAATATTTTATTACAAAAGCATGTCACTTAATTCACCATGCTTTGCATATGATAACCAACTTCCAAGTCTGCTGGGAGAAAGATATCATCTGTGATGATCTTTCAAGAGAGATTTCTCATATGATAGTTATCACATGCCAGTGATCTTGTTAGTCAAATAACATTTATTTGAGTCATGGGGGACAGACCATGCTTTTAAAGTAGCTGCATGCAGCTGAGTATTCCTGTGTTTTTCTTCCATGCAGCTGGGTTCTTTATGTGAATGGGAAGGAGAAGATAACAGACTGTCCTTCAGTGAACGATGGTAACTGGCATCACATTGCGGTGACATGGACGTGCAGGGATGGGGCATGGAAGGTGTACATCGATGGAAAACTGTCTGATGGAGGCAGTGGGCTCTCTGTTGGATCAAAAATCCCTGGTATGCTTTATTTATACTATACCACATCTATTGCCTTCATTCTGTTTTTATTGCAGAATATGCAAGAAAGTATTTAGGTGTTTTTAGTATATATATATTCACATTTTCAGCATTTCTGAAAAGCTCAGGTTTGCTGTTCTTTTTTTGTGGGGACAGTTCCCTTCTCTCAGCATCACTGAAGACAAAATGCACATTTCTAGGGAATATTGGTAGGTAACTTGTTTTATGGACAACTCAGTTTAGTCCACAAAGGAACCTGTGCAGGGCTGGTTCTGGCATTTCCCTTACATATGTGTGCTCAGGGTTGATTGACTTAGCCTTTTCCTGTTCTTTTCAGTCATATAGTTGAAGTTATGTTTTTATTTTTTTCCTAGCAAGGTGGGGTTTGCTATTTCATTGTTTCCTGTGATCAGTCATCTATAGAGTAATATCAGAGGGCATAAAAAGGATTATCTTCAGCACTGAAGATCTATGAAAAGCTGGGTATTATTTGGCTGCCGGCACATTTTGTTTTGATACTGTTTGCATATACTGCCACCATCCAAATTTACATAGAATTTCAAAATACTGCTTTATTAAAATAAAAATACAATATTAAAGCATTTTAGTCCATGATCCTTATGTTTGTCCCTGTCTTTCCCACTTAAATTGGAGTTCTCTCCAGAGATAAGACTTAAGGAAGTGTGCTGTCTCCATTACTTTTTGACCTGGTCCACATTCCCTATGATGTAGAAGATGTATGTTCACAGGTTAATGGACAAGAAGAATAAAGTTAATTTTTGTGCCATGTCTCAGAGCATTAACTACCCTCAGTGTGCTTCTGAGGGTATGGGATCACATTTGACCTGTACAACTTTGTAAGCTTTTGTTTAAAGCAGGAAGTGTAAGCTGGTATCGTAAAATGTGCCCCACCTGCTCAAAACTGCATTTTATGTTGCTGTGTGTTATGCTTCAAATACTGACCTACCAGTGATCTCTTTGAGCCAATATCATTCCTGAAGCAGCCATAGGTTATTTCTGCTCCCATATGTACTTGACAGTCACTTCCAAACTGCTATGTTGACCTATCTCAGGTGTAACATAAGGCTTCCCAGAGGTTTTGCTGAGAGAGTTTGTTGAAGGTACCTGGTCTTCACTGCAAAATCCTAGTAACACAGGGCAGCAAAATTTTTGTTTTGCTTAGTTTTTAATCTTCTTAAGGGGACCCCTGCTGTAAGGCTTTGTTCCCTACCCCTTTTCAATTTCTGAGTTTAGGTGGCGGTGCACTTGTGCTGGGTCAAGAGCAAGATCAAAAAGGAGAAGGATTCAACCCAGCTGAATCTTTTGTAGGCTCCATCAGCCAGCTCAACATTTGGGACCATGTACTTTCTCCACAGCAGGTAAGTCCTTAGTGCAGTGTTTGAGCAGTGTGCTCTGAACACGGGATGAGTATTTTAGAAGGCATTATAGGTTAGTGTATTGGGTAGACCCCTACTCCCACAGAAGTCAGTGGGGACCAGATGGAGTTCTGGCTTAGGGTAATACTCTTAGTGTAGTTAGTAAAGTAGTTTTAAGCAGAACTACGTCTGGTTATCAACACTGAGTCGCCTTCTGTTTTGATTGAGCCTTTCTGTAGTATGTTGCTTCAAAACAGGAAGGAAATCATGTATAAAGATTAACAGTACTGCTAGAAGAGAGAGCAATCCAATTAAATAAGCAAAGTGCTTGTTTTAAAGACTGTACAGTTTCCTCATTCTGCTGTTAAAACTTCAGAGGGAAGACATCACAATTTCAGTCAATGCATTAGACACTGAAAAATCTGAGCTATATTGCTCCAGAAAAAGTCTGAAAGGGCAGGATGACTGAATACTGAGTTGCACCTAATCAGGTACCTAAAATAAAGTAGTTTGGCAGCACCAAACTTCCACTGAGTTAAAAATTAATAAAAACTGAAAGATGTCTGCAAGGACAGTGATCCCTCAACTTTTCTGGGAGCCAAGCTTCAGTGCTTAGTTATCCTCAAGTGGAATTTGTTTCCTATGCCTAGTTGGACCTCTCACTTCTATTTATGACTACTGGTTGTGTCTTCCACGATGCTCTGCTGTACAAGCCTGACTCTGTGTATCTGATCATTTCCCCAGACACACAGGGTTGCTGAGAGGTGTCCCCATAGCTGTTTCTGCTCTAGGCTGGACCAAGCTCTCCTCCCAGAGCAAATGTTCCATCCCATCCCTGAGCTTGCTCCAACTTGTCAATGTCTTTCTTGCTATGAATAACCCAAAATGGAATGCAATACTTCAGATGTGATCTAATAAGCACTGAGAAAAAATAATCACTTCCTTGGTTTTCTGATGGAACCCTATTCACACAGCCAAGGATGTTGTTGGTCCTCAATATTTGCACAGTGCACAGCTGGCCAGTACTCAGCTCACTGTCTGCCAGAGTCCCTAAGTCCTTTTCCACAGAGTTCTTTTCCTGCTCTTAGCTTTCCTCACCTATATTGTTCAAAAGTTTTTTTCCTTCTCATTTTCCCTTGTTGAATTTTTGAAGTCTGGTTTGGCCCTTTACTCCAGCCTGTCAAGGTGCCTGTGCATGCAACTCTCTCCTTAAGCACACTGACTGATGATACTATCACCAGCTTGATATTATTTGCAAACCTGATGACAGTGCTCCATCACTGCTTCCTGCTCATTAGTATTTCAGTCCTGAAGGTCAGAAGTGTTAAACTGCTGATAACACTTGAACAACAAAGACAAACGTTTAAAGGTAGAGCCATTTCTTTGGGGAAGAATCTTTGGATTACAAGGTTTTGCTCTTCTCCTGATTTTTCTTAAAGTTGTATCACTAATTGGTGGTTTATGGCTGTTTGTTATCCATGATCCAAATAAGAAATGATAACACAAATAGAAAAAAAAGTAAAGCAGAATCTTTGCTTCCAGCATCCAGATGTCTCCTCTGCTTATTTCTCTGGTTTTTTACTACTTTGCCTCTCTGACAGGTTTAAAACTACCCAACCATCTGCTACGGTCCTTGGCTTTTAGGGTCACCAACTGTTGCATTGCCAATCAGATCTTCAAGTTTTTGTTCACTAGCAGTTTTGAAGCTGATAAGCGCACATGTGATTTTACAGGGCACACTGGTGAAGAGTTTTAAGTGCAACTTTCTGAAACTTTCTCAGTAGTTGCCCCTCTTTAATGACAGGTCTGATTGAATTCCAACTTGCTTCAGATGCAACAGAGTTAGGACAAGGAAGAAAATCCTGCCATTCATTTATAGTGTCCATATTACTCATCTGAAAAGACAGATGTAACACCAGACGGGAAGCTGAGCTAAGTAAGCTTCCTATACAATTTTTACCTCATTCATTTCAGAACTTGGAATAGTAAAGTGCTATTGTAATCTGTTATCATTAGGTTTCTTCTGGCCAGGTGTAACTATTCATTAAGTCTTAACTTTCTATTCTCAGCCATAAAGGAAAGCAGGGTGACAGAATACTTTGCTTTGTGAATAAAGGATGGAATCTAGTCTTCAAGATTTTTCATTGCATGCTTTAGTTCACTTGCACATTAATTTTGTATAGGTTAATCATCACTCTGATAGCTTTGTTGTTGAATAGATAGCAACAGAAATATGAGTACCTTATAGGGAAATGTGAGGTCCTTTCTGGCCCTTCATTCTCCATCATATGGCTTGAAAGAGCTGATTCACAAACTTGTTTTTCCTACATTGGTAATTTTCTCACGCAGATTCCTTGCAATTTGTTTGCAGCCTTTGGCCTAAGCAGTTTCCATTGGCACAGATTGCTGAAATGAGAACTTTGAAATGGCCTCAGAATAAACAGAGAACGTTGGTTCTTTCTCCAGTTATACTCTAAAATAAAGTCAAGTCTGCCTCAATGGGTTCAGAGTAGGGACAACATGAGAACAAATCATTCCAAATTTCATGATGCACCCTTTCTTCTCACAAGGATAGACACTGTAGAACATTGTTCTTGTTAGTTGAATTTATCTACTGGAAACTTGACAGAAGGCAATCACCCATCTGAGAAAACTTTTCCATCAGAGACATATGACCAGATTTTCTCTCAAGATACTAATCTGCTGTTGGTCTAGTAGTGTGTTCCTTTGTTCCTCCTGTACTTAGCTGGCCTTTGTAGTTCCTGTTTCTATACTCCATTACTTATGTCCCTGTCCTTCTTTGGTTGGGCTTTGCCTACAGTGTTTTTAGAGTCTACTTAATTCAGTTCACAAAACTTGTGTTCTGGAAACAACTAATTGCCTTATTAAGCTTCTCCTTTTTCTGTTTCTGTCCCTTATATGTGGTGCAGTGCTAGCAGTTTCCAGATCTTGAACATTAAGTTCCTTTTGGCTCCTATTTGACATTTCCTGCAAATAGATAAGTGTTCTCTTCAGGCTGCAGCCTCATTACTGTCTTTTTCTGTGACGTAGATGTGTTCTTCTTTTACACTAACAAATGTAATTGTGTCTCAAGAACTGTGCTCAATACCTTGTTTGTATGTCAAGTAGTCCTTCAGGTAGTGACTCAGCACGAACTGTCCATATCTAGATGGACAGAATAAGAACAGAATAATAAGTACTCCAGCCAGGAACCTCTTGTACTAGAAAAGATGAGCATTACTCCCTCAAGGATCTGTTCTAGTGTTGTATACATGCATAAAGGGAATTTTTTTTTTAAATATTCTTTTCCTACCCTGTCCTTAAACATCATCTAACCAACTGTTTTAAATCCATAGGTAGAATCTCTGGCTACATCCTGTCCAGAAGAACTGCAAAAAGGAAATGTACTAGCCTGGCCAGATTTCCTGCCAGGAGTTGTTGGAAGAGTGAAGATAGATTACAAGAGTATATTTTGTGCTGGTTAGAACTCTACTTCCTAGAACCCATTTTTTTCTGAGCAGTACTATAAGACTCTTTTATGGGGTCAACAAGCTAGCTTGCAGCCTTTGCTCTACTAACCTTGAATAAATTATTTTGATAATTTGACAGTTAGAACATGCAGTCCTTCATTCTTCAAATTCCAGGGTTTTGTAACAGAAGTTCATTGAAATCTCTGACAAAAAATTTATTGCTTCCTGAATTGAGATGGGAAAAGAGTGAAGATGGTAGTGGATCAGAAAAAAAAATTCCTGCCTTTTATTCTAATAATCAGTATGGTATTAAAATACCTGCTGCTTCTTTTTCTCCAGTTTACTTTTCTGATTTTATATGTTGACGATTCTCAAAACCCTTTGGACCCAAGCAGGATATAGCATGCATAACATTTGGGAAAGCTTTTTCCTGGATAAACTCAGATGGGATCAAACAATTAAGTAACCAATTTATTCATTTCAGCACGTAGCTGTACCTCTTACTGAATGCATGTATTCTGTTCACAGATTGTCCATCTTTGCAAGGATCCATACCACATCTGCGGGCCTCTTCTGCTGATACAAAGCCAGGGTCAAAAGTGAGCCTTTCCTGTGACCCAGGATTCCAGATAGTGGGAAACTCTGTTCAACACTGCCTTAACCTGGGACAGTGGACACGGCCTTTTCCTCGATGTGAAAGTGAGTTGTCTCAGTGAGCTGCCAGGATTAGGAAACCCTGGTGTTTGTTTGGATCCTATCACTGTTCATGGCCTGGGTGTTTTTGCAGCTGTCATGCACTTGAATCCATCCATGTTACAGCATATACATATATGCTTAAAACTAAACTCATGTTTTGCTGAGCAGAAACTGTATCATGAGCAGGTTCTTACATGTTTTTAAGTCAGTTTTTAACGTTCATGGCTGTTGGAGAAATTAGTCCATTTGGATCAGCAATCTGGTACTTTTCTCCCCAGTGGCATCAGGAGTGTGGAAGATGAACAGAATAAGTGTTAGAATATCTCTGTGATTTTTATAGGTCACTGAGAATGTCTGGTTTGAAGTAGAAGCCTTGAATTGAGAAGTTATGACCTAATTTTTTTAAAGGCAGAAGATATTTCTGTTAGGACTTGGAAGTGCTCCAAGATTTACGGGATTTCTTCAAAGAAACTGAGCTGTATGCATTCAAGCTGCCAAGTTTCTTTTGATTCTATGACTCCTTCTCCTGCTTTCTCCTTTCCTTTGGTCCTTCTCTGTTGTGACTGCACATATGACTGCAGTTGCTTGTGTTGGAACTGATTACATTTTCCATTTCAGCAGAATAGTAAATTAGCTCCAGAAGTAGATAGTGCATAATTCTAAAATTTATATGTAGTTTGGAGAAAATCATCAAATTTGTTACAAATGCCTTTAAAATAGTTTGATCTAAATTTTAATGTCTTCCTCTTTATTCAGTTATTTGTAGCAAAAGTCTCATCTTCTGTGTGAACAGCAGCATGCCCGGATTTACCCAAAAGCAAGTCCTGCTGGGCAGAAGGAAAGCTCACTGGCAGAGACAGCTTTGCACTTTCTTGGTGTGTGATCTGTGACAACCACCAGAAAGCCTGTTAGTGTTTCTGATTTCTCTGCATTGGGACAAGAGTTTTGCCTGCTGAGCACAGAACTGAGACACAGCAGGGATGACCTGCCACAAACAGGCTGAGTGGATGGAGGCTAGACTCTCCCACTGGCCTTTATTTTCAAGGTACCTGTTCCACGAGGACCTGATGAATGAAAGTTACTTGAAGATACCTATTTCCTGCATAATGAACTACAGGTTTATACTAATGGTGTTGGCCTGAAAAAGTACTGACTGAATCAGGCTCACTGTAATCACTGTTTTCACCCACCGGGATCCTTTTCCTCTTCCTGGTGCTAAATACCCCCAAAACCACAAGATGCCTGAGAGCTTGTCTTTGTTACAAGCTCTCCAGCTCTATTCCTTCACTGCAAGTACTTGGCTTCCATAACTATAGGCTTTGAATTCTTGTTGTGTGATCCTTGCACACAGCTAGGGGACTAGGACTTGCTATAACTTGCTATAAGCTTTGTTATACAAAGCTTTGTAGCTACAAAAATGAGCTGTGTAGCTGTTGGAATAAGTTCAAGCCTTTTTGATTGAGATAAAGATGCACAGAAGCAACTCTGCTAGAATAAATAAAAGCCTCTGGTAGGCAGGTACAGGGATGCTTTCTGCTGGCACAACTAGGGTCAGATGGGATTATTTACTATAGTCAATCTAAGGGATGCCCAGGTTTGTATGTGAGGTCAGCTCCAGTCTCTCCATTATTCATGCACTCCCTCATCTCAGGCCAGGACTGTAACTCTTACCAGTCTCTGTTGGCTACTTTTGCAGTTTTTAAACACAGCTATCCTGAGCTTGATTTTCAGCAAAGGGAAGTAACAACAACAACAAGGCAAACTCAGTTTTCCTTTTTCTTTATAATTCACCAAGGATTATTTCTTATCAGAAGTGTTCTGTGACTGAAGGGCATCTGCTCAGATCTCAGCCACAGATGTCTCCTCCAGAGCTAGCAAAATTTTCTTAGCAAGAGCTGGAAAGTCCTGCTAAGACTCTTATTGAAAAATGCCCAGAAAACAAGACCCTCCACTAGACCTGGAATTGATTAGCTACTTCAGAAAAGGACTGGGCCCTCTTGCTAATGGGATTGTACAGCTGCAGAGGAAAATGTGGTAGTGGCTCTCATGTGAAATTATTCTGAAGATGATCTGTGTTTGCTCTGCTAATGCCTGTGCCCTCTTTTCACCCATCTTGCAGGAATCAGCTGTGGAGTGCCTCCAACTTTAGAAAATGGATATTATTCAGCTGAGGACTTTTTTGCTGGCAGTACTATTACCTATCACTGTAACAGTGGCTACTATTTGTTGGGTGACTCTAGAATGCTCTGCCTGGACAATGGAAGCTGGAACAGCATTTCACCATCGTGCCTTGGTAAGGTGTACCATACATTTGGCTGCATGCACTAACAATCCCACACTTCTCCTGTGCCCTTAGGTTTGAGCAGACATTCATTCTGAAACTGTGGAGGCTAACCACATTCACAGAGTCATAATCCAAAGTATTCACTTTTCTGACATACCATGCTCAGCCTTATGTGAAACCAAAACTACATCCTGACACATTTTTCTCTCCATCCTCTCGTATGCCCCACATCCTGCATTTATCAAACGTATATAAAATTATATAGGCCTGCATTGCACTCCCAGCCTTTCTCCTTCCATGTCCTGCAATCCTTGCATTGTGTGCTTCTGACCTGTGCATTTTGTGGTTCTCCAGCATGCTGTCAGTGTCCCATCCTCTCTGACCAGGCTCTTTTATATATTTCACACATGGGCATTGTAGTATTTAATATCAGATTTACTCACCTGAAGACAGTAGATGCTGCACAGGATTTCCGACCAAGCCAAGTGATACAAAATGTACTGCACAGCACAAAAGAAACAAATTGAAGTTACTTAACAAAATACAGCAATTGTAATACACAGTTTAGGCATCATTCCTGTATGTTTCCCATTACCAAGCTCTGTAATATGTTCACCATCATGACCTTGCACAACCCCAGTAGCTGGGAATGAATGTGTGGGTTAAGGTGAGCTCAAGCCCATTGGTAGTTGTCTGACATTTATACCTCATGTTGACCATGTATTCATTTCCACTCCTCCATGCTGGTCTGGCTAATTCAGGAAGACATTCGAACTCTTTGATGAGCTCAAGGAGAAGCATTTACACTGCCAGCTGATCCACTCAACTGTTAATTGATGTTTACCTAAACGAAAGGCCACCTTGCCTCTCTTTAGTCCCTAACTTAATGGGCAGATCACCTCTGCCAGTGTTCTCTGAGCCTTTTTTCCATTGTGGGGGTTTTTTGGTGAGTCAGACATGCCTGCCAGCAAGCAGCTGCAGCACTGAGAGGGCTGGGAGTGCACTTGTGGACACAGCTCACACAGTTGCCACACTGGAACTTACTTGCTGGTCAGATGGGTCTGATGTGCCAGGAGCAGTGGCACAAGCTGAAAGGTGTGACAGGCTGGCATTGTACTGGGTACAGAGGACTAGGTGTCAGTGGTCTTGCAGGGCCACATCTCCAGCATACCCCTGCTGGAATCCACTAGCTAGCTCTACTTGGATAGCTGCATCCAGTTGTACTGGATCTTGGCCATGCCTCAAATGGGAGTTGCACAGTAAAAAACTCGCAAGATTTGTGTTTGATTTGACTCCTAATTCTTTATAGGTATAGCACATTTTTTTTTCAGTCAAGACAAGCAAAAGAAATGCCCAAAAAAGTATTGCCAAAATTCCCTTTGGAGTAGGAGCCACCTAGTTTCATAACATCCTGTCCAGCAGCACTTCTTCAGAATCCACAAACATCATCACAAGTGCATCAAGGCTGTCTAAATAGTTCAACTTCCATGCTGTAGGAGTCACAATGTTCAGAAGGAAAAAGCCTGTGCCCCACCTTCCAGCTTGCCTTGTCTCTCTTAAAGCAGCGTTATGGGAAAATGAAAACAAGACTGGATTTGGCACCCTGACCCACCATTTACCTTTCTGACTCATGCTTCAGGGAGGTGCTAACAAAACCTGGTACACCTATGCCCTGAAGCATTCCTTTTGTTCTGTTAGGGTGTGATTCACAGTGTAGTTCCACCCATTGGAAGTCTCTTGCTAAAAAGACATTACAGAAGAAGCAGTCGTTCCAGTTCTGCTGTGGTAGCACTTTGCATTCTCCTGGTACTTGAGTAATTGGCAACTGTCTTGGTATTAAAATGCAGCTGTCAAGCTGCATATCAGAAAGAAACTCTTTTTATTTCCAGTGTGTTGTGGTCCTTTCATGCTGATCAGACTCATCCAGCAGTGAAGAATAAACCCTCCAATTCAGTGAATTTCCTTGCTTTTTTAACCAGCGATTTTTTTTCCTAGAAATGGGCAAAGCAGCCAAACTGTGTGCCTGCATGGCATACCTAGATCAACAGGGGTCCTGTAGCAGGGCATTTAGATTAAGAATTGTTCTACCTCTCTCTAACAGTCTGAAACAAGCATATTTATAGAGAGAGAATAATCCCTGACAATAATCCCTGATGCCAGCACTTTTCAATTAGATAGTTTGAAAATGACTATTTGCAATTTTGACTCATTGTTTCCATACCAAGGACGTTTCCTTATTGTCAAGATTAAAAGATTTTATGAAGCATTCTGGAGTGAGGGGGTTTTGTGGTTTTTTTGTTTTTTTGGTTTTTTTTGCTGCATAGTACCTAACTACATGAATCATAAATTATCAGTAGGGATTTTTAGGTGCTACTATCATGTAAATAGTTAATTATAATAACTACTGTATTTTGAATTATTTTTAACTTTTCTGGCAACTGCAGGCTCTTTTTGGGCCTAGTCTAATTCTCTTCACCAAAGATGGGGCTTTAATATTTTTCCTGTCTTCAAGTAGGAAGGTTGAGATAGAGAGGATTTCCCAAGCAAGAGTTTAATGCAAAAATCCTTCCTCAGAGTGTCTATGCAGACTAGTAGTACAATAGTTACAATATCTGTTCTTTTGCAGTTTGGAAATGGGATACTTTATGTGGAAGTAGTGACAGAAAGTTAGTAACATTTATCTCTGATTTTCTCATGTTGTGCAATACCGTTGAGTAAATTGTAATTAAATTAAACTTTGCAGTGAGTTACAAATATTTGTTTAAATATTAAGTATTTTTACCAATTGATAAAAAATGTGATTGCAGTAAGTGATTTTTAATTATACTACTTCAAGTAATTTCTCTTGACAATAAGACAGAAATTTAAAGCAAAAGAAATTCATTAACGAAAGAAGAAATTTATTGTTTATTTATTAAAGAAATTTATTGCTACAAATAACGCACTAGAGACATGGGTTTTGTGGGTTTGTTTTGTTTTGTTTTTTGCAGATGTTGATGAATGTGCTGTTGGATCAGACTGCGATGAGCACGCATCTTGTCTCAACACAAATGGATCTTATGTTTGCACTTGCGTCCCTCCTTACACAGGAGATGGTAAAAAATGTGCAGGTATGGGAAAGAAGAACATCCAGCTAGCCTTTCCAAGATTCTGTATAGGCCTTCCAGTTGCGAGACAATAATTGAACCTAGGACAGGTATGCTTTCACCTCCAGATTGGTTTAGTCTGGATGGGGCTGCGATGAAGTGTCTCCTTTTGTTTCTTGAAAACTCATCTATGGATACAGCTGTCATTGGGATGCTGCTCCAAGACATACACACATGCAAAAACCTTATCACACAGGGAGCAGGAGACCTGGGAAGGCCACAGTGTTTCACTTCTCAGAGCAGAGCTGTGCAGCAAAGAAATATTTTAACACAGGTTTCTGAGTAGGACTAGAGCTGCCTATGGAAACATTAAACAAGGTAACTTTGGATGAAGATAATTAGGTAGTGGCATAGGTTGGCATAAAAGGTAGCTGGGCCGTTTTCATGTTCAGGGATGGACATGCTGGAATGGGCTTTCCCTCACAGAGGGAGAAGTGATTGTAAGATGTGTTTGCTTCTGATAAGGAATGTAAACTCAGTTACAGAGGGCTCTTCCATATCAAGATTAGCTTACTTGTATGAGTCTTCAGTGTCTGTCACTTACACATAAAACAGAAAGACCATGAACTACTTATGTAAATTGCTTTAGTGTTTTCCATGTGCTTTGCCTTACTACTTTCAGCAAATTCCCAAAGATATCTCCTGTACTTTGTTCATAAAACCTGACACACAAATATATTATTTGTAGTTTCCTTCTTCCTCCTCAGAACCCGTGAAATGCCAGAATCCAGGAAATCCAGAGCATGGCCATTTACATGGGGATACTTACAGTGTTGGCAGTCAAGTAACATTTTCCTGTGAAGAAGGGTTCCAGCTGACAGGAGCGAGGAAACTCACTTGCATGGAGTCCGGAGAGTGGAGCCACCCAACACCCTATTGTGAAGGTTGGTTCCTGGCGACAATGCATGCTGAAATGAGACTTTAACATTAGACAGATGGGAGGGGTAAAGTAATAGTGAAGAGCCTTTAGAGACCACGGCAGCTTATGAAACCCTGTCCTAGCAGATCTGGATGTCAGTGTTGAAGTCTTTGGCTTCTTAAGACATAAGCACAGTTGTCATGTTTGTAGTGGTTCTCTCTTACGCAGATTCTCCAGTGCGTCAGAGGTATAGACTCAGTCTAATGCAAGCATTAGAAGTGTTCTTCTAATTCTAATTCTTCTCCACCCAGCCTTCCATTTTCAAGCAATTAGTCACTTAAAGAGCATTAACTGTCTCAGAGGATAAAAAGCAACCAGAAAGGACAGGCTGATGCATGTACATAGTCATGATACAATAGCAGAAATTGTTTCTTTAGAAAACCAGAACCAAATGAGATGAAGCAACAGGTAAAGTGAAGAGTTGACATAGACTGTCTTAGCACAAAAACAATTACTTTGTCTATAGAGAGAGGTAGATATGGAGTCCTCTCAATAGCCAAGCATGTGGTTTGTAGAGCAGTTATAACTGTCTACTTCCAATTAGTTCAGTTTCTCAGTAAGGTGAATTCAGATAAAGAGTCCTAAATGTCATTTACAGATTAGTCAAGAGCTCATTGTTACCTAGGGCTTTATACTTCTTCAAATCTTTTCAGAGAAAACTAAGCAAATCCTAATTTTCTGTTCATTTTTGTTTGTTATATCAACCTCTCTTGTATTCCTGTCTTTTTAAAGCTATATCCTGTGGTGCTCCAGTTATTCCAGAGAACAGTGCCATTTTTGGCTCAAATTTTACATACCATAATAAGGTGGTGTACAGGTAGGAATTCAGTATGTTTGAAGTGCTCTATTAATAACTGATTGACAATTTGGCAGCAAATAAGAGTATGGCTGAATTGAGAGATTGGTTGAAATGAAGGAGAGGAGCAAGATGGGATTAAAATAATGGAAAGACATTTGATTATAGAGTGGCTGTTCATTAGCAGAGCTGAATGTTTACTCCAGTACTACTTCTCTATTCCCTGAAAAGAAAGATGGTTTATGCAGGTGTGGATGATGAGAAAAAAGGGATGGCTGATTATGTTGTGTGTGAAAGGCTCTGTGTTTGATAGCACTTCTTTTCTTCTAATGCAGATGCAATGATGGATACAATTTGGTGGGTGAAAAGGAAATTCTGTGCCTTGCTAGTGGGATTTGGAGTCATGCTCCCCCCTCCTGTGAAATGGTGATGTGCCCTAGCCCACAGGATATCAGCAATGGAAAATACACACTCAGTGGCACAGTCTACCTTTCCTCTGTATCATACACCTGTGACAATGGATACAGGTAAATGCATGCACATGCCTGAGCCAAATGCAGGTGGCATGCTTGTTAGAAGGTCTGACTTACATCTGTAAGAGAAAAAGCTGAGATCATTGCTCAGAATGGTAAAATACTAAAACAGAATTGGAAAAGACTTCTTTGTACCTTGAGGGTACTTTCTGTATTTTATTCTGAACTGGAGCAGTTCAGAAAAGTCACTCAGGATTTGCTATATATTTATACACATATTTTTTAATAAATATATATATATATGTAATGCTTTCATTTTACCATCAAATTCATAAATATTTTGAATATTCAGAAAAATAATTTTCATTATTTCTGAAAGTTTTCATTTGTCTTTAAAGATCATTATACCTCTTCAGCTGTAGTTCATATTATTTTTGCTATTACTTTACAATGCCTTTTGTGAAGGAACTTTTTGGAAGTTACTAATTTACTCCTTGAACTCTTTGTACTAGTAATTTATTCTAAGGTTTTGTTCTGTTTTACATTTGTAAGCAATTATACTGCAAACACGTCTTTAATATGCTGCAATTAAAAATTAACACATTAATGCTATATCTAAGGATGTAGCTTTACATGCAGGTTTCTGCCTCCCCTGATATCTGCTTATACTTCTAGCAGATATACTCTGACATAAGTGGTCCCATGTGGACCTGTTTAAGCATTATTTTTTTCTGCATTTTTCTACTGCAATAATTTCCTTGTCCAGATGCAGGCAGGTAGGTGAGGTGTGTTCATTTGGTGAATGTTTTAATTGTATTAGTACGAATGGATAACTCAGCTGCAGCTCAGTGTAGTGTTAAGTCATAGATTCACATTGTGGGTTTATCTGTACCCCACTAAACCAGGCAGTGCAATGAGTTTTTTGGCTGTGGACTTTGGACATAAAGGCAGCAAATACCACATCAATTTTGATTCTTTGTCTTTACATGTCCACCATAGCTTAGTGAGAGAGGTCCTCTCTCCTGTGGTTACCAATCCAGAGGAAGCCTTCTCAAACAGCATCCATCTTATGCATTATTTCTGGACCCAGTCTCTTCCTTCAAGTACCTTTTTGGTGTTTTTAGTCTTAAACATATTGCCACAGGTAGGCAAAGCCCTACTTCTCGGACAAGGGCCTCTGCCAAATTTTTAAAAACATTACAGGTCAGTGTTATTTTCCATCCACTTATTTCAGTCAGCTAAACATGGGTGTCTAATACCATTTGACACCAAACTGTAGGGAATCAGACACCCCCATGTAGGGCTCTCAGATATGATGGGGGCCCTGCAGGGAACCCACAGACAGCTGACATAGCAGCTGGAGACAAGGGGTTTCACCCAGGGCATCTCAGAGAGGTGTTTCACACTCTGTTCAGACATCCGAGTCACACCATCTGAACCAATCCTGTTTCCTCAGATAAGGAAACCAAAAAACACCATTGACTTAAAATGTGTGTGGCCATTCACTCAAGTAATATCCTTTACCTCCTGAAGGAACTGAATGCCTTTTTGTGAACAAACTTGAACTGGAGCATTTCCTTCAGTGTCCTGAGTGAAGATGGTGTTTTAAGTCCTTGAGTGAATCAGATGTCAGGCAGAGGCCTAGTTGCAAGTCTCAAGACTGCCATATTGTTGATGGCATACAAGTAAATTTTTAATGTTAAACAAGTATTTATTTCTTTTGTGCTCAAAGATGGGCAAAGCTACAGCAGAATTTGTGTGAGTCTGCACAGAGCATTAAGGCTTCTCAAGAAATCCATCAGCTTGCTCTTCAAAGTGATGTGAACACCAGCTTTTTTTAATATCATCAGAGTGTTTTTCCATGAGCAAAGCGTGAGATTCTGGCCCCTACTGAAGGCAGTGAGAGAGACTCCTTAGTTTCACTGGGGCCAGAAAACAAAGCAGCTCTTTCACTCTCTGTCCCTCACCTGGAATGAAATAGCAGCCTTAATAATGATCTTTGTGTCTCAGCCTTCAGGGACCTTCTGTGCTTGTCTGTGCATCTTCAGGGAACTGGAACAGCACACCACCAGCTTGTAACGTTGTGTCTTGTGGACCCCCCCCTGCCATCAAAGATGCAGTCATCAAAGGAGATAACTTTACTTTTGGAAACACGGTCTCTTACACGTGTAAGGAAGGGTATGTAGATTAGCACTACTGGATTAATATTCAGGTTGAGTAAAACCGGTGCACTGTTTCACAAGTCCTTTTTTACTGCACACTAATTAATTTTTACTACTTCTGTCTTAACTTTTTGGAAGTTAAATGCAATGCAGATTTTTTTTTTGTGGGCGGTCAGGTTAGTATGACACACAGACACTTCTTTAAGTAGTTTCAGGGGAACGGAATACACGAGGAAGAGAAGAATAGAGAAGAATCAAGGGGAAGAATAGAGAGGAATCAAGGGGAATGGTAGCACAATTCAATAGGAAACCCTTTTTCTTGGAGTTACTAGAGAACCAGTACTTCTGTGTTAAATTCAAGGCTCTGATCATAGCAAATTCTTTATGTCTCATTAGGGTGTAAGAATGCTTTTGATGCAGTTTAACAACTGTCTGTTGTGGTGTTCTAAATTCCATTGCCTTAAAATTAAGACTCTTTGTTTATTGAGGTGCATTACTTTATTTTTATCTACTCTACGTAGAGAAATTTTCAGACACTATTTCATCAAAGAGGAGGCTCAGTTCTGATGACATCAAGCATGAAAGTATAATGCTGGACTCTGATCCTGCAAGAACCTTTGCACATTATAATCTTTACAGCCCGTAAGCAGTTCCATAAAATTTCTTGGAACTGTTCTGTCTAAAAAGCAGAGCAAGTAGCCAGAGCTTTTGCCAGTTTAGATCCAAAGTGACTGGAGGTTTTGCTGTTTTTCTTGATGTAAAAAGATAAATTGACAAGCCAGCATTTTTCTTACAAATTGGCTTTGCAATGTTATTTGAAACATAATTGAAGCAAAGCATCCTTATTATGTTTTCTAGACTGTATTATGATTTTAAAAGCTGCTCCTCTTTTCTGTGCAAGCATTTTAAATGGGGTAGGATAGCAGCATTTAAAGACTGTCACAGCTGTCTGTCTGTCACAGTGCATCATTTTAAACATTGGCACACAATAGGCTCTTTTTCTGGGGTCCAGTCATGAGGCCTTGAAAACAAATCCTGCAAACAAGACAAAACCGTTTTCCAGATGTTGCTTCAAAATCTGAACAGCCTGCAGTTGGAAAGTCAATGGGGACTTTGCAGTAGTTATTATTTCTTTGCTTGTTGTGAGAGCACACCACAGGGAAAAAAAAAAGAAAACAGTCAAAGGTACTGTGAGTGCACTACTGCCTGTTGCATATTTAAGCAGCAGGGGTTTAAGTGGGATGATAAGCCGCATGGATTGGTGCCTGTCCTTGCATCCCAGAGACAGACTGGAGAACTACAGCTACACTAACAGTATTAATGTGGTAGAATTTTATTATAAATAATTTCACTGGGTTTTTTCCCAGTCAGCATTATTTTTTTTATTGGCTTTCTAGTATTTTTAACGGTGAGTTTTTAGGAAGAAGTTATTTTAAAATTGTTGTATGCATTATCAGTAAGAACATCTCTGGGTAACTCACTAAGAGGTTTCACTTTGCTTGCAAGTGTGAAAATAGACTGATAGGCCTAAGACAGAAACCCAAAAGGCCTTTCTGGGCTTTTCATCTCTTTCTTTTCCAATCAGTTTTGCTAAACAGAAATAGTTTCTGAGTAGGATCACTTCCTTGAGGATTGATTGCATGGAGTATCACAGCACAGTACTAGGTTTATTGCAGTAGTTTGAGCCAAAATGTTCAGAAGTTCAGAAATGGTCTTTGGATGGACAGATGAGAGAGAGGCAATATACACAAGGTGTGCTAGGATATCCACCTTTGTGATACCTCACCCATGGACATGTAGGCTTTAGGATTTTCCTTGTGAAGTTGATCATAGTTTTTCTAAAGGATCCTGTTCTTCTGGGGCTCTAGCAAACAAGCTCATACTGCAAAGGCTTCAGGAAACCTTAGGCAGAGTTTGACAGTACTTGTATTTTTGACTTCCTATGTGGTTTCCTTATCCACAGTTACACATTAGTTGGCCCTGAAACCATAGAGTGCTTAGCCAGCGGCAAGTGGAGTGTGAGCCACCAGCAGTGCCTGGCAGTATCCTGTGATGAGCCACCCCATGTGGAAAATGCATCACCCGAGAGTGGCCACCGCCTCTTTGGTGATATAGCTTATTACTTCTGCTTGGATGGTTACAGCCTGGCTGATAACTCTCAGCTCCTTTGCAATGCAGAAGGGACATGGGTGCCTCCAGAGGGCAGGAACATGCCCCACTGCATAGCTGATTTCTGTGAAAAGCCATCCACCGTCTCATACAGCATCCTGGAGTCCATTAGTAAAGCCAAGTTTGCAGCTGGCTCCGTCGTGAGCTTCAAGTGCATGGAAGGTTTTGTTCTGAACACTTCAGCCAAGATCGAATGCCTCCGGGGGGGCCAGTGGAATCCTTCTCCTCTGAGCATCCAGTGCATCCCTGTTCGCTGCGGAGAGCCTCCCCACATTAGCAATGGCTATGCCAGTGGGTCCAACTACAGCTTTGGAGCAGTGGTGGCTTACAGCTGCAACAAGGGGTTCTACATCAAGGGAGAGAAGAAGCGGACCTGTGAGGCCACTGGCAACTGGAGTGGCAGTTTGCCCACATGCCACCCAGTGTCCTGTGGAGAACCACCGCAGCTTGAGAATGGCTTTCTTAAGGTACAGAATGAGTTTTCTCATCTGCCTGGTACCATGGCAAACTGAGTATATCTTCACAACTGTTTGCTGTTGGGGTTTTCTTTCTTCTGTTAAAACTGAGGGAGTACATGATTGGATTGAATAAGGAAAGGGAAAAGCGGGGGGATTTGCAGCAGAATCATATCTGGAAAGCATGAATATTTACATGGGATTTCCTATCATAAAGTGGGTTATCAGTTAGGAGACTCAAGATGCCATATTCAACTGATTTCCTTAATGTCTTATTCTTCATTTGTTTGGTTCTTGGGTAGCTTTCAAGTGCCTTCTTATATTTGAAGTGCTGATGCCAGTTCACAGGCCTTGCTCTTTTTACTGCTATGAAAAAAAAAAATCTGATATGCAATAGATAAATCACCTTGGGATAATTTTTCTTCTTTTGATGCAAGCATATTTCTTTACTGAAGTCAGAACTTGCCTTTCTTTATCAAATTAAATTACAACAATGTGTTTTGCTTTGGTGCACAAGGATAATATTGTGGTAAGGAAGATCAAAACCACTATTATAAAGATTTAACATTGAATTTTTGAAGCATTTTTCTTCTGAGCATCCCTCTTCCTTCCTTAAATCCAGGGACTTAAGATACCAGGATACCAGATACCAGGGATACCAGATACCAGAGAATCTGCATTTGCTAAATTTGGAGGGTGGAGGTTGACATTCCAGTTCCTACATGGGTTACCAGCAGTGCTAGCAACAATTTCTGTTCAGACCCCTACACAGATGCATCTTCTAATTAATGCATATCACTCTGTTTTGTGTTCCTTAGGTAGGATCACTCCTTCATATATTCCTTACAGTTAGAGAAGAATTTTAATACCTCAGTCAAAGGCCAGACTACAACTTTGAGGTGCTCCTCAGCTGCCTGCTCAAGGCCCTGCAGCTGCATATGGGGCATTTATAAATGTCTCCTAGTAGCAGTAGATTTTAGGGCTCCAACCTTAGATACACATAGAAGCTAAAGAATCGTGACAATAGGCCATTTGATGGCAGCTTCCCCTGATCCATTTCTTTTCCATCTTCCTTTCCACACCTATTTTGGTCTCATGGGTCATGAAGGGAGAAAGCAGAGGAATTTTTTTTTCTAGCTTTTTACCTTTTAAGCCTTGAATTTTCTGTTTTCTTTTGAAAGTGGCCTCAGATTTCCTGAAAACAGCATGCATTATTTGAGGCAAGATATTTTGTGCCAGTTACTTGCCTTCATTCCTTCTGAGACAGCCTTTACTGCTGTCAGGGATTCAGCTAGAAGCTAGACCAGAGAACACAAGCAATTAAATCAGTCTCCTATTGCCCAAATCATGCATCTTCATTTCAGATCTGTCTCTGTCTTAACTGTTTTTCAGGACACCACTGGACACTTCTTTGAAAATCAGGCAAATTACCAGTGTGACTCTGGTTACCAGATGGTCGGGAGCCCAGTGTTTACCTGCCAAGCAAATCGGCAATGGTACAGTGAATCGCCTCCTTACTGTGCTCCCCTCAGCTGTGGAAAACCACCATCCATCCAGCATGGCTACTCCAAGGGAGAAATTTTTGATATGGGCTCCAAAGTTGAGTTCTTCTGTGATGAAGGCTATGAGCTGATTGGAGATGTTTCATGGACATGTCAAAAGTCTGGGAAATGGAGCAAAAAGCAAAGCCCCAAATGTGTGCCAACAAAATGTCCAGAACCACCCCTGGCAGAAAATCAGCTGGTCTTGAGGGAAGTGTCTTTCCAAGTCGGTGTTGTACAGTTCTCCTGCAAGGAGGGTTATGTTTTGCATGGCTCCTCTGTACTGAAATGCCTGCCCTCCCAGCAGTGGAATGATTCCTTTCCCTTCTGCAAGGTTGTACAGTGTTCTGCACCTCCCTATATCCCCTTTGGGGACCCCTTGACTTCATCCCTTCGTTTTGGCAGCACTGTAAAATACATCTGCGTGGATGGGTTTTTGCTGAAGGGTGAGTCCACCATCAGATGCCAGGCTGATGGTTCATGGAGCTTGCCTTTGCCAGAATGCATTCCCGTGGAGTGTCCTCAACCAGAAGAAATTCAGAACGGCATAGTTGATGTGCAGGGCCTCACCTTCCTAAGCACAGCCCTCTACACATGTAAACCAGGATTTGAACTGCTAGGGAACACAACTGTCCTCTGTGGAGAAGATGGACAGTGGCTTGGGGGAAAGCCAGTTTGCAAACCTATTCAATGCCCAAGACCTAAGAAGATTCTCAATGGCAAATACTCATTCACAAATTTCCATTATGGGCAGACAGTTAGGTATTTCTGTGACAGAGGTTTCCAACTCCAAGGGGAGGAAACACTGAGATGCTTAGAAACAGGAGAGTGGAGTACAGAGGTTCCCTCTTGCAAGGCCATAAATTGCCAGCCCCCTCAGCCTATTGAGAATGGCTTTGTGGAGGGTGCAGATTATAGCTACGGGGCCATGGTCATTTACAGCTGCGTGCCAGGCTTCCAGCTGTCAGGCCTTGCCATGCAGACCTGTGAAGAATTGGGATGGTCTAGCTCTACACCAACCTGCCTTCCGACAGACTGTGGCCTGCCTCCTCACATTGACTTTGGAGAGTACATGCAGCTGCGACAAGGGGAAAGACGTTCCGACCAGGAGGGGGTTACAGAGAACCCCTCCCTTTCCCATGTGTTGCTGGCTGACAACATGAAGGACTTCAAAAGTTCCTTGAAGGAGGACAGTGCAATGCAGCTCACCACTTTCTTATTTGGAACTATCATTTTATACACATGTTACTCTGGCTACGAGCTGCTGGGAAACCCTGTTCTAGCTTGCCAAGAAGATGGGGCTTGGAACGGCACTGCTCCTGCCTGTGTTTCCATAGAGTGCACCTTGCCACCCCCCCCGGAGAACGGTTTTTTGCACGTCACAGAGAACAGGCTCGGCAGTGCAGTGAGGTACACCTGCAGGCCAGGATTCACACTGGTTGGCTCTGACACACGGCTGTGTTTGCCAAGTCGGCAGTGGAGTCACACTGCTCCTTACTGCAGAGCAATAACGTGCAATTCACCTAGCCATCTTTTGAACGGGAAGATAAGAGGGGAAAACTACACCTATGGGAGTGTTGTCCACTATGAGTGTGATCCTGGTTACCAGTTAAATGGCCCCACGGAGCGGAGATGCCAAGAGAGCCAGAAATGGGATGGTAGTGAACCAATCTGCATTCCTGTTTCCTGCAGCCCACCACCAGTTCTGGAGAACGGTCAGGTAACTGGAGAGGACTACACGTTCCAAAGACACACAGAGTATAGCTGCAACGAAGGTTTCCTGTTAGATGGGGACAGGAGTAGAGTCTGCCTTGCAAATGGAAGCTGGAGTGGAATCACTCCAGTTTGCAAAGCTGTGACCTGTCCTGTGCCACTGCCTCTTCCCAATGGGAGAACTACTGGCTCAGATTTCAGCTTTAATAGAGAAGTGCTCTATCAGTGCAATGATGGTTACAGCCTGCAAGGAGCATCTACGCTCACCTGTCAGAGCGATGGTACCTGGGACTCAGAAGCTCCACACTGTGAACCAGTCATTTGTGGACCCCCTGAAGACATCTCCCACGGCTTTCTGAATGGCTCAGCCTTCACTTTTGGGGAATTTGTCCAGTATATATGCTTCCCTGGTTATGAGCTGCATGGCAATCCCTTACGGCAATGCCTGTCCAATGGCTCCTGGAGTGGGAGCCTTCCATCTTGCCTACCCTGTCTGTGCCCTACACCCCACATTCAAAATGGGGTCGTTCTTGGTACAGATTTCAGCTGTGGGATAAGTGTCCAGTTTCAATGCCTGGAGGGCTTCAAACTGCTGGGACCTTCTGAAGTCACCTGTGAGGCAGCTGGCAAATGGAGTTCTGGGTTTCCTCGCTGCGGACAGATTTCCTGTGGTGCTCCACCCATCATCCCCAACTCATTTATCAATGGAAGCAGCTCTGAAGATGAGAACACGATCATCTATACCTGCTTGACAGGTTTTGTCATGAAGGGGGGTCCAGAACTGACTTGTGTGGAAACAGGTGTGTGGAAGAAGCCGTACCCAAGCTGTGAGCTCTTAAGCTGTGGCCCACCACCATCTATCCCAAATGCAGAGGTTCTTGGGAACACTTACACCTATGGAAGTAAGGTCCAGTACAGGTAAGGACGATGCTGCTATTCTGTTTTCATTAAAAGCCTCAGAAGGAATGAAGATGGAAGGTTTATGTACCCTCAGTTAGTGCAAGTTTCTACATACTCACATTGACAAAGCCCACATTGCCATGTACTTTATAAAATAATATTTGGACCACTTAGGAAAACTCCAGAAAGGCATTTCAGCCTGTTAGGCTGATGCCTCCACTGACTTTAATTTCCCATTTCCATTTTCTTTCTTATTCTCCTCCACTTAAGCACTGTTTTCAACATACAGGTTTTGTTAGCAGGTGACAGCAACAGTCAGCAGGGTGTGCAGCTTCTCTTCTCTTGGCATTGCATTTATGGTTTCCTTCTGCTTCAGGTGCCTCTTGTAATACAAAAGGTTTGTTATCCCTATTCTCCCATGGTCTACACTGCAGCACTGTGCTGTCTGGAGCATGGGAGCAAGTTACTCCTTTGTCAGATATGAGAAATGAGGTTGTTTGTTAATTTCCTGAAGAGAACTGCAGATCTCTGTCCAAGATGACAAAAGCCTTGGCCAAAGGGGAGATGTATTTTTGATGGTAAAAGCAAATAATGATATGGGACAGAACTGGGACAGAGATGGCAGGTGGGTGAATTGAACAGTATCAGTCATTCCCATGCAACTTTAACAAGGTGAAGGCAGTACTTTTGCTGCCCACTAGTAAACCCACTAGTGGAAGCCAGTTGAGTTGTTCTTGGTAAAGCACCATTGAGTCAGCCTTGAGTGTCTAAGCAAAAGGTCTGTGGTCAGTCTAAGGCTTGGTTTGTTCTTGGAAGAAAGTGAGATTGTCTTTAGAATTGCTTGGTGCTCACACACTCTCTTTACCTCACGAATGGCCCTCCTAGCAAAGAGATATGGGCAGTGTAGAAACTGCACTAAAATTTCCAGTACCCTCTGAATACTAAAGCCACCAACTCATTTTCCATTGTGATGCTACAGCAGCATGAAACAACTGGAAATGAAGTCTGAAGTCTCCAGCTCTTGCAACAGAATGAATTCAGTCCAGACATACTTCTTACAGACTTACCTTGCAATAATAGAAAAATCTCAAAATGTACTTATTAACAACTAATGCTGAAAAGTACTGTCCTGACTTTTTAATTTATGGGTAGCTCCTAGCTGTGTCTCTATGGTCAGGTCTTCATGCTGTGTTGCAGATGTCTGGAAGGCTACACAATGGCAACGGAAGTGGATGTATGCACTTGCCAGGAAGATGGACAATGGTCCCCTCAAAGTATTTCCTGTTGCCCCAGAAAATGTCCCCTTCCAGGAAATATCACTAATGTAATTGCACTTGGGAACAACTTCACTGTGAACACAAGCATCACTTTGTCATGTGTAGAAGGCTACACTCTGGTGGGAGCAAGCACATCTACATGCAAGGTATAGTTTTATTAGCACTGTTTTATTCTGCTGGCCTTCTTGAATTCAGGAGTCCTTCTCATATCTTCCTTACCTTTGGGCCCTTAACTGGACACAACAAAAAATTCAAAGCATATTCTGCAAAATATAGTATGTTTTGTTGTTTCCCAGTAAGAATAATTACTTGTTTTCTATGTATAGACTTTCGGAACTAGAAATTTTTTATTTCTTCTTCCATCAAAAGCTGAGGCTGTCCTTTACAAAAGCATTCATTTTGTCACACACCAGGGCATTAAATCATGTCTGAGATTTTAAAAAATTATGTCCAAGATTTCTAATGTATTTTGACGATTGCATGCAGAGCTTTATCTCCAGAATAACAGGCAGCAGACATTTTAATCCACTGTACGCCTGTAGAAACTTGAATCCTCTGTCAAAGAACAAACATCTTAATCAATTCTACTGATAACCTCCTGTCACATTAGCTGTGGACAGCCTCATCTTAAGTTTGTAAATAGACTTTTATAGGCACTAAGTGTGCTTGTATGAGAAAAGCTGAGCATGTGTGGGTGTGCAGAGTAAGTCTTTCTTATGAAATGTTTTCCCCTCATATTGCTGTTTCCAATATCTGTAGAAGTAGTAGTAGTTGTCTTTGACAAGTGTTTCTTCAGGTACCAGACTTCCCTTACTGAGTCAGAGAAGGCTGCTGAAGCACTTAGTCATGGTTTTAGACATTCAACCAGGAGAGACATACAAAACATGAAATCAGGCAGATGTAGTTTTCATTCTTCTGATGTGTTTCCTGAGCAATTAGGTGACCTTGCACCAGTGAACTTACTTTTCCAAGCTTTTTTCCCCATTTTATTTTTTTATTCCTTCTGTCTTTTAAATCTCAAGCTAAGTGTTCCTGCCAAAGATAACTCCAGTCTATGTTAACATCTTAAAAATGTTACTTAAATTACCAATTTTTATAAAGGATTGAACAGATAATATTATATCTGTACACCCACAGAAACTGGATGCTCCTACTATGGTTTTTCTTTTTCAATTAGATATGATTGCACATATAAAGCAGTGCTCTTACATTTCTAATTACATTTATTTTTCAGGAAAATGGTGTTTGGGTGCCACCATTTTCTGATGACATCTGCAGTCCTGTGTCCTGTGGAACTCCAGAGTCTCCAGAGCATGGATTTGTGGTTGGCACTAAATACAATTACCAAGATGTGGCTCTTTATAAATGTGACTCTGGCTATGAGTTACAAGTAAGCAAGCTCAAATCTCCAACAGTCTAAACTTTAAGTTCTCATTTTCACTTCCTGAGTGATTGCTGTGGACTGTCTCATTCATATTGATGCCACAGAAGCTGGGTGGCTGCTGGTTTTTTTATTGTCTGTAGAGAGTTCATGGTATGTTTGGGGCAGCCTTTGAATCCCTTAAGGTCATAGTTGAAACAAATATAAGAATCATGTTCAGAGGTATATGTCCAGCAGGTATCTTGCAGTATTTGAGTTTTCTTAACTGAAGTCCTCTGCAAATACAGCATTACACATGCTTGTGACCATAAGCCACGGAAGAGTTAATTTCTCATGTACCACTCCCTTGACCTGGTTCTTTAACCAGAGTTAGCTTGCAATTTTTTTCTGTTTTGTAGTGTCCCAATCATTATGTCTGTGGGCCAAGAGTTGTGTCTTCCAGACTTAAAGTTCCTCGTAAACTTCACTGCCCTCAGTTCTATGACATTGCTAGATGGTATTGAAGTGATAGATCAAAGGTATTCCATTTTGTTCAATGGCAGCTTTATTCCCTGATGGAGGAGGAATCAAAGTTCTTTCCTGTTCATTGTTTTTATTACGGCTTTTATCCCCACCTGAGCTCTGAAACAGCATTGCTTTCCCAGTATCAGGATTCAGGCTAGCAAGTTCAGAGCTGCCTCAGGGGTGTTTTCAAAAGCTGCAGTGGATTCAGAAATGACAGTAGGTTGCTGAGGCACAGCATGATCTCCACTGTCCCCAGGTGATGAGTGAGACATGAGGTGTTGAGTTGTCTCCAGAACAGAGGCTGGTTCTTAATGCTGGTTTTGTGAGGGCCAAGCAGAGTGCAGGATTGCACTTCCTTTGTATGTTGTAACACTAGTAACTAATTAAGAACTTCATGCATGTAAAAACAACCAGTCAGAAGTTAATTCACTCAGTCAAGTTAAAATAAGAGTTTGGAGAATGCTTAGGTAACAATGACTTTAGTTTTTATTATGTTGTCAGATATGCAATATCACTGGGGATGAAGGTGTTGGTATTTAGACAAAAAGACAGATAATTCTGGGAAGCAATAACCCAGTGTTGCTATACAGTAATAAGCTCTTCCAAGCTTCGTAATCCAGTTTCGCCACCTAGTGCCAAACTGCGTCCCTGCTGTAGAAGAGAAGTCCTGCTTTTTTCCTTCGGGAAGCAAAGTCCTTTGGGTGTGACACAGTAAAACAGCATGTCAAAGAGCTGCTCTTTATCGATAGGTCTGTTTTGTAATAAAAGTACATTACAGCAAGGGACATAATGAAATATTTTTGTCCATGTCTCAGAATAAAATAGGAATTAAATCCTGGGCTATTAGGCTGTCCATAAAACTTATATGTAAGAAAGAAATAATGTAATTTATAGGCAAATATAAAGAACGAGTGTTCGGGATGTGGTTAATTCAGCACATCATGTTTATTAAACACAAGTTTGAACAGTTGTTGAAAAAATTGCTGGTTGAATTTCCTATAAGTGAGTCCTGAAAGGAGAAAAATTGTCATCACAACACATTCCTAGGAACAAGAATGATAAAACTGATAAAAAAGGTGATACTCCAGAGATATAAGGACAAGAGAACTAACTAACTGGCCCCACAAATTTTTGGTTTATAAAGAACACCCATCATTTCGCAGAAAGTTCTGCCATAAACTCTACTAGTAGACTTGGGCTGCTGCACTTCGTTTTCTCTTTACATGAGAAAACGAAATGGAGAAATGGAGAAAAAGCTTCCTCACCTTGCTTGGTACTAAAGATGATGGAAGAAAAGAGTTAACTATAGAAAAGCTGTTCTTTGAGCATTTTCTGTTATTTCACAGGGTGATGCAGAACGGACTTGCCAAGAAGACAAGCTTTGGAGTGGCACTGTGCCAGTGTGCAGAAGTATGTTCTACCTGAATCTATCACTTAATGTTGGTCAAGGGTGATATCACAATACAGAAATCACTAATGCTCATTTTGCTTTATAACCCATACTGTCTGCATTTATCTAAACATTTTTGGTAAGTACCACTGGTAGCTACCTGGAAGGGCAGAATTGCTGGTGTGTACAGGTAGCAGTGTGAAGAAAATCTCTACACCTTTCTGCCTTGCTCCTCTGCAGAGAGCTTCTAGGTGACACTTGAGGTAATGGGTTCTGGGGTTACTGAGGACCTCTGAACATGTTAGTTGCCAGGAATCACACATATTTAGCATCCTCTATGTAGCTCTGTGGATGTCATTCTCAAATGCACTTCACTTCTCTGAGATGTCACTGATTGCAGTGCTGAAATAGGAGCTTCTACACAAATGTTGACATGGACTTCAGCTGTTGGCTGAAAGAGGCAACCATTTCCTGAGACTTCCTGCCAGCACAATCACAAAAGATTTTTTACTTGTAGCATGAAGTGGAAGCACCAAGTATGATTCTGCTCTGCTACTCAGGGGCAAATTCCTGGCAACGACCAGATAACTGCTGTGTTCTTTCCTGTTTCCCAGAGGAAAACCAGTGGAGGAGCTGTGAACAGGACAAGCCATATACATTTTGTTTGATTGGAAAGTATTGCTTACATTACAGGAATATCATGTGGACCCCCAGACATGATAGAAAATGGATCTGTCCAGGGAGAGGAGTTCCTGTTTGGCAGTGAAGTTTTTTACAGCTGTGACCCTGGCTTTGAGCTACAGGGGCCAAGCAGAAGGATTTGCCACGTTGACAAAAAGTGGAGCCCTTCCGCCCCTACATGCATGCGTAAGTAGCAAGCAGAGCAATCTGATGTCCAGGAAAGCTAGGGCAGGAGGAGCTGCCTGGCTTCCTCCCTGTCCTTCCCTCCAGCAAAGGGTCTTTAAGAGGAGGAGCCAGAGGAAAAGCCAGCAGAGAAGTTCTCATTGGCAGTACCTCTCTGATCAGAAGCAATCTCCTTTTGGCACCTTGAAAAGGCATAAACATAGAGAGAGTCGTGCTGAGGTCAGTAGGGTAGGAATGTAGCCTGCTGCATCTGACTTGCCTTGAATTATGGTGTGCAGAGCCTTGGACATGTTCATCCCTGCCATGCCAAAGCAAGTATATATCCTGGCCACTCAGTATGTCTGGATACCACAGCTGTGCTCCCTAGGATTAAGTCTTGGCTCTCTCTCAAGAAAATAACTAATTGAGGGAGCTTAGTAAGAAGGATTTATGACTTATTTCATACAGCTTACAAATAAAATGAAAATATTTATAGTCTTCACCAATAAATCATTTTCCATCTCTTCTTGCTGATATTATAGTTCTATGCCTTGCATTCTTCTCTCTCACCTTTGATAAATTTACTTGGTCTCCACAGTGTGGGACAGGAGTCGAGATTCCTCTTAACTACTGCCATTGTTCTTGAACACATTTTGAGATCATCTTCCACTGTAGGAGCACAAAGGGGTCTGAAAATGCAGCCTCAGGCATGTGCAGAAGAAATATTTTGGATCATCTGTTGGTTTGAACATACCTCATATCTTATAACACCACTAAATACATTTAGACACACCTTCAGGTGTCTGCAGTGTGAACCCCAGGAGAAAGGGCAGGAAAGGAATTGTATAACTCTTCTCCATGTAATAGTTCACAGCTTCTTTCTTGCTATCTTTCTATTAATTCAGGGTAAGAACAGAGCTATCAGATGGTATGTGACCCCATAGAAAGAATAGTCTTCATTGTGTACAAAACCCAAAAGTTTTCTTCTCTCCTAGAAATTACTTGTGGGCTGCATCCCTCCGTTGAAAAAGCAGAGGCCATTTCTGCTGGAAGCACCTACAGAAGTAATGTAACCTTTGTGTGCAGCTCTGGATACCATCTTGTTGGGCCTCAGAATATCACATGTCTTGCCAATGGGAGCTGGAGTAAACCCTTGCCATTGTGTGAAGGTAACTGTTTGGTTTTCTGTCCTGGAACATTCCAATCTGGGATAAGCAATAGCTCCTCCCTTATGCATGCATATCATACAATCAAGAGAGTGAGTTACTTTTGAAAAATGATTCTGTAATGTGGGGTTTCTGGGGAATCTATCAGTGGCAAGAAAGAAAGATTTCTGTCTTTCTGCCCTACTAGCCTCAGTCCGAAGTGTCCTCACTTCTCCATTTTGTTGGGGCTTTTCTCCGTCACCAGGAGGAGTTTCTTTTCTAGGCTGGTTACATTTCCTTCCCAGGGTTACTGTATCAATATTCTTCTTCAATGATTTATAAGTATGTGGTGACTTTAAATATATTGTGTTATTAATTCAGGAAATATTTGAAGTCCAGGGCTAAATATCAAGCTGAATTAATAAGACCCCTTCCTTTGCAGAGACCAGATGCAAAATTCCAGTTTCCTTGCTGAATGGGAAAGCAATTTATGAAAACAATACAGTTGGCAGTACAGTAACATATCTCTGTGAGAGGGGATACAGCTTGGAAGGAGAACCAGCAGCAGAGTGCACAAGAGATGGAAGATGGAGTAATCCCTTGCCTCTCTGTAAACGTGTGTGTTTACTTTGTAATGGAAAAGTTTTTGCAGAGAAATAACAGGAGTGGTTACTGATACAAGTTAAAGCATTTATTTCTCTGCATGTATTTTTTTGACAGTAAAAGAACAAGCTGTCTTCTGCATAGGCTCCTCTAGTTGGAAAGATGACATTAAATTGAGTTATTATCGTCAACCACTTGATATATAGTAGAGGCAGCTGAGAGAATCATTTGGAGAAGAAGGCAATAGGGAGACTTTATTGTTGTCCACAAGAGACATATTGACAGGGTGTAAAGGAAAAAGTGCCAGACTCTTCTCAGAGTTGCACAGTGGTAGAGTGAAAGGCAATGGACACTAGTTTCAAAAAAGGAAGCTTGAGTGAAGTTTTTGAAAAAACTTTTTACCATCAACAGAGTCAAACAGAGAGGACATGAGATCTCCATCCATAGAGTTACTAAATTTAACTCAAATTTCTGATCAGGTTCCAGAGCAACTTCTGACCTAGCTGGCCCTGCTTGAAGAAGCAGGTTGGACTTAATGGCTGTATAAATTCTTCTGCAATTCCGTGAAATAGTGCGTTATGTGCATGTGCACTGTGTCCACACACCCACAATAGCCTTTCTTGTTGCTTTATGTGTCTGTAACTAATTTTAAGACCTAGTGTAGTGTTAGAATGGTTAATTTAGACCTTTGCTTTCTGTATTCATTTTAGTATCAAGAAGCTGACATAAATCTCTGCTCTTTATAGAGCCAAGGTGATGAGCTCAATAGACCATGCAAAAATAGCCCAGCAAGCCTACAGCCAGTAATAAATAAAATTAGAGAGATTCTAAACTCTAATGAATGTCACAGTAAGTCTCTAATCAAACATCTGAATTTTTGCTGCTCTTTCTTGGTCCAGCCCCTCCAAAGATGAAGTAGGATAGGTCTGGTTCTCTTTTATAGAAAGGTTATGGTAAACAGGAAGGACAAGAGAGAATGGTTTCGCAGTTACAAGTAGAATATTTCTCACTTAAGTCCTTAGTATGTCCTCTCCTGGCATCAGCAGAGCATGGTAGCAAGCCATGTGAATTAGAAATTTTTTTATTATTATTTTATGACCCAAATCTCATAATTTAAAATCAAATTAAAAATTGGGCTCACATACAGCATCCATTTCTATTGCTTCTCATGTGTTTTGGGTTTGAAATTTGCAGCAACTATTCTAAAGTAGTCTCTTTTCCTTCCATCTCTTTTTCTTCCCTTCTTCTTTTCCCTCACACCCTTACTTTGAACAGCAAACCCTTGTCCTGTGCCTTTCATAATCCCAGAGAATGCCATTCTGTCAGAGGTGGATTTTCATGTTGGCCAGAATGTATCCATCAGGTGCAGGGAAGGCTACCAGCTGAAAGGACAGTCTGTGATCACCTGCAATGCTGATGAGACCTGGACTCCAGCCACAGCTAAGTGTGAAAGTAAGTACAAGACACACAGTTCCACAGAGATTGGTACTTTCCAGAGGGCTCTAAGAAGCTCTAGAGAATAGCTGTGTCTTCTTTCTTTCTAACAGGGTTGTTCCTTTAAAAGGACTCAGAATACATCTATGTGGGTTGGTGCTTCAGCAGTATTCATCCTACTATTTACTAGTCCCTTCTGAAAATGTATTCTTAATTTACCTTTTGCAAGCCCTGGAGCTTGGTTGGTAGTTGGATACCCTAAACACCCTAAGAATGATTCCCATGAGATCATGGGTGATGAGACAAGAGTTGCAGAAAGATGTGCTGCTTTTTATTGTACTTATAAAAGTGCCTTTTATAAGGCAGTGTCCTTTTGCAAGCATGTTGGAAAGCCTTTTAAATTCTTGCAAGCAATATTGTTGAGATTCATGGGATCACAGAATGGTTTGGGTTGGAAAGGACCTTTAAGATCATCTAGTTCCAACCCCTCTGCCATGGGCAGGGATGCCATTCATTAAATCAGGTTGCTCAGAGTCCCGTCCAGCCAGGCCTTGAACACTTACAAGTATGGGGCATCCACAGCTTCCTTGGGCAACCTATTCCGGCACCTCATCACTGTCTGGGTAAAGAATTTCTTTCTAATATCTAAACTAAATGTGCCTTCTTTCAGTTTTAAACCATTGCCTCTTGTTCTGTCTCTATCTTCCCATATAAATGTTACCTCCTCTTAATAAGACCCCTTAAGAAACTGGAAAGCTGCAATGAGGTCTCCCTGAAGCCTTCTCCTGCATCCATTCTGAATAATCCCACCTCTCTTGACCTGTCTAGGTAGGAGAGGTGGTCCATCCCTCTGATCATCCTTATGGGCCTTCTCTGGACCCACACTAACAGATCAGTCTCTTTCTTGTGCTGAGGACCCCAGAGATGGATGCAGCACTCCAGATGGGGTCTCACAAGAGCAGAATAGAGTGACATAATCCCCTCTCTCACCCTGCTGGCCGCACTTCTTTTGATGCAGCCCAGGATACAGCTGGCTTTCAGGGCTGCATCCAAAAATGCAGCTGTTGGCTCATGTCCAGCCTCTCACCAAAAAGAACCCCCAAGCTCTTCTCTGGGTTGCTCTCAGTGACTTCTTCTCCCAATCTGTACTCATGTTTGGGATTGCCCTGACCTGAGTGAAGCACTTTGCACTTGGACTTGTGGAACATCATGGAGTTCTCATGAGCCCACTTCTCAAGTTTGCCAAGATCCTTGGACTCCATTGCTGATTTACCACCAGAGGTGTGTCTGTGGCACCTCCCCTCAACAGCATTGTGTCCAGGGTTAAAACCTGTCATGTAGGCTCTGCAGCTCACCAACATCTGGATGGTTTCTTTTCTTTAGAGATATCTTGCGGTCCCCCAGCTCACGTAGAGAATGCTCTGATTCGTGGTGGCTTCTATCAGTATGGAGACATGATCACCTATTCATGCTACAGTGGGTACATGCTGGAGGGGCCCCTGCGGAGTATTTGCTTGGAAAATGGAACATGGACAACACCACCTACCTGCAAAGGTAAGTATTTTTTATTAACAGAATGATAGCTTGACTTACCATAAACACAGAGGAGTCATCCTAGGTGCAATAAAAAATAAAGTGAAATTTTTGCTAGTTTTAGTACAGTCGTAGTTTCACTCAGGGCATTTAATTCCAGGTTATTGCTTTATTTCCAAGTTAAAGAGAAGGCTTCCATATTTTTTTTTCTTTAGTCCTAGCTAGTCTTACAGTTTCTTTTGCTACAGTGTTATATCCCACACTTAGGATCTTTTCTCCTGACGTCTTTTGTGAGAATGTAACAGAACTAGTCATCTTCCTGACAAGCTGAGCTGTTTCAGATAAGCATTGCCAATCACTTTTTCACAGTCAAAAAATGAACACTGCAGAAACCAAAACAGAACAAATGGGTTCTTAGTCCCTCACTATGTTTAAAGTGTGGCAGCTCCTGAAATTAAATTTTCAATAAGAGGTAGATTGATATAGCTCACTAAATAATACACACTGAGCACTCTAGAAAATTCATAGATTTAACAATATACCAGGCTTTCTACACTTGGCTTATCAGCAGGTATTTGTAATTTCTTGGTCTGTTGAGCTAAAACATTCACTTTTTTAAAGCCAAGAGGTAACTCTTACATTTAGAAGATTCAAATAAATAAAAAGTTTTGAACAGAAAATGGGGGAAACAAAAAACTGAAGAGAAGATAAACTCAACAATAAAAAACATATATAAGCATATTCAAATTCTAACTTAAAGCCATGGATGAGGCACAGCAAAATAGTTCAGGGTCATAGGGCTTTGGTGGAAGAGATCTTGCCATCTGCCATTTCCATGGCAGAAGCTTGGCTTGCCTTCTGCTGCTGGGTAGCTGTGGAGCAGGGAGTTAGCTGCACCCAGAAGTCTTATTTCAGACTGGAACAGCCACCATGACAAATTGAGCTTTAGGTATTCTGATTAGAAAGCAAAAAGCCTTACAACACAGCCGTGGCCAGTCACGAGCAGTCCCATTCCTCTTCACACAGAAGAAGAAAAGTTCAAGGACACTCACCTGGGAACATGGGAGTCGTTATCAGAATTGTCAGGTCTGCCTCACCTGCAAGTCTCAGCTCCCCATGTCAAAATACAAGCAACATTTCTTCCTTCCTCTGAGAGTTTCTGTTTAGGTCAAAAGCCATTTGAAGATAGAGGATTCTATACTGTGCTAAGCCTGGCAAATCGTGGACCTATCATCAGGTTTTTTTAATATGAATTCTAAAAGCAAAATATGCTGACACCTAAACAAGTTGAGTTACCCTACTCTGCGAAAGTAGGCACTCACCTAAATTCCTGTATCTGGTAGCTATAATGTCTTGCCTAAAAATCATGGATCAGTAGAGCATTTTGAGGAGAACCAGAACCAAAGAAGAGGGCTTGCAACTCCTGAACATTTCAGGAATAGAGTAGCTTCTCCTGAGAAACAGGTTTTTCTTGGGTTTGTGCCAGTGGCTTGCCACTGGCATGAACAATTACACAGCCAAGCAGAGCAGATTTGAAGGAAAAGCAACTGAGTTACTTTTGTTTTCATTATGTATCCAAAAGTCCTGTCTGAAATTTGCACTCCCAAAGCAACAGGCTGTTTCTGAAAAGGTTGTATTTCTAAACTGTAATGGCAAGGGATCCCTGCATAATAGCTACTTTACCTAGAATTCAGAAGCAAAATTATTTGGATATTATCTGTTCCAATTGTAACACTTTGGATTGTTCAATTGTCTTTTTAATATCACCAGCTTTACTTTTTTTATTCTTATTTAATATTTATTAATTACAAAGAACTCCTTTATGCCAAGGGATGCAATTGTCTGCTAAGAAAGGTTCATGCCACTGGTCACCAGGAACCAAGAAGGGCTGATCTGGAAAACACTGTCAAACATTCTGTTTGAAACACTGCAGTATCTACTGGGACTGTTCAGAGGAATAAGTATTAGGGAAAATTATTTCCAAAAAATACAGTGAAGGGTGGACACATGATGAAGGTGGAAAACAAAGCAGAAAAACCTGTGTATTAAGAGGGGGGAATAACAATTTCCCTCCTCTTTTCTAAAAGGGGACTTTAAAAGAACTAAAGATGTTTCTGAGAGGACTGTCCTGCATTTTCATGACACATGTCAAAGTGATCTTTCAAAACTGCTTTATAATTCATGTGAGTGATTTTCCTAACAAAAGTCCTACAGGATCGAAGCCTTTGTGGTCTACATCAGAAACTACATGAAAGCTCTCTTTGTAATGACTCATGCTGCATTTCTTGTTTATGGCTGTGTGAGTTGATTATTAATATGTTCTAAACCTGCTTGAAACGTTCTGTCCCAGTTGAACTGGTTTGTTAATGTAAATATTATAATTAAAAAGCAGACTTCTTTGGAAGAGGTCTCACCACAGCTGCACTTGCCTGAATCACCACTGGTTAGAGGATGCTGACCAGATTCTGATCTGAGTTTCAGGGGTGAGAGGTATTAGCCTGGATCTGCTGATTGTAAATATCTGCAGGACTCATTAGGCTGCACAGATGCACACAGCTTACCTGACTCCAGTTTCTTCTTTCTGAAGTGCTCTAAAACTCTTGTCTGTTTGCCCTCCTCACATCTTCCTGACTGTGAGTGGTCCATGTGGAACTGTCAACAAGAAAGTTTGTACCCCATCAGCAAATAAGAACATTTTGAGAGGGAAGCTGGGGCCTGAGGAAATTGTTCACTTGCAACCACAAGGAAGCATTTTGCAAGCTGAAAACAGATAACAGAATTTATTTTTCCCCTTCTGACACATTTAACTTGCAGCAGTGTAAGGCTTTTGTGTCCTGTGTAGATAAATTTACAAGGGGTGTCAAAAGATTGATACCATAGATATGAGATTTGCTACCATTAACGAAAGTCACAATTGATTGTTTCTATCCTCTCCCCAGCACATCAGGACTGCATTTGCCCTGCTTGCTTTTACAAAAGACAAAAAAAAAAAAAAGAGATCCCAGCTTAATTTCCAGTCCCAAGCATTTTTCTAGTCTTGTATGTTGATAAGAATAATCCTCACAGCTACAAGTAGACTTTGCTTGGCTAAATTGGTGTATAACAACTGCACACCTAGGGATGATACATTCTCATTTAGTTTACAATCAGGACCTGGGCAGAAACCCAGGAAAAGCCTGTCTCTACCTGACATCTGATTGATGAGTAGCATGGAGTTGCCATCCAAAGCAATTTTTGTAAGTCATTAAATATCTGCATCTTCTACATTGACAGAGAGGAAAAATAAATTTCACAGACCTTATTTCATAGGCTTTGAATTTAATGTGGGATATCATTTATATATAAATCCTTTATCTCATATCCCATTATACATTCATGGAATATAGTTTAAGTAGTGTAGATCACACAAAGCTTTAAATGGTTCTTCCATTGCAGAAAAGAAACCTGTGTTGGCACACTATTCTGCTTTAGTCAACACCCAGAGACAAGCTATCTGTGTAGTAATAGATATTTTTACAAATATTTGTAAATAAACAAAAATTTTCAAAATCACTGTTTAAATATTGCAAATTATGTTAATCTTTCAGGGGTCTCTTCACATTCTCATTATCATCTGGCACTTGATGGGAAGGCTCTTGAGACTTGAAAAATAACATGGCAGAGCTTTGGCCTCATTTCAACAGACTCCAAGTTGTAGCTTGCATTTTGGCATGGCTTAGCTCCAGGAGTGACTCAAGTTTGTCTCTCTGAGGGAAAGATTTACATTCTTTCCAGTGGAGATTTCAGGTCTGAACAGTGTTTCAAGTGTGCCAATCCACTGTTTGTATTTAATGCTAACAAACACTCAAAGCTTAAATGCATATTTTGCTCACCTAATAACTAATTAATGACAGCAGTTCAGATGCAATTAGGAGTTCAGATTGAGTTTCCTGAGATTACTGTCAGTCTGATTACTTGTTTGTTCTGTTGTATTGTCTTGAAGCCACAATTTTTCATTTTCTCTGTAAGGTATGTACACCAACATGAGGAGGACTGCGCTTCCTCCAATGATCTTTAAGTATAACATGTTTGTGCATAGCTTTCACCTGATTTTCTAAAGTAGTACTGGTTTCCCTGGGTGTATGGAACAAGAGTACAAGAGAACAAGATGTATGGAACGGTAAAGTGTCATAGAAGTGACAAAGAAGTCCAAAGTCTGTCCAGCCCAGGCAACATAATGGCCCAGCATGATAGACTCCATTCCAAATTCCTCACTTTTATGATCAGGTGCTTATTAATAGGAATGGAAGCCGAGGAGCACCAGCCAGCATGAATGCTAGGTGAGGTTTACAGTCACACTTTCAGTTCCAGAGATGAACACTTACTGTGCCACTGCTGCACCCTTTTTGGTCATTTCTCATTCTGCTGGATGATAGTGCAGTAAAAATTGCCTGTTCTATCAAACAGTTAATCTTACTTTAGACACAGAGTATATTATGCCAGATGGCATTATCTTGGTGTTTAAACCAAGGTTAGAAGAAAGCTTGATTCTATTCCAGAGTCAATTTATAAGGCCTGGGGGAAGGGATGAGGAGGGTAATAGGTTTTTATGGTGTATTGTATGGGTATTTTCATTTTGTTTTACAAAAGTTAGTGGGAAAATCAGATAAAGAATAGTGTCAGCCTTGTAACACTATCCAAATAATTTATTCAACTATAAATATGTATACATTTTCATTCTTTCTGTGGACAATCTTTTGATTATCTTAATGATTCCCACACTCTTGCTTACAGTTCCTAATCAAACACACAGAGCCAGAAGATGATGTAGCCCTTAAAATCAAAATCAAGCAATGTTCCTGAACCTCACTGCATTTGTTTGTTCTGCTCTAAGCTTTACATCTGCAAAGGTCTGTGCAAGATGCTGAGTTACTAGGCTTCTAATTGCCTGTCCAGAGTTTGTAATGAAGTGGCGGTGTTTCCAGCTGTCTGCAGGTTCCCGTGCCAGAACGGCGGCATCTGCGAGCGACCCAACGCCTGCTCGTGTCCCGACGGCTGGATGGGCCGTCTCTGCGAAGAGCGTATGTATACCACCCCTAGCTGGAATCCTAACGGTGTTGTGGGTAAGACTGGTGAATTTACTGCAGTGAACCAGAAAGGCATAAGAGATAAAACCATAAAAAGTCATTCATATGTTCTGCTTGGCAAATGAAAGAGAACAGAAAGGTATATACTTGGCTTGTTTCTGGAAAAATCTTTACATCTAGATGTTCCCTTACATCTTCAAAGCAAAACCAGCGCTTCTTAAATTGATGTGATTTTGTTTCTGGGTGCTCTTTCACTGTGGTTGAAGAATGCCTTGTTTCATTTCTCCAAAGTCTGTTTCTAATAGCAATACCTGATAGTTTTGGGGAATGAACAGGGATTAGAACAGAAGAGACATGAGTGTTCTGCTGGTGGCTGCATTAGTTTCTTGGCTTCCATTTTTATCAGTCTGTGGTTATGAACCTCATCAGTTCATGTTAAAATAATGTAATGTGTCACCTTTTCCGTGCTGTTCCTCCTGACCTGTGCACTTGTGCCTCACAAATTCTAGACTAGCTTTTCCTGTCATGGATCTCCAAATTATTAGAGAACTGGATCTGCTCTCACTGAAAAGAGTCAAATCTGACTCTCAAATCAGATTCCCTGTGTGACATTGGGATGCCAGTTTGATCCATGTTTCTCTTAATGGTGGTCTTAGCACAAGGAATTTTGGAGATTTAACCCTTTCAGGCTGGCATAGCTGCTGCAGGAGGACCCTTATTACTGTACACATACTAAGGCATAGGCCTATGTGGATAGAAAAGGGAAGTGCCTTTATTTAGTATTTAGTATTCAGTATGGCCCTGATGTAAGGCTTTAGTGTGTCCAAGATCTATAGTAGGGGCGGTGTCACTGTCTCCAAATCTGAGTCACTGCCCCTCATTCTGAGTATACATGGAAACCTACAAAAATTGTGCACATTCTCATCTAGTTCTTGGAAAAGAACATGGTTCAAGTGTTTAAGATGTATCATATGTTCAAATGGTCCTCTGAATCTACCTCTGCAGCTTTCAGGTCTTCTCTGTGACAGTGTCAGTTGCACATGGCACAAATTAGTGGTAGATACAGAATGCGAACAAGAGGGTCAGCAAGTTTTGTCTTTTTGCATTTATGGAAAATCCAGCTATGTGGTACATTCACACAGCTCCTCTTTTTCTGTCCCTGTGCCTGGCAGTATCACCACAGTCATACATGCAACTTAGTCCTGTAAGTCTCACACTCTCAGCAGAAGAGGATTGCACCCTGTGTTTGGTATCCCACAAATGAGTTTATTAGTTTCATCAGTAATGACACTTGAAGCATTCTCCAGAACCAGCCATTTCGTTTATGATCCCAGCCATTTCAGTCATCATCCAATTCAGACTGGCAACTGACTAGGCAGGTCACACTTCATGCAGGTACAGGCACTAGCTTTTTTTTTTTTTTTTTTACTTTAGTATAGATAGTTAGAAAAGGGGAAAATAATTCCCACAATTGGTCAGTGCAACACCAATTTTGCATTGCTTGTCAAACAAGGTGCACCAGTGAACAGAAAAACAGGTTTAGTCTTAGAAGTTGAGAGCCTCTTCTGGAAACCCAAGGAATTTTTGAGAATTTTCTGAGCACCTATCTGTCAGTATCGGGCCACAGAAAAACCACTGAGAGAATTCAGTCGCCTTGTAGCTCACAGTATATTTCACAAAGAAGATAGGATTCATCTTCTTGAGAGAGTCCTGATGATTCTAAAAAACCTGCATGGTACTACAAGTTTAATGATATAGAAAAGTATTTCCTGATGATACAGGTTAGTCCTGTGAGGTCCATGGAAGGTCACAATTATTTTCTTATCCAAGCTGACTGCACCTACTCAGCTTGACCTCTGCTGTGCAGCAGCAGAAGAACCCCTACATGTTCAGTGTTCTGCAGCCCCTAGCCACCCTCCCAATATTAAATTCTACTGGAAGTGCCACTTGAGTGGCACTTCCAAGTCCATTTGGACTTGAGTCCAAATTTGAGACCCACCTCAACTCTTGCTCTTCCTAGAGCATGTATGCTCAAGTACTTTGTTCACTTAGCATAGTGGAGATGATAGTTTTGTGAAGGTACTTAAAGCATGAACACAGGGGAGTTTTGCAGATCTGCTCACAGGAGCAGTGTAGCTCAATTGTTGCTCTGTCCAGAGGTCATCAGCTGCTTGGTATGTGCTTTGATCTTCCCCAGAGCTTCCTGCCCTAGCCTTTTTCACACAAAATGTCTTGTATCCAAGCTGCCTTTCCCCAAGGGGCTTATGGTCTCACCTGTCTCAGCATGTTTTGACTGGCCTAGACAAAGTGCTTTTCTATGGGCAGGGCACAGATTAACTTGTTTTGGATGCTACGTCTGCAAGCCCAGAGAATTCACAAACTGTCCAATTTTTTGTGATTAAAGCATGAACTGGTTTTGTTAGCACCATCACAGAAGTAGCCAGTATCTGTGGATATTACATGCAAGATACAGACAGCCCTGGCTCATTTCCCATGAACACAGAGCCTACAAGTATCTGAAGGACTCCAGCAATTGCTCCATTTCTTTGCCACTACTCTTTGTCATATCTGTCTGCCATGCCAGTTCTATGTGCTGCTCATGCCTGGGGGGTAGATCCTGCACAGCTCTGCTGATACTCCATGCAAACACTTCAAGGGGCAGTGGAGTTTCTAGTTAAACATAAGTTTGTCTCTTGTACACTCTATTCTTTGTTTTCATGGGAGATAATTCTTTTCTCTGGTTCTCTTCTCCTTAGCAATATGCATTCTGCCATGTCTCAACGGAGGTCGCTGTGTGGCCCCTTACCAATGTGACTGCCCCCTTGGATGGACTGGATCACGCTGCCATATGGGTAAAACTTCTCACCTGCATTTTTTCTCACATTTTGGGATTCCGCTAGCAATACCTAGCACAGTTCTCCAGGGACTCGTAGAACTCCTAAGCTTGTCACAGGAAAACCCAGGCCTACAATAATATTCCTGGAGGATTTGCTGTTCCCAGCTGTAAACTACCTTCAGACTAGTCCCTTCCTGATGATTCTTTAAAACTCGCAGAAAAGCTTGCTCTGGAAAAGGACAGACTGTATGCACAAAAGTACTCTCTGCAAAAAGCAGTGCAAAAGAGAAAGGGTTTCCAAGGATAAGAATAAAACAGTTTTTCTCAATTCCAGGTGAATGATTTTCATTTTCATCTTCAGGAAATTCAGGTCATCATTAAATTCACTAACAAGCTGCAGGTATTATAGAGGTTTTTCACCACATAGCTGTCTGGTTTGGTGGTTGCCCACTAATTGCCTGGGTACTAAATCAGGACAGGGAGCACACCAAAGCAAGGGTTTAAGGGTGATTGAGTTCAATAGATGCATCGTACATGGGTACCTTACATTAGGTATCATCTAAGATCTTTGAGCAAATTCAATATGCACTTCTTTTTACTAGATCTCTTACTTGCACCTAAACAAAGATGAAGGTCATGGAGCACACAAAAATAGTGAGGGGTATGTGGGGAGTGATTCTAATGTCCAGGTTTGTGGCCTAACCAGACTGTTTGTGTGAGATGTGGTTGGCTGCAGTTATGGAAAATGTATCAATCTGAGTTTAAAATATGGGGTTGCATACAAAGACTGAACGATCACCAGGTTTTTAAAGACTTTTCCCTGTGAAAAGGCAGTAAAACTCAGCAAGTGACTGATTACTGAAACACCTTTCAATTATTGTTAAATCTTAAAAACTTACGAATATTAGCTATTTTTAAACATATATTTCAGTTTCTTCACTGTATTTTTATTGTCCAGGTGCACCTTAACTGATTTTTAATAGGGACTTAACATGAAAGCCCAGTCTTGCCTTCCTGCAAGATTTTGAAGTGGCTGATGGGACGGGCTGGGAGGGAATCCATGCCTCTGTTAATGAGTGTTCATAGCACTCGTTTAATGGATAAGAATAGTGAATCTGGGGGACAAGCTGTGCAAACCAAACCCTTCTGCAGAAAATTGAAATACCAGAGAGAACATTTTAACTCTGAGCTATTGTCTTTTGTAGGGACTCTTGCCTAACACATAATGCATCATTTCCTCTCATATTTCACAAGCTTTGCAGCTATGATAGGTGCTTGAGGAAGATAGATGGCTTCTTGGCTTTTTGGCCAGCAATTCAAATCTGTGCAGGCTTGACTTGCTTTTTAGTAGCTAAAGGGAAAATTACAGTCAACAACTGCATCTGCATCATAAACACTGCCTATGAAGTTTTTTAATCACTTGTTGTTTCAGCTACTGATTTTGACATTTTGCTGTGATAGAGAAATACTTCAGTGACAGCTAAAGATGTTTTGGTCATATGCTTCATTCCAAAATGAGAAGTAATTTTCAACATTATGTACTTGGTGCACTTAATTGCATATGGATGGCCTATCACTATAGCCTCCTGCCATTGTTTGTTTGGCCCAGAGGAACTGAGTAGGTTTTTTTCATTCCTGTGACTACTCATTTCCATTTCCTGTAATTCCATCATAATCAGTGCTTCCTGATGCATATTTCTTGCAAAAATATTGCCCAGACTTTGTCCTCACTAGTATCTTTAGGTCTGTCCTCTACGTGTGGCATTATCTGCTTTAAAGTATTCATATCTTTCCTGCAATATAAATGTCTCTTTGAAGGACCTCATTAAGTCTGTATCTAAATTGGTTCTATAAATTGTGTGTTCTTTACCTTTCAATCTCAAAATTGATAGGAAGACTTGAAACTTTGACTTTTGTTTGGTTACCTGATACCCTTGTCACTGTCACACAGAAGCATGTTCAACCAGGTTCAGCATGACCTGTAAGGCAGACAAGGGTTTTTTCTCTAACATCCTGTTGTACCTAGTCTCACCTCTTAGGGCTATCCAGTGCCTTTCAGGATCTTACTGTCATTCTCTGCTTCCTTTCCTTGTCTCCATACAGGTGCCATCCCATGAAGTCTTACTGCTTGCTTGCTATTGATCTGCACATGGCTTTCTGACCTTCAGCTTCCTCTGCTTATGCTGTCTCTTTCTATGCTTTTTTCCCATGTCTGGTGTCTGCTTGTCCTGGCTAGTGTTAAGCTGTCACATTCCTTTTTTAAAAAAATAATCTACATTTTATTCTGTTCTCCTGTTCATCTTATGATTCTTCTAATTCTTGCTCCCACTTCTGCTTACATTCCTTTGTTGTCTTAATTGGAATCAAAGAACAGCAGAATTTTTAAGGCAATGTAAAATTACACACTGTCTGTTTCACGCAGCTCATACAATACGTCAAACAGCAAAAGTAGTAGAAGGAGTCAAATCACACTTAGAAGATTTTTGCTTCTCAGGCTGCCCTTCCCATTCTTAACAGAATGGGATGGATTTTCAGTGTCCTGCTACTAAATCACCTTGTTGTGGATGTGCTCATTAATGCAGATTTGTGTTTGTGTGCAGCTGTTTGCCAGTTGCCTTGCTTAAATGGTGGGAGGTGCATCCGACCAAATCGGTGCTACTGTCCCTCTTCCTGGACTGGACCTGACTGCTCTAGGTAAGTGTCACTGAGCACTGCCCCAGAGCTAGTATGAATCACACCCTACTGAACTCTAAACCTAAAGAATGATCAAATAATTTTAACATTTTGAGTATGTCTACATTCTGTAAATCAGTAACCTTTAGATACCTCAAGATTTATGGGTAATATGTAAAGACCTTAGAGGTACTCTGCAAAAGTACCCTAGAGGGTACTCTGCAAAAAGAATGCCAAACTTGTAGAAAACTCAGAAAATTGTATCTTTACATGTAAGCAGACAGTCAAATCCACAATGCTTAGACTGATTTTTCATTATGTAAATGGAAGTGGGGTTATGACTTGTAATACAGAATGTTCTTTGAGAAATTTTGGTGGCTTACTCTTTAGTAGTGTTCATTTTGAACTATATATACCTCAGCTGGGTCCATGTTCAAGACTGGGGTCATGCAACTTTTGTCATAAATAATAAGTCATCTTACACCCAGCATTGAGTGATGTAATCATTTAAAGAGTACAATAAGGTGCCTCTGAGGCAAGCCCAAGTTCAAATTTCCTGGCAGCTCTAGGGCCATGATAGCAAAAAATATATATACCTCAACTCACACAGGCTCCTGCTGAACACAGTGGTCATTATCCTGGAAAGCTAAATAAGAACCACATGAATAATCATATTTTTCTGTAGGGAGCAGATGAAGCCTGTGACATTCTAATTTTTTCTGTTCTTCTTCCTGGGCAGATAGTGACAGACATTCCTTCCTATCTCTCTGATACACAGTTTATTTTAAAGCTATAGAAGAGATGCTTGACTGAGAAATCACATTGTCCAAAATGAATAGTTTTCATTTGTCAGCTGTGATCATATGTGCCTTAGTGAAGCAACTAAAATGTATTGCCAACAAACAGTATCTTTCAGCTTTAGACTGAAAGGTATACACCTGATGTCTGGTAGTATTTCCATTTTGGACATGAAACAGAGAAGTCCAAATCCAGTGTGCATAATAGCGAAAAATAGTGGAGTGTTTATCTCATGAGAGACAAAGCAAAGTTTCAGGCTATTCCTAAAACAGGCTATTCCTTGGCTCCTTTTGTTGGGTTTTTTTGTCCAAGTCCATAGCTCTGTGCAGCATTGGAAGTCTGACAGAAGGTGGGTCAGAAGGTGGGCCCTGCACAATTGGGGTCTAGCAGTGTGTCCCTTCCAGAGCTGTTTGAGAGGACATTTCCCAAACATAACTGGGTGGTTGAAGTGAAGATAGAAACAAGCTCTGAGATCTGTTTCACATTTTGCTAAGGTTTGGCCTCGGTTACTTGTGGCTCTTTATGATGATACCTTTCTGGGAATTCTAAAGTAATACAGGCAAATAACATGATAACAGAGATTCCCTGCTGCAGGTTAACAAGGTCTGGATTTATAAGGCGAAGCTGAAAGGTCACAAAGTTTTTATCAGCATGCAGAATAAGACTAGTTCCAAACTACTCTGTGATGAGCCATGACTTAAATTAAATGTCAGATATTTCTACTTTCCATGCCCACTCTCTCCACCTCGTTGAGCTGTGGCATTCTAATCCTCGGTATACTTTCAGACACCATCCTCTTGTGCCTCACTATTGATCATTTGTTATGTTCAGCACACCACTGATTTTATTTTGTTTGGGTTTTTTGATGCAGGAAACGGAAGGCTGGATTCTATCCCTTTTAACATCAGAGCAGCAATTCTACATTCAGATATCTTTCTTCAGCCTAGGCACCAGGCCTTGGATTCTAATACATTGTAAAGCAAATCCATTGTTTCCCTTCCCCCACCTCTCCCCAGCTCCCTTGTTTTGTATTTTATTTTGTGATACATCTTTCAATTTTTAAAGAAATCCTCTGTATTTTTCATTTATAAAAGTATTATCAAATATATGCTGCTACACAGGTGTCATACACACATACACATACAAATGTAAAGATTCCTACAATCCACTGAGGAAGTGGTTGTTTAAAGTGAACTCCCTCCCATTTCTTACCTTAAGTAAGCTAATTAAACTGTACTATACTGCCAGCCATGATTAAACAGAATATGGCAATTCTGCTTACCAGCTGCCAAAGCATACTACTGTCCAGAAACTCAACAGTAAAAAGTGTTACACAAGGCTGAATGAGCCACTAAACTCTGCATCGGGCCTGTCTCAGAACTTCAGTTGACAAAAATTATAACTGCATGTGATAAGGTCTATGTTGTAACCACAGTTTCTGGTGAGCATAAGAACAAGATTCTGTAGGGTAGTTCATGTGACATTAATGTCATTGGAGAGTGACTTAATGGGAGGCATCAACATGAGTTTTACCTGAGATTTCTTGGTAAAAGAGATGAGGAAACATCATCTCATTCAGAGAAGAATGGATTAAGTCTAGCCAGCAAGAGCCTTTGAAGCTTTCTGACCTACAGGCCGTTCAGGTGTAGCTCTAAGCTGGATAATCCAGGATCCAGCAGTAGGAAGCAGATGGATCTCTGAAACTCGCACTTTCCATTTGGCATGGGACTCACCATCTGCCTGTAACCACCATCCCTTTCCAATATAAATGAAGCACATACCTTCATAGGTATCTGCTAGGTGAATGTTTTTGATATCTTAGGTTTGGGTCCCAATATTTGACTGCCCCTGAGATGGAGAGAGAAGGCGCCAGTTCCATTTACAGGTGAAAGTTTGCTATCTGCTTGCCAAAATGTTGAGGTTTTGTTATGCAGAATACTCAAAAAACTGGAAAAGGCTCTCTTGAGAACACACACAGGCAGAAGTGTTCAGCTGACTGAGAAATACTGAGAGTACAGGTTATCAGATTTCTCATTCTCAGACTGGTGATCCCATTGTGTCTGAGGAAAACACACACATGAGTGCCACCATTAAGTCATGCTCTGATGAATTGAAATATTAAAATTTATAATTAAGTAGGGTGGTGGAATTACAAGACAGAAATCACATGCATTTTTCAAAGTCATGTGTTTGGTAATTATTATCAGTTTACAAAAAGTCTGATCTATGAAAAAAGATCTTAGAGTCAGAACCTGAGAGTCATTGATCAGAAGCTCCATTTTTCCCAATAATAACAGAAAAGTGTAATTTGCAGTTATCATTGGGAAAGAAAAAGGATAAATAAATTTTACCTTCTGTAGCTTCCTATTCCTGCTTAGTTACCGTCCAGATTAAGAGTGCGCACAACTGCCCCACCCCACTTTATGGATGTACCTTCCTTTTATGCATGAACCCTGATACAGGAAAGTGATAGGACACCAAAATGAGCTCATAGTTACAATAACAGAGCTCTAGTAAATACTGACACATAACTGATGGCTGGTAGCCTGAGACCAGAAATGGAGAAGAAAGAAACAAGCAAAGTTGTCAGCCATTAGGAGCTTTCAGCCAATTAAAAGAAAAACAGATAGTAAAGAATAGGAGTCATTAGGGGATCAGATTAATGTGAATGTAGATTCCTTCCCAGTGGGAGCTGCAACCAGCTGAAGAGTTGTGGTTTTAGCTCCCACAACCTTCTTTTTCTAATGGACTCTGCTAGCACGTAGCAAAAATTTTGTCTCCCAGCTCCACAGCCATCGATGTTTACAGCTTTGACTGAAGTTAGTGTTCAGTAAGTAATGTCCACATTTCAACACACAGTCACCACCATTTGTAGGCACTTTGTTCCTTGACTTCCTTGCTGCCTTAACAGCAAATGAAGGGGAGCTGCAGTGACCAACACAGGAGTTCTCAAGGGAAAGAGTGCATAGGTGAGAAAAGCAGATCTTTATTTATATGTCATTCTCATGTATTTGTCCCTTTTCCAGTGTGCTTCTCTGGTGTGTCCTCTGACTCTCTCCTGGTCATCTCCAGAGCAAAACAGCAGTGGTGAGGAGAGTGCTTAGATCTGGCAGGACATTGCTGGAGAGTTTAGTGCTGGAGAATAGCTTTTAGCACCCCAGCTTCACACTAGTGACTTGTACACGGAGTCCTGGGATCAACCCAGTCAACACGTTTTGTAAGGAGATGTGGTGTTAGGACAGAATAGCTGAAACTAGAGGCTGTCATATTAGTGCTATTGATGATGTTTTGATACTTGCTGGAATATTTTCCCCTCCCTACCCAGTACTGTATTGTCATTTATGTCACTGCTTGTTGTGTGTTTTAAACGACTTCCATGTGATGCACTTTACACTGTAAATAAAGTTGCACCCTGTTTAGTACCTATATAGAGGCAACATGGTATTCTTTTTGTAAACCCTCACAACAATGATATTAATCTATTAATCTTTAGGATATGATGGCAAAGACTACAAAAGTAGACCTCCACTCAAGCAAAAAGACAAAACAATTGCCAGCAAACTTAAAAGATTTGAAAAGCCTTCCCCTAAGCCAGCAACTCAAAAAGTGGTGTGAGGTTACTGATAGTGTTGTTAATGAAGCCCTGAAATTTAATATGTATCTTTAAAAAAAGATAGAAATTTGCATCTCAGATTTGCAGTACTTGAAATATGTGAAAAATCCTGTGTGGGAAAGCTGGGATGCCTGTGCACATGGACTCAGATCTTGTACATGCTCTAGAAACTCAGAGAACTGTCTTATTTTCAGGGACATCTGTAAGAACAGGCTCCTTCCCTGGCCCTGTTCTCATTGTTGTGACCATCGAACAGCTAAAACTCTGGAAGGAGTCTACTGACACCTATGTCTCGCTGCTTGGAAGTACACTGGGAAATGTTTGAGTGTTGACTGATCTCATGGGGGGGCCCTGGACAGGGTTAGTGTGTGCCAGCAGTTGTTAACGTGAGGAGTCACCCTTACACTTTAAAGGTCTGACCAGAGATCTCTTTTGCATCTCAAAGCAGGAACAGTTTGTGCACCTCTGAAATGTCTTAGAGCAGCTTGGATCCTCACTGCAGAAAGGATCCCTGCTGCTTTTACCGCACTGCAGATTCTTTTCTGGGAGAACATACCCTGATCACACATTTCCAGCACCAAGAGACAGGAATTGCAGTACCCAGAGGCAAGCCAGGTGGAATATGCAGCATCATTATTGATCTGTTTCTCTAAGGCTATTTCCATTCATGCACATGATGCAGAGCACTTCTTCACATATCCATCCCATTTACAGTGAGCGCCTCTCCCAGGAGCAGGACTGCACTTCCATTACCCTTGCTTTCTAGCCTGATGTGTTGCTAGTGCCTGCCAATGTCAAGCTCTGCGGGCTTGCTACCTCTCCCTGCTGGGCACTTGGAGCACTTAGAGCACTACAAAAGCTGGTGCTCTTCACAAACTGATGGATGTGGTTCTTCCACGCAGGCTTGTCCATCCTGCCAGATGTCCCTCCTGTAGATGGGCCAGCGTGACCACTTTGTTCTGTAAGAAGTATCATGCATAGCCTGGTGAAGAGGACACTTGAGTTTCTCCCAGCCAGTGGCAAATTGTGCCACCACAAGAAAGTCACTTCAAATCTTCCCATTTTATGGGTCAGATGAGCCCTACCTTCTCCCCCAAGGTGCTGCAATTTTAAAATGACAGATGAGATTTAAGCATTATTATCATCTTTACTAATAATAGCCCTTCTGCAGATGTCATCTGCACACCTCATTGCTAGCTCAGTGGACCAGCACTAACCTTAATCTTTTCAGTCTAGTATCTTTGCTGAATGTAAATCTTCCTCCTTCAAATTTTCATTTGCAACCAATCTCTGCTGAACAGATTGTCCTGAAAACTCAAGTTCTTTCTCTGTCTCCAGAAACTTCAAAGTTATGACAATGTCATCGAGCCCAGACTGGCACCAGTTCTGTTTGGACCCAGAGCCTGCGTGCATGGCAAAAGCAAGAAAAGGAGACTGCTGGGCAGGGACAGGTTGTCACTGTGGTACTGCTGGCCTGCACCACATAGCAGGCCAAGAGCACGGTGAGGACTAAGCCTGGATCTCCACTGAAGGCTCTTCTCTCCTGGATGACAATTTTGCTGTGCTGTATCCCAGCAGCCTCAGGAAATCAGTCTGTTGTTATGCAACCAGGTAGCAAAGAACAATCACAGCAGTCACCAATCCCAGCTCACCTATACCCCACAAACAAATCCAGGACATTCCTGGCTGCCTCTTAGTCATGCCTTCCCTTCCTATCTCCTCCTAGCTGCTTCCTCAGCACAGTCCATTTATTTCACTTTGTTTTCAATAGCCTGGCTGTAGTACTTCCTTCTCAGTTGGGAGTGGTGTGATTTTTTGCAGCTAACTCAGAAATCACCAGGATTCATTGGATGTGAAGCCAACAGCCTCACTGGCTGGGAGGGAGGCACAGTGTGAAGGGTGATGAAGCTCTGCAATTGCCAGTGCAGGCTGGGCTGGCAGCCTCTGCAATACACAGTGGCAGCCCTGCAGAGCTGAGCACTCTTTCAGCTGCTTCGCCTTGCCTTGTCTTGCCTTCCTCTTGCACTCCTTGGCCATGCTTTTCATTTTACAGATACCCGTTGTGCTTGCAGCTGCTGGGGGGGGGGGGGGGGGGNAGACACCAAAGACACAGAGCAGAGGAAAATACACAGCAGCTTGCAATAGCTGAGGAGAAGATGCTGTTGCCTTCTCCAACTGCACTGCAGCAGCCTAGGGTTGCCCTTTTCCCTGACATCTGCTCCACTGTTGTGGCTCACAACTGATTTCAGCATCTGTCCTTGTGCAGCTCTGACCAGGAAGCTGCAGTTTCATAGGTGAGGTCCTGAACAGGGTCCTAGGCTGGTACACAGGACACAGGAGTCCAGCAATATGGAGAGACCCCATCTACCTTATGTGTACATACCTCATGAGATATTGTAAGCCTATCCCAAACATTGTTCAGTGCCAATGGATTTATCAAGGAATTACTGCTCTTGGCTGTTTCTGGAGGGTGCAATATCAACTGACAGCCTTCAAGCCACACACAGCACCAAAGCCAGGCTGCATGCCCATCCCTGGCTCATCTGGGGAGGCAGACAATTCTTCAAGGAAAAGGTAGGTTCACAACACCCTCTGCAAAAACCAAAGCCTTGGAGTTGGACCTTGTCCTGGATCAGGACAGGGAGAGGGTGGATCCAGGTATTAACACCAGGAAACAGACATGGGAGGCCAGGAAGGACCATAGTCCATCCCTGGCAAGTAGGATGGGGGCAGAAATGCCTGCAGTGGTTACTGGTTGTGCTGAACAGGGATCATCTTACAGCTCTGCCCAGGGAGAACCTGGACACAACTCCAGGCCTATCTCACCTAGCATGGGGCATTTGGGGAATTCCCGAAGGTGAGGGGAGGTTTCTCCATGCTGGAAAAGAAGAGATGGCAAATGGGAGGCTGTGTGCTATGACAAGAATGAAAACCTCAAGAAAGCTGCAGTTTAGAAAGCTCTTAAATGTATGGTCATGTCATACAACCATTAAGAGTACTTAATTGCACCTATGCAGTTAAAAACATGTTTAAGCATTCTTCTGGGCTGCAGCCTTAGTCAGTACAAGATTATAATAAATGTGAAAAACTGTGTCAGCCCTGCAGACACTGGTGAGATGGCTGCTAAGTGCCTGGCACTGAGTATCTGCCATCAGCTGAATGTAGAAAGTTGATAAAAGAGGTGGCTGCCCAGTCAGGTATTGCTAGGCCAGATGTCTGGTATGATTTTATTAAATACTTTGGTTAATGTAGGGTAAGGGATAAACAGCTCATTAATTAATCTTGTTTATTGCAGGGAAGTGCTATAAGAACCTGTGAGAATAAATTATGTGAAAGAAGGATAATCATATTAAAGGGAAATGATGTGAAATTAAAGTTAGAAATGACAAGTCAGTGCTTCCTGAAGTGGGGAAAAAAAATTAAAAAAGAATGTGCCCCTGGGGAGGGAGGGAAGTGTGAAGGTAGGCTGGTGATCTGGATATTCCCACCCCCTTGCTTTGAATTTCATGCTTGGGAACAAGCAACACTGGCAGAGTCCTAGCCAGATGAGAGGAGAGCAAAACCATGACTAGCCTACAGCACTGGGGAGGTGCAGCAACAGAGTTTGTAAGAATTTTATTTCATCTTAGTTTTGGTAGTATGACTTCTCTCTGGCCAGCACCAGTGAGATAATGTTCCCGCCATTCCTGTGTGTGCTGGCAGCTGGTATCCACATGGGAGGAGGAGAAGTGTCACAAAATCTTGAGTTGCAACACTCTAAAATGGCAGATAAATAAGGGAAGATAAACACAGCCAGCCAGGGGCAGGGGGCAAGCAGATCCTGTTCATGCCACCAAGGATCACACTGCACAGCGCCTGTCCAGAGTGTGATTTTGCAACCTAAATGTTCCAGAAGCATGGGGTTCTTCTGATTTCATCCCTGGTAAGATTACATAAACCAGACATGAGTGGGTTCCATGAATAATACCACTTTTGAGGACACTTCAGGGAGGAGTCACTGATGGTAGCTATGGGGTTCAATAAAACAAAGGATTGAATGTAAGTGGAGCAGATATCCCACTGCACCAAAAAGCATATGAGTTTTCTGGGTTACCTGTGGGCTGGGCTCCCTCTGAGGAAACACTGGATTGATGAGTTGAATTAGTGTAAATCAAGGCATAATACAGCATAATAAGCACACTGTACAGTCAGAGAACTCAGTCCAGAAGGTTTCTTATGTTTCTGCTTTCAAGAAGCTACTGTGGGTTTTTTGAGACTTTCAGGTTATTCATGAAAAGATGCAAAAGTAGTATAGAATGCAGTCTGGCTGGGTATAAATGACTTGGTACACAGGCACCAGCCCTCTGAAAACCATCAAGCACTTAAGGACCAAGGATTAGAAAAGGGAGGCCTGTCTATCCACTTACATTTCCCAGAAGATCTGTAATTGAGCCTTAGGACAACAGAGGTAAAAGCTATGCAGCAAAAGTGAGCCACAGAATCACAGACTTGTTAAGGTTGGAAAATAGCTTTAATAACATTGACTCCAGCTGTTAACTTCCCACTACCAAGACCACCACTAAACCAAGTGCCACATTTACATGTCTTTTAAATGCCTCCAAGGATGGTGACTTCTGGGCAGCCATTTTCAATGCTTAGCAAGCCTTTCAGCAAAAAAAAAATTTACTAATATTCAATCTAATCTCCCTGGTGCAACTTGTTTCCACCTGTCCTGCCACTTGTTATCTGGGATCAGAGAACGACCCTCACCTGGCTACAACCTCCTTTCAAGGTAGTTTCCTTTTCTCCAGGCTAAACATCCCAGCTCCCTCAGTCACTCCTCATGAGACTTACGCTCCAGAACTTTCCCCAGCTCCATTGCCCTTTTCTGGACATGCTCCAGCACATCAATGTCTTTCTTACATCAGGTGTGCAATGTCAGGTGTACAAATCTGGGCACAGAATTCAAGGTGGGGCCTCACCAGTCCAGCACAAGGGGGGCAGTCACGTCCCATGGTCCTGGTCCAAAACTATTGCTGATACAGGCTGGGATTCCATTGTCCTTCTTGGCCACCTGAGCTCCCTGATGGCTCATGTTTAGCCAGATGTTGACCAGCACCTCACAGTCCTTTTCTGCTGGGTAGCTTTCCAGCCACTCCTCCCTTCATCATGTGAGGTTCTTGTGACCCAAGTGCAGCATCTGGCACTTATCCTTGTTGAACCTCATACAATTGGCCTCAGCCCACCATTCCAGACTGTCCAGATCCCTCTGCAAAGCCTTCCAGCAGATCAACACTCCCACCCAGCTTGGTGTCGTTTGCAAACTGACTGCAGGTGCAGTCAGTCCCTTCATCTAGATCATTGATAAAGATTTTAAACAGAACTGACACCAACACTGAACCCTGGGGCACACCAGTAGGGACCATTTCCATGTGAATTATAGGGGCTTTTTTCTACTCCATATCCCTGCCTTTCAGCTCAACTACCTTGAGGATAACCAATCTTAGTATTAAAGACTGAAGCAAAGAACACCTGAAATAGGCTTGCACAGGAACTTGCTTTCACTGGTGCCAAGTTCCCTGTCAGACCTAAAAAGGCTCAGGACCCTGTCACATTTGACACGCAGCTGGGTGCACTGTGTCTCTGAGTCTTGTCCTCATCACCAGTGGGTGCCCTTGGACCCAAAAGCAGCTGCAAACATCCCCAGCAATCAGTATTCACAGCTGGGCAACAGCCCTTGTAGTTTAATGAAATTTAAATCAAGTCAAGGATCAGGATCTGTATGAGGAATCAGTGGGCTAACACAGGAAATAACAGCCAGGGTGACCTGTGAAAGGACAACAAGACCATAACTGGATCTTCCACATTGCTCAACACACCAAAAAATTCCATTGAGAAATAAAGTGACACCACTCAATCCAGACAATCTCTGCTATCAGAAAACCTTCATTGCCAATATTCCCCAACAGATGGGTTATTTCTATGCCTCTCTCATGTACACACACATGCACAGTGGAGCCACTGTCTGCCACTTGTGGGGAAGTAGTGCAGACTCTTGTGCCAGCTCCACATCTCCCTAGGCATGGATGGAGAGTAAGCTGCAAAGGACAAACCAGATCAGCTGCCCATGGTTAAAGTGACTTCCCCTAATTTAAAAACGTCAAAAGGCTGTTGGTGGGAGATTTAGTTGGGCCCTGCCTATGCAGGCACATTGAGGCAGGCAGGCATCTTCAGGACTACAAAGCAGTGGGCCAGGTGCACAGCAGCCAGTGTCCTGCAGCCTGGCACAGTCAGACCCCTTTCAGGGACAGCACTGCTCCACACAGCAGCCACGCGGAGAAGCAATGCCCAGAGCATTGTCTCAGCTGCCTTGGAAGAACTTTATATCTACACAGTGCTTGGGTGCAATCAGCCCCTCAGCAGGGTGTTTTAAGGTCAAAAGTGAGTGCCACACCTCCTGCAGGAAGCGGGAGCGCTTTCACCCAGCAGGGAGCAGGGCAAATGGGACCCTGAGCAGACCGCCTCAGGGGGGTCTTGTGAGGGAAAGCCAGTCTCCAGGGCAACAAAACAGTTGTCCTACTGGCAGGAAGCTGCAATGGCCCCTATATTTCAAACTATGCAGCTGTCATGTCAAAATCCATGCTAGGCCTCCAAGAGGAATGTTATGTCCTGTGGGGCATCCTGCTGTACTGTAACAGGGCTACAGAATTCCTTGGTCCCCTGCACTCAAAGGCAGAGCTGGCTGCCAGGGCAGCCCACCAGGCTTTTACATGCCAGGCTTTTACATGCCAGAGGCTCAGGCTCCTCTGCCATCCCTGCCTAGGTATGATAAGTTGATGGGATGGATGGGATGGGATGGCTGGCTGCTGCCACCCATAGTTTCTGCCTGCACCCATGCATTGCTGCAGCTGGCAGCTGGGTTGGTTTGCCACTCTTCTTCTGACAAGATGAGGTGTGGATGTCACTTGGTGTGATGCCAGGCTGAGTGTCACAGGGCAGATCCTCTGCAGACGGGCGTCAGCTTGGCCGGTTTTCAGACCACAGCCACATGTAATTAATTTCCATAGCAAGACTTGCAGGTATTGATGTCATCTAAAAAGATGGGGAAACTAAAGCACAGGCAGCAGATAATCTGCCCAGCCATGCACTAGAGATGGAGAGATACAGTCTGGGCTGGAGCTGGGACCTCCCAGTTCCTCCCTTAGGCTGTACTGCTGCCAGCCCATATCTCCAAAGCAGAGCTGGTAGTCAGTGGCTGCTGGGGCTCTCAGAGATGTAGTGGGCTGTCTGAGGATGCAGGAGGAAAAGTGCCACATGTCACCACTGCCAGGGTACCTCAAAGGCAGACAGAGGAGAGAAGAATTCAGGAAACCTTGGGAGAGCCACACGTCCAATCACATAGTAGATCATCTAGGACCATAAAAGCAGCAAATAACTGGAAGCACTGAGAAATAAAAAAATATCTGAGTGGGCAAAAAGCAGAGTCTTAGGATGCAACGGGTTTGGGCCTTCAGGCTTACCATTACCTTTTTTGTAAGAGTGTGCAGAGCCTTGCCTGCTGTAGCTCTGCAGGGCTCTGGGCTGCTTAGTCCTCACAAAGTTTCTCAAGAAAATTGCAGGATTTCAGTTTCCCTCAGGCTCTAGCCACTGCATCAGCAGCACTGCCCACCAGATCACTTTGCGAGCCTGACTCAACCAGACGTGAAGTACTGCAACTGCAACTGCATATTCTGTGCTGAGGTGCCTGTTAGAATAGAGGAACAAAAGAAGAGAGAAACTCAAAGAAAGCCAGACATGTTGTTTCATGGTGTTCAGTCTTATCTGGAAATATCCAGGTCAGAACCTGGTTATTCCTGCTTCTGGGAGAAGGCATTGGGCAACAGTCACCCTTGCCCCCAGCTGCCCACCCAGCACAGAAACAGTGGAAGGCCTGAGAACAGGCTTTTAGCCCTGCTGATACTTCCCATAGCCACACAACCCCAAATCTGTCTACCTGGGGTCCCAGTAGCCTGTATTTTGACTGCAGACACAGCTCCTGACTCAAACCAGCCTGGCAATCCCCACACTGGGATTTTTGTTGGGGCACTGGATTCTTCATCTGAGCAATGAAGTCTGCCACAGCTCCCACACCAGTGTAGAAAAGAGATCTACATTGCATCACAATGAGAAGCTCCTCTACCTTCTCCCTGAAAATAATGCTTGCACCCAGATACCTGAAAATCTTTGCTACCAAGGCTAAAACAGTCCTTGAGGGTCCTTTTCTGAAGGAATTTTGCTCTGCTCTTGCTGAAAATCAACATTTAGCTGCTGTCTTTGTCCTAAAACAGGCTGTTTTCATTGGTCTTCCTCCAAAGCATCTTTAGGAGGAAGTACTTCTTTTACCATATGAGCAAAGCAAGTACATACTGCTCCAGTTTGGCCAAAAAAAAAGGTCAGACAAAGATGTTTTCCTGCCAGCCTTGTGATGTTTCAGCCAGGATTTGATGCAGTCTGATTGATATGTCCAAATAAAATTCTCATATGAGCTGGCCACATTCCTGAACTCCAGCTTAAATCTCACAATAGGATAGTGATTCTCCTACAAGTCCAAAACAGCTGCCTGTGCCCTGCCACTTTCTGCAGAAACCCTTTTGTCCCCACACCTTCCCACATCAGTCTCTCCATGCCAGAGTTGAACTAGCAGCCATAGAGGGATTGCCCAAGACACAATCACTTTCTCACAATTCACTTTCTCTGTGCTCTGTGTAACTGCAGCTCTATCTTTCTCCCATCTCTGTAACATCTCGTACAGATGTACAGACATCTTTTTTGCCTTTCTTTCCCCTACCTTTACACTGCTTGTGTTTTTCTTTCCCTTGGAGATGCAGCAACCTTGTCCAGCCAGAGCCCTTTGCCTTTATACATGTGGTATCAGCAGTTGTGCATCCCCATTAAGTGCTTCAGCAACCTCTGTTCAAGGCAGTGATGCATCCCACGAGCGGGACCAGGGTTCCTGCCAGCCCTGCTGTGAGCTCATGGTGTGCTCCTGAACAAACCACTCATCCCCATCAGTTGCCTTGCAGACCTTGGACACGAGCTGCCTTTGCAGACAAGCCCACACCCAAATGTGAGTTGCAACAGGGACTTTCCTGAGGGAAAGGCCTTTTCTAGCCCCAGGTACAGGCTGAAGTCTAACTCACAACCCCAGCCTGCAACTCTATCCCTCCCATCATCCCAGTGAGTTGACTGCAATGCTGGTTTGTCTCCATAGCTGCTGTGCCCAGAGCCCACCAGTCCTGGTTTGCACACAGATCCTATTTTTAAAGCTGTCTGTAAACATACTTTTCCACTTTCTACTGCTTTTGTTTGGAGGTTTTTTTTTTTTCCTGCAGCACCCAGGAAGCTGGTACTTAAAAGCCTCAAGCCCCTGCAGAGTATAGTGGGAAGTACTGTACATGGGAGTATCCCTCATCCCATGTTCTCCTCCAGTGCACTGGTCTCTGTGGAAAGGAGGATGGCAGAAACCCGTGCCTTCCAAAATAATCTATATTTGCTACATCCTTTATCACAGCTGTTCATGGTCCCCCAAGGTGTTTTGGTTCCTGTTTGTCCTAATTTTATTTGTACAGAAACAAGGTGCAAGGAAGGAGGAGGGAGAGGTAAGGAGACAGAGAGAAGAGAATAATCTCTGCTCCTACCCTCCGCAGTGCTTGCTTCCAAGTCCAGGCATCTCTGAGGCCACCTCTCCAGGGACAGATGGCCTCAGGGCCACCTAGCACCCAAGGACTCAACATCCAAACTTGTTCTTGTGTTTACCCTTTTCATGAATGAGGACTCACAACAGGCACCCTCATGTGGCACCCCCTGCCTCAGCCACGTCCCAGACATCTCTGGTCAGCACACATGAGCCGAATGAGATAACATCTTTCATGTCTTGTGCTGATGATATAGGGGTCTATATTTCTCCTTTTCTATTCTGTGTGTCCAGGAGCAGCTTGCCAGCTATCAGAAGGGGAAGAAGTTTCCCAGACATACTGCAGGGATGCAAACGAGTTGTTTGCACAAACAAGTGTTTGCGCCTGTCCTTTTTCAGAGTAATTCCTTTTATTAATCAAACCACTTTTCCAGTTTGCCAAGATCATTATCATTATTCCTGTGCTTCAGGGCAGTGCATCCCACTTCATCATCATCTGTAGATGTCAGAAGCACATACCACAGTCCAGCATTCAGGTCAACAATAAAAACACTAATTGGGACCAGATTGAGGAAAAAAAATAATAATCACAATAAATCAAGAACTTCTGAAGTTTGCTTGAAGTATCTCATCAGTGTGGCCAGAAGTCATTGTCACCAGATGCATTCATCCAGCAAAATCTGTACCCTCCTTCTAGTAATCTCATTTAAACCATGCTCTGGAAAGCCTCACAGGAAAAGGTATAAAAAGCCTTGGCAGTGCCGAGAGATGTGCCAGGTGTCCTGCTCCTGATGTCAGCATCACCTCTTACCTCCCTTCAGGGGAAATCAGGTTTTTATAGTGCAATCTGCTGTGCAGGTGTCATGATGCACTTTTTGAGTCTTCTGTTACATTTCCTGCCTTCATCAAATTTTCAGTGGTAATTACAAATAGTTCTGGGATTGACTGAGCCAATTCTTGCATTGTTTGAAGATTAATTTTGTCAGGTCATGACAACCTATCAGTGTCTCACAGCTATGGGTTCTTCTCCTCCCCTTGGCTGAAATCTCATTGGTTGAAATTACAGTTTAACAGCTAGCACAAAATGCAGCCTGCACTGCAAAATTAAGACTGATGAAAATACAGAATTAACCATTTTAACCCTTCCAGTGCCAAAACTTGCTGCCTGATCTTCCACTTTGAGTCTCACAGGCAGCTACCATTATATGTATTTACTGGGGTTAGCAATATATCTGCTTGTGCTGTCTCACTGAAACCTTGCATGGAGTAAAAACTGGGGAAAAAAGGCAAAAATAAACAGAAAGAGCTTCTACTCATTGTTAAAAATTCACTGCCTCTACTGAAAATATATTTCTAATACATTTATATATCAACAACAAACTGGTTTTTTCTTGGCATGCCCATGAACCCCCAAGTAGCACAGAAAGCACAAATTTAAGTTTTGGATCTACTTGAGGCATTTGGATCTGCCTGAGGTCCACAATGGAACAGCCTCAAAGGAGAAGTGCTACCGACCTGATCATCTTCTCTGAACATACACTTCACTTGCAAACTCTGCTTGCATGAAGGTGCAGGTTGTAAATGCCAGAAGTGTTTCAGCTGTCACTACCTCCCCATTTCCATTCATCTGGCTGGCTCCTGTTTGATTCAAATAGCCCACTGCAAACAAGGTAACTTTGCAGGAAGTTCAGCTGTGTGGCTTTGCTTATCAGAATGAGTGTGCTGGACCTTATGCCTTACATTAGCAAAACAGCAAGGACAGGGCAGTGTGAAACACAAATTTTGGTCTTTACCAAATAGGTGTGTTTGGGAAGAGGCATTAACTAATAATGCTCACTCAATGCATGAATGTCCTGCTGGTACACTTTCCTTCAGACAAACTGCAAGCATGAGCTTCATTCATTAGCTTTCCTACACTGGTGCTTGTAAAGCTGGCAACACAATCTGGGCAAGAGCCTAATCACCACACTGCTGCACTTCTGGCAGGGAAGGCACTGTGTGCAATGTGCATTTAATGGAGCGGGTCAGGATCTGAATGCCAGGCTCAATGGATAGCTCTGGGATTTGCCGGACAGCCAGAAGCACTTCAAATGCATCATACCACTAAAGGATTCGAGTGACATGGGCACCTTTTTTTGGCAGGTCAACACTACCATCACACTCAGCAGAGCTCTCCTTAGCCAGTGGACAGAAAAGTTCATATGCCCCTCTCTCTTCTGACCAGTTGTATGGGTTTGCATGGCAAGACTTTGGTAGCAAAGTGTGACTTCTGTGAGGAGACGCCAGAAATTTCCCCTATATCTGATGGAGGCAATGCCAGCCAGTTCCAAGACAGAGCTGCCACAGGCCAAGCCCGAGCCCATTAGCAAGGGTGGTAGTGCTTCTGGGATAACAAATTGTGGAAGGGGGATAAACTGCTGCACAAAGCATCTGAAGAGAGTAGCGAGAATACATGAGAAGGACAGTTCTGCAGACACCAAGGTCTAGAAGAGGTCAGCGGAGATGCTCCAGAAACCAGAGCAGAGAATCTCCTGCAGCCCATGGTGTAGACTGTAGTGAGGCAGGATGTTCCTGGAGCCCATGGAAGTCCACAGCAGGGCACATATTCACCTGCAGCCTGTGGAGGACCCCATGCCAGAGCAGGTGGTTGACCAAAGGAGGCTGTGACCCTGTGGGAAGCTGTTTTATACTTTTCTTAAGAAAGAGCAGAAGTAGCATGGAAAGGTTGTGGGACCATAAATGCCCATCACGCAAAAGCCCTTCAGGGGATGCTTTTCCCCCAGGCTCCCCACCACCACAGGTGTCAAGATCCATCCTCAAAGTTCAGTCTGCAGGTGAGGGCTGGGATGCATCTTGGTGAACCTGGCACCTGCCCATTTCAAGGGGCTTTGGTGCTGATCCTCTCATTTTTGAAGTTTGTCAGTGTTTCTTTGAAAAAGGAGTGATATGTTAAAGCAAAAGAAAAGCTTTGGGCTTTAAAATAGCTCCATATTTTGCCTGAAAAAACTCTTCCTGAAGCTGTTACCTGATCTTATGGAGCTCACATTAGTAATAAAGCAGTGGAGGTGATGCATTTAAAAAATTAACTCTATGCCTCATTTATAAAGTCTTTATCAAATGAAACTGCTTTTTTTTTTTTTTTTTTTTTTTTTTTTTTT
>VZRH01003387.1:580938-595860 GCA_013397555.1 Urocynchramus pylzowi
TTTTTTGAGCTACTCATCTTTCAAAGGAAGCTATTTTAAAACACAAAGTAAATTCACCTCCTGCACTGTCTGGGGCCCCACTCTAAGCCAGATGTTTGGGCTGATTGTGACCCTTGGGCACTGCTGAAGTCTGCTCAAAAACACTCCCTGCATTTGGAGAGATGCTGCACAATCACAACCATCCACCTGAGAAAGCAGCAGCTTTGTTTCTTTTAAAACATTCAGAGCATTGTCTCCAGACTGTCCAGCCACTTGCCTCCTGTTGGAGTAGTGAGTGGCTTCTGGGAAGGCAGGACTCTCTCCCAACCCCCCCCATCAGGGTGCACCCTTCATTTTTCTGAGATGTCAGGCAGCAATCACTCCCTGCAATCCAGATCAGCTACACAGAGTTGTTTAACTCCAGCAACAAGGATTTAACCTACACAATACAGGTGGATGTGATCTTAGCTGACCATTTTCCTGAAAAGTTCTCCCTGGGGCTTACAATTCTGTAACCAACTCTTCCAGAAAAATGGTTTGGTCAGAAGCAAGCACAGCAGAAACACATGGCCAAAACCCTTTCAGCTGTAAAATACTAAAGCTTCTCATAGTTTCTCTTGGTTTTACGTATACAAGGCACTGCTTTGTTACCTCACGACTGTACAAGCAGGATAAGAAAGTTTACAAGTAATTTGTCATTGAAGGATAAAGACCTGTTGCTACATTGAGCAGACATATTCAGACAACTATATGAAAACATAGGGATAGTGTAACCATGTATGATGGCAACCATCTCTTGCACCTTTAGCACAAAGCGGGGCTTGTAAAAGAGAAGCGGAAGGGATTTGCCTTCCTTAATTTTTTTTTTTTTTTTTGGGTTACAAAAATAATACAAACAATACAAATACAGGTGAATATGAATCAAAGAAGGGAGATTTTCATCATGGGTAGCCCCAGCACCTCTCATCATCTCCTTCTCATTCAAGAGAGCTAGCCCTGCCCCCTTAAACATAAAATGCCAAGAAGGATATTTAATTTCTACCAAAAGCAAAGGTGCTGGGTACCTCCAGTCAGACCCCACAGGCCCAGCACTACAGGGAATCCAGCATCACTCCAGCACTCATCCCTGGTGAACCACTGCTCCACTGATACAAGTGGATGGGATCATCTGCAAGGACCAATTCTGGCACTGTTCTTCTTCCCTGATGCATAAGGCCATTAAGACTCTGCATCTGGCCTGAAGGCAACAAAAAGAATTGTCCTTTATTGGCATCATCTGCCTTTGGCAGGTACAAAAACATTAAGCATAGTTTGAAAAATGAAAAAGAAGTTGGCCTCAGGTATCATCAGCTGTTGAGATGCACTTCCAAGTAAGGGGGTACTCACCCATCAAAACCTCTTGCACAAAAGCTCCTACAGAAGACAGAGCTCCTCTCCACATGGTAGGGCAGCAATTTCTTTCCTAAAAAGAAGCCATGGTCTGAGCTGAACCTTTGGGTTGCCCAGCCCAGGTAGTGAGAGAACCAACAGGAGGAGAGTGATGTGGAGCCACCTCCAGCAGCACAAGAATTAGGGCCTTCACTTTTGCAATCAAAGTCAGAGGGGCTCAGCTTCTCCATCAGTCAGATGGATTCCAACTTCTCTGTTGTTGTTAATTTCTCTTGTTTTCTTGAGGGTTTTTGTTTGTTCTGGTTTTTACCTCTCTTCTATAGGGTTTTCAGATCTCCAGAGTGATGTGAATTTCAGCTGGGTGGTCAACAGCTGGTTTTCCTCCTGCAGACCCAGGCAGATCTACATCTGCTGGATCATGAGGGCTTGGAGTTATAAATTAGCTTTCACCTAAAACCTTTGGTGTTGCAGGCATGTGGTGAGGGCAAAGCTGGGCAGGTGCATGGCTGCTGCAGCAAACTCATCTCATGCTGCACTTGGAGGACTTAGACTGATTTTTCATCTGCCTCTGCACCTCAGTGGCAGGGAGAGGTCCTTGGGTGTGATCCACACTGCAGCTGGCTAGGCAGTACCAGGAATCCAGCCTTTTCCTGGGTGACAGCTGAAGCATCAATGGCTAAGCCAGCTAGTAATGAAAAAGTTATTTCCACAGCTGCCTCTCCATTGCAACAGCAGCCCCAAAGTTCTACAGAAACCCACAGAAATATGTGTAATTGCAAAGGTACACCCACCCTCTACTTCTGGCTCTAGCACCAGCACAGTCCTGCTCTGACCTGCTGAGGTATCACTGCATGTGCACTGTCTGCAACCAGCCCTGGGCAGCACTGGCAAAAATAAGACCTCGAGGTAGCAGGACCTCTGGTCTGGCTCAGCATGGCCCTTCCTGTGCTGCTATCTCAGGTAAAGGATTGCTGCACAGTCCTAGGGCTCCCTTTGAAACCTCTCCATTTTTCAGAACTCCTAGGGATACAGAAGCTTCACACAAGTTTTCTAGTAAAAATAATATGCCTGCTCCCTGTTTGCATTTAGTATTCCCCTATTTAATACCCTTAGTGCATGACAGCATGAAAATGTTTCCTGTTGAAGAACACATCAAAGACCTAAGTCAAACCAAAAATTTAACTGATCACCTCCATCTTCTGAAGTAAGAGTTAGCAATTTTCCATCCTTGAGCTCTTTTCCACTCACACCATGTGATTCTGCATTTAAGGAGCCTTTCTCACTGTTACATTATGCTTGCCAGAGATTATGATCGCACATTCAAGAGCCTTAATCAAAGAGCAAGCCTGCCTAACTTGAGCTCTGCACTGGCTGCTAACGAAACCAGCTTTCCATTTGACTTATACTGGATTCAGTTTGTGAATGCCCTTTTCCTTCTGTTTCACAATCAAATTGGATTTCCAGGTGAGGAAGCTGCCTTGCTCTGATGCAGTGCTAGAGGAGATAAGCCCAAAAAGCCCTTTATGGCCTCTCTCAGCCAGCACCATGGTTAGTTTTACATTTCCCCTCATGTAAAGTTGATTACACATATGCACCTACACATACATATGTATATGCACATATGCACTCACATAGGCATGATCGGATGAGGAGGCGGACAGATCCTCAGCTGAGGATCTCCAGTTCTCCTAAGCCTGAAACTTGGCAGGAAAACCTGGAGACATCACAGCCCCATGTTCCAGGCTTGCTGGGGGTTATCCAAAGAACCTGGTGGGGTTTATTGGGAGTACATCTCACTGTGGTGTAAATGAGAACACATGACCCAGAAAGTCTGGTACCAAAACCCCATAGGCTGTCTGGGGATATCTACCTTGTGATTCCAAGGACTCTAGGGAAAAATGTCCATCCAACAGACCCAGAGTTTTGTCTGCTAAACCCCAGCTGCAGCCAGCTCCCAGCAGATGGAGCAGGCTGCTCCCCAGTCTGAGAGACCTGTTCCCAGAATCAGAGGGAGTGAAGGACGGCCTGGTGGACATGTGTGTCAGCACTGCAAACACTTTACCCTAAAGCCCTCAGAAAAGGGCTTCTTTAATACCTGAGCTGATTTCTCAGACTGTCAGTCACAAAAGATTTCAGTGTTGTTAAAGCAACCAAAATGAGAGTAAGGGGAAGAAGATCAACCTTACTTCCCTTCAGGTCTGTGCTTTCCTGTGGTTGATGCCGAATTCTCTAGTACATCATCTCTAGTACCTAATTTCATTTCATTGATGATGACTTCCATGTCAGGTGGAGCACAAAGTAAAAAGAATCTGAACAATTTATTATTGACCTAACAGGGGAAGAAGCAAATAATGAACAAATTGTTATCAAGGAGTTTTTAAAGTAAAGAAAAAATAAATGTTCCACTGCAGATTAGAAATTCTTTCTGCTGATAAATGACAGCCAGCTGTGACCTCTGACAAAAACCCTTTTTTCAGTCCAATGTCCCAGCTCTGGGGTTTTCCTACAGTGCTGGTACAGTGGTATTTGTGGCACACACCACCACACACTGGAAAACCCATGTGTGTGGATAGGCATGCATGGAAGTACACCTATGCACAAGGCACGTCCTACTGAGCCAAGGAGGCTCTGTGCTCCACAAAAACTCTGTGCCAGGTCTTGTCAAACTGGGACTCCGTTTTTTATGTCAACACCCAGACAAAGTGCTTTGCCTGCAGCAGGAGCTTTCCTGAGCATGACCATCCGGATGTGCAGAATGGAGTCCACATTAAAGAGAACATCCCTAGGAAGTTTGCTAAATAAGAAAAAAAATGTTGAACTGGACCTGTTTTGCTGAGTCAGGATGATGTAAAGGTGCTTGAGAGGAATAAACTCTCCCACTTCTGAGTCATCTGATAAAATCACGTCCTTTGAATATCTCTTAGCTCTGCTGATATGAATGACTTATATGGAAAATACTCAGTAGTTTGCAGATTGCCAAATTCAAGAAAGCTCTTGGGAATACACAGATTGCCTAGTGGATGGGTGTGTGCTGCACCATGTTTTTGTGGATTTACACAAGCTCTCCTTCTGATTTCACTCGTTGACAAAGGAGGAGTGCCACAGCACTGAGAATAAAGCTGAGCTAGTATAAAAATGATGTATGAACAAAGCCAGACGCCTCAGATTTTGCAAAGTCCAGATAGCAGAAAAGATTTTCTACCAGGGCACCTTTTTCAGATCTGTGGCATTGCCATAGGAATCTGCTGCTTCTTGGATGAGCAAACTGAGCCTACAAATACAGCAAGTTCCCTAAGAGCCAAGGTATAGGCTAGGAAAACCCTTGGGTTAGTGGAGTGGAGAGCAGGTAGAGGCTGGGGAGCCATCCTGCATGCCCTCAGCCTGTGCCCAAGAAGTTCCTTCACCCCTCTTGGGGCAAAGGATTGTCACCCCAACAGCAGTCATTAGCAAAGCACTGCCTGTGGCAACTGCTCTGGCAGGGTTTGTGGATTTGTGTATTCGAGTATAGAAAGGGAGAAGGATGAAGGAGGATGTCTGTGTCACTAACTGTGTTCTATTAACTTTGTCCCAGACTACACTTCTGTTCATCTAGTGTGAATTTGACAGTAATTTTTAGCTGAAAAGCTACACTGGCTTTTAGCATCCTTTTTTGTTCCACAGGGAGTGCTCATTACCCAGTGAATAAGAAGGTTTCTGGGTCAGAATGACCTGCTGGCTTGTGCCTTAGGATCAGGCATCTTAACTGCAGTGGGGAGGCACCCAGCAGAGCACCTCCTTGGGCTCTGAGAGAGCAGAGACCCTTGACCCCTTGTTCTCAGGGCATTAGCCAGACACTGCTCTTGCTGCTTAGGATGAAAGTGAAGCAGAACCTCAGCTATTGGGACTTAATAACCACCTGTAATAAAGACAACTAATGCTACAATATAGTAAAATAACCATCAGTTAGGCTGAGAATGTCACTAATGGATATTTTTCCAGCCCTGCTTCAAAGCACTATGATGGGCTTTCAGCAGAGCGATTAGAACAATGCCTAGAGTGGAAATATCTCATATGAACCAAGTCCTTCTGGGTGCTTTGGCTGCAAATTGTCCTCATGCTTAAGGTTCAAAGGATGTGAATAGGGTTCAAAAATTTGGGGAAGGGGGATGATGCACATTTTCAAAAAATAACCTCTGTCTCTTCTTAAGAGGGACAACTCAGGAAATACAGTGCTATGGCATGCCAGAGAGGTGACCTTACCTAAAATTGGCTGTCCAGAGGAAACAGACAAAACTGCTTCATCCTTGTCTCTCTGTCCCTGAAAATAGCTGTGCTGTGCTGCATCCCCATGAAGAAGAAGGCTGCCCTTCAAACATCCCCATAGCTAAGGGAGTTTTGGGGCCTGCTCATCTTGCAGGAGGTGGAGGACGCTGATTGGACAACCCATACCCCTGGGAGCACCTTGTGGTGCTGGGGTGCTGTGTTGCACTCTGTCCTGGTGCTGCCTCAGAATCAGGCAGAGACCTGCTAATGCACAGCAAGCAACACACAAAAGTTGGGATCAGGTGGAGGGAGCAACACTGTGCTGCAATGCTAGTCCCAGCAGCAGGGGGACCCTGAAATAGTGTACTTGATTCCGGCAGAGGTGACCAGGGTTATTGCTCATGGTGACAGCTGAGCAAGCCTCTCCAGTGCAGGTCAGCCCTCAGCACCCTGTGGGTCCCACTCACAGGCAGCTACTCTGATCCTGAAACAAACCCAAAACCCTGAGCACTCAGCTCAAGCCATGCCATCTCTGGAGCTAATCAGATAGGTAATCAGCTAATCATCAGCTAATATCTCTGGAGCTAAAATCAAATAAACAGAATTGCAGGGTGAAATGCAGCATCTGGATTGAGGAGCAAATTCTGAAGTTCCCCAAAGATTTGGGAAGATTTGATACAAGATACTTTCCCTGTCTTTCTTCTCTTTTTTACCAGTAGTCCCTCCCCCACCCAAAAGTAGGCCAAGCATTTGTATGGATTCAGGTGTAATGTTCACAAAAAAAAAAACCCTTACTGGCAGTGCCATAGACTTCCAAGGATCCTCTGTCATTAGCAAGCACAGTGGAAATCTAAAGAACTTCCTGACTGCCTCAGTAGCTTGCTTTAACTTTAACTGCTGCAATCATATCTCTTCTGGGGAGGAAATAAACTTTATCTCTCAGCTTCAAAGGAATCAAGAAAATGCACTTCAAAGGAGTGACTGTTTGTAAGTTTTTAAGTGCTGTGGTTTAATTGCAGAAGAGCAGCCTGTCCAAATGTATCCACATTCAAGGACATTCTGCAGCTCTTCTTTGCCCATGATTCTATGTACTGGACAGCGTACTCAGGTAAAAGAGCACAGCTTCTGTGCTGCAGAGTGCTGAAAAGTGCTAGGCTTGTTACTTGTCATGGTGACAAGTTCATTTACTCTACCTACTCCAAAAGGAATGAGAAAACATAGGGTTTTCTAATTTTGAAGTCAGTCTGATATTGGTTAAGGGCTGTAAAACAAAGAATGAGTCATCTCTATTTATAAAGACCCATTGTCAACATTATGTCTTGAGCACAAAATCCAAACTACTAAGACCCCCTCCCCAGACTGCAAGAATTTAAAACATCACCAACTCATACAAGTAAAGCAGGCAAGAGGCTGCCTTTTCAAGGGTCAGACCAGTAAGTAAACTAATATTTGCATGTAATATTTGGCAGCTTGGGTACAAAGGAGATGTAAGTCATGAAAAAATAGGCACTTCCCCTTCCTAAAGTCTCTTCTGTGTCCTCCAGCAACTAAGCTTTGCTATAAAATGAAAAAGGAATCTCCTTTCTGCTGGATTTGATTCTGCTCCTGGATTTGATTCTTGCACAACCAAAGCATCAGGTACATTGGAATAAGAGTCCAGTGCTAAACACCCAAAAATACCCACTTATTCAGGATTGTTGTTGTATACTGGGCATCTAATGCAGTTTCACATGATGAAAGTCACATCAAGTTAGGCCCTACTCAGTAGAGATCTTCCCCAGTAGAGATATGCATAAGAAAGGGAGTTCTAATGTATATTTCTAATATTTTTGCCCAGCTTTGCCCATTTTGTTTAGTGCTAACAGAGTATACAGCAACTAAACAGGTGATATGAACATACCAAATATAAAACCACACCTTTTCCTTTGGTTTTCTGGTAAGGATTCTTAGTTTCTGGAAACAATCCTGTTCTACTCAAGCCACCAGATCCATGCCAACTGATAAAGAGGGATGAGCAAATCCAAATCAAATACAGACAAATAAAACATCATGTTTTATTGCTGAAAATAGGAGAGGGTTTCTGGCCGTCTGCCAGGAAGATAAAGAAGGATAAGCTGAACATTTTTTATTTCAAAACCCTGACCTTTTATCATTGTTCAAATTTCCACCTTGGTATACAATTTGGAGAGGTGGCTATTTCTTATCATGAGCAAATCTCTTGATTGTGACTAAAAAAATACTAAAATATAAATATATAAATACTAAAAAAAAAAAAAAAAAAAAAAAAAAAAAGGAAAAAAAAANTGGCTGCCCTCTCTTGAAGGTAGTAAAATCATAAAAAAAAAAAAAAAAAAAAAAAAGAGGAAGAACAAATCAGGAAAAAGAAAATCTGCTCCTGAGAGGGGAGAAGCAGACCCTGTAGGACAAAATGTGAACCTACTTGAACTGCAGGAAGATGATGTGTTTTCTCAAAAATATGCTTCAGAGCAACCTTTCATAGTCTCTATATTCAGTGGCCACTTATTTCTATCTGTGTCAATAAACAACTGGAGCCTCAACTTCTCCAGACCTGGACCTGGCTCTCTCAGGAGAAAACTGCATGCAACTCAAACATTGCTCTTTTGCTTCTATTTCAGTCCTGAGGGCCCAGCACAGACAGGCCATGGTGACAAAGGGCAGGTGCATTTTGAGTGACATGGGAACTAGAAATTCAAAGTTTACACTGTCATGAGTGAATGGTATAGGTCAAAGTTTACACTGTCATGAGTGAATGGTATAGGTCATTTAAAAATCACCATCAGCAAAAGCAGGCTTAATACAAATTTGTAAAAGCACGACGAAGTTCAATGGCAGGCTACACTCTAGCACTTGCTACCTAGATGAAACACAAAGGAAAATTGTGTTAGAATCACTTTAGAATTAATTTTACAGAGGCTGGGGACACAAAAGGGTAAGATGGAGACCCTCCTATTGAGTAACAAGGTTCAGTAAAGACCCCCCTTTTCTTTCTAAACTCTTGATGAAGCCTAGATGTGCCTGTGCCCAAATTTAGTCTCAAAACAGTTTAAAGATGAAGGATTTAATATCCCTTAGTCATTTAATACTTACAAAATTATTCAATAGAGTGTACTGTAACCATAGCAGTAAAATTGAGATGGCGATATTCAATCTACACCTGCTATAGGCTGTATACACACACACAGACACATAGAAGTATGTACAAAGTTACATGTGCCTGTTTAAAAAAACCCCTCAAGTTCAGTGAAATATGTCAAATGCCTTTGCATTTCTTAATGGGCAAAGGACTGACCCTCAAGGAGGCAGAGGTATCAGCCCAGTCCCATGGGCAACTTTTGGCAAAAGCTCCCAGAGTCCCACATGTGAGAGCTGGTAAGCTCCAAGAGGCATCCCACTCAGAGAATGTGGTGGGTTGACCTGGCTGGACACCAGGTGCCCTCCAAAGCCACTGCATTACTCCCCTCCTCAAATGAACAGGGAAGAAAGCTTCATCAGTCAAGAAAAAGACAGGAAGAGATTACTCATCAGTTACTACCATGGGCAAAATAAATTTGACTTAGGGAAATTAGTTGAATATATTATTAATAAAAATCAGAGTAGGATAATTAGAAGTAAAAAAAAATCTTAAAACCAGCTTGCTCACACCCCTCCCTCTTTCCCAAACTTAACTTTATTCCTGAATCTCTATCTCCTACCCCACATTAGTGTAGGGAGACTGGGAATGGTCAGTTCATCACTTATTTTTTCTGCCACTGCTTCCTCCTCAGAGAGAGAAGCCCTTCCCCTGCTGCACAGTGGCATCCCTCCCATGGGAGACTGTCCCCCATTAGCTCCTCCAGTATGAGACCTTCCTGTGGGCTGCAGTTCTTCATGACTGCTCTACCAGTGGCTCCCTCACAGATTCTCAAGTCCTGCCAGCAAACCTGCTCCAGCACTGTGGTGCAGTGGTCCTGCAGGGTCCCTGACTGGAACCTCCTCTAGTGTAGGTTTGCCACTACGGGCCTGTGGATGGTGTATTTTCAGCATCCACTTTTTCCAGCATGGGATCCTCCATGGGCTGCAAATGGATCGCTGCTCCACAGTGGTCCTCCATGGGCTGTAGGAGAACATCCTGCCTCACCATGGTCTGCACCACAGGCTGCAGGGAAACCTCAGCTCTGGTGCCTGGAGCACCTCCTGCCCCTCCTTTGGCACTGACCTTGGTGTCTGCAGAGTCGTTCCTCTTACATATTCTCATTCTACTCTTCTTTGGCTACAATTGTTCCTGTGCAATAACCTTTTTTTTTTATGCTATCAGAGAGGTGCTGCCATGTCACTGAAGGGCTTGGCCTTGGTCAGTNGCTGCAAATGGATCGCTGCTCCACAGTGGTCCTCCATGGGCTGTAGGAGAACATCCTGCCTCACCATGGTCTGCACCACAGGCTGCAGGGAAACCTCAGCTCTGGTGCCTGGAGCACCTCCTGCCCCTCCTTTGGCACTGACCTTGGTGTCTGCAGAGTCGTTCCTCTTACATATTCTCATTCTACTCTTCTTTGGCTACAATTGTTCCTGTGCAATAACCTTTTTTTTTTATGCTATCAGAGAGGTGCTGCCATGTCACTGAAGGGCTTGGCCTTGGTCAGTGGCAGGTCCATCTTGGAGCCAGCTGACAGTGGCTGCACAACCTGGTTTTTGTTAGTGGGTGGTGCCACAGAGGTGGCTTCTGTGAGAAGCTGCTAGAAACTTCCACCATGTCTGACAGAGCCAATTTCTGATGACTCTGAAGATGGACATGCTGCTGGCCCAATTAGAGAGGTTAGTAACACTTCTCTGATGACATATTTAAGAAGAAAATCAAAACAGGGCACGCACAGTTTTTTCCCAGAGGCGGTGAAGCGCCGCCGCCGGGGGCCGTCCCCATCTCGGCACGGCCCGCAGCGGGCCTTGCCTGCCGGGCCACCCCAGCCAACTGCCCTGCGGGGGAGGAGGGCAGGGCAGGGGCTGCCCCTTCCCTTCGCCGCCCTGCGCGAAGAGAGGCGCTAAATGTCAGCAGCGCCGCGGCCGCCACCGCTGCCCACGGGAGGGCGGCGGGGCCGCCTGGCCAGCAGTGCAAGCGCGGTGAACCCAGACAAAATCGAGCTCTCAGCACTGCGGGATCCTGCAAGAATCTTTGAATTAGTGGAGCTTGTTGGCAATGGTACCTACAAACAGCAGGTTTTCTTCTAGTCAGAGAAGAGGAGGAAGGGAGGATGGACATGTGAAGGAAAACAACATGGCGACACCAAGGTCCGTGGGAAAGGAAGAGGGGGAGCAGGTGCTTCCAGTGTTGGAGCCGAGATTCTTCTGCAGGCTGTGGTGAGCACTATGATAAAACAAACTGTCACCCTGTCATGCATGGAGCCCATGGGGGGTGCGGAGATCCACTCGCAGCCCATGGGAGAAGTGCTCATGTGGGAGCAAGAGAATGCCAGAGAAAGCTGTGGTCTAGTGGGAGACCCAAATAGAGAGAGAGCCCCTGCTTCCAGAGATAGTCTTGCTTCCAAGCTAGAGCAGCCTTAAAAAACTGCACCCCGTGGAAGAGTGACCCATGCCACAACAGTTTTGGGGGGACTGTTTGCCTGAGGGAGGGACCCATGGCATAGCAGAAAAAAGACTCCTCTCCTTGAGGGAACGGAAAAAGATCTTGGGTAACAAACTGACCAAACCCCCATGCCCTGACTTCCTGCAATGTCAGTGGGAAGGAGGGAGGGGCTGGGGGGACAAAAGGTGTTTTAAAGGCTTATTTTCACTTCTCGTTATCCTCCTCTGACTCTGCTAATAATAAATTTACTTTATATCTTTAAATTTGAACCTGTTTTGCCCTTAGAGTGTTTTTTTCTCCCAGTCCTTATCTCAGTTCATGAACCCTTTGTTAATCTTTTTCCCTCCACTCTGCCTAACTGAGCAAGAGAGGGTGAATGAATGACTCTTTTGGGTGCCTGGCATTTGGCCAGTGTCAAACCATGACAATGGGAGACAAAAGCAACATGAACCAGCTACACTAAAAGAGGTACACACACACAAAAAAGGCAGGGTACATGCAGTTCAGAAGCCTTTCCTTCTGCTCTGACCAAAACCACCAAAAGGCCAGTGACCAGTCAATGTAAATTGACAGAGGTCCTCTTGGAAACACCATCTTTGTTTGGAGTCAAGAAACAATGGGTGGTTGGTGTCAACTGCCATTGAGTGGGTGGGTGTGGTCCAAAGACAAGGGCTGGAAACAACTCCCAGGTATAGCAGCTGTCAGTCACAGCCCAGCCCAGAGTGCCCTCATAGTCTTGTCCTCTCCATTTCACCTGCTTTAACAAACTTCCTTTGACTTCCCTCAGCCAGCCAACCACAGGCCTCACTCTTAAGAGAAGTAAGCCTAGGCTGGGCCTAGACCAAAATCCAATAGCCAAACCTTGGCTTTCTGTTCTCTCCCCCTCCCGGCCACCAGCTGCCAAATAAAGTGTGTTAGCAGTGACTTACCAGTTTCAGCGCTTTGCTGAATTGCAGCCTAAAAACAGTGTCCCAAACCTCATGGTGCAAGCTGGCTCCCAGAGAGGCACAAGGCTTTAGAAACCTGGTTCCTGTCTCCCTATGACTTTATTTTCAGCAGATCAGAAGCAAAGCTTTCAAGAAACAGCACTTGGGAGTGGATCCAGGCTTCTCACTGGACCATTTTCTTTTTGCACACAACCCTCCCCCCAAAAATAAACCAGTTTGTTGCAACAGCAGCATGTGTTCTGTAAGAGTCTGTTGACAAAATCTAGGCCTTTATTCCAATACTGAAAGGAGAAATGAGTCAAGGGAGCCCTTAATCTTGTTAAAGAGCTCAGAGGACTCTGAAACATTAATTGGCTGTCTGGACCAGCTCTGTGTCTGGACACTGTTATTGTAGCTTCTATCGCAACTATTGAAATTAGAGCTGGGGACCACACACACACACACAAAAAGTTTCATTTCTTTTCTTTACATTGTATAACCTATTTCCTGATTGCAGGCTCTTTTCTTTTAGTTCTTAATAAAAAACAACATACTTCTCCATTTTAATTGGTTTTTGTATTGCTAAGTTTCTGTGCTTTGTAGCTGCTGGGAAGAAAAGCTAGGCATGTAATTGCTTTAGAAGGAAAATACATAAATGTGATGCTAAAGAGTAAACTTAGGACTGAAAGTGCTTGTCTGGCACAGACATCATTGTGCAACACAACCTCGAGGAAAGGATCCTGCTGAGCAACACATCAAGGTTCAAGTTTTACACTGCAAATTTGGGTAAAATCTGAAGAAAATCTCCAAATTTTAAAAAACTTCTGATGGAGACAAGAATTTCCCCTATATCACAGTCAGGGGGCACTCTATCTGCAGGAGAGGATGCCTCATCTATCCCCGTACACTGGTGCTTGCCTGGTGCAACACTGGTGGGAAAAGCCAGAGTTTATAAGAAAGCAGATGACCAAGAAGAAGCCCACCAGCCTATGTGGACTGTCCAGGTGCCCCCTTGCAGAAACCTCCACTGCTCCAACACCACTCACTGACCCCAAATATGGGGTAGTCAGGGAAGAAACTGACGTCTGTCATTGCAGCAGGGCACCTGCACCCAGGTGCAGGTGTCCAGCCCATCTGTCACTGGTGGCAGGCAGCAGTAGTGCACTCATGCAGAAGCATCTCTCATGAGGCCAGGGGTGCCCCAAGGCTGTTAATGAGTATCACACTTCTCAGAAACATCTCATAAGTCATTCTGGAGTTGCCATGAGAGGAAATTGCATGGTAATAAAGCAGAATTATTTGGTTCCTGTTAATTAACCAGAAAGGTGGTAAACATTATCAATCTTTGAGAATCACGTGATGCATAGAGATGTTCAGGTTCCCCTCTCAGCTCAACACTGTTTTGGTTTTTTTCATTTGGAGGTTTCTGGAGGCGGGCTGTCTCCAGGATCCTGTAGGATATGACAGCACTCTTAGGGGGAGTTAAATGTCCAGCACAGGAAGGAAAAGCAGCAGCTATGCCTCCCTGCATCATTAATCACTGTCATATCCTTTGCCCTACAGCAGTTCAGAGAGTTGGTATGACAGCACTGGCTGCAGCAGCATTCACCTTTCCAGCAGAGAATGAAAATTAAAGGAAGATCCACACATTCCCCTGTGTCTTCACTAGGCATATGACCACAGCTTCACAGGGAGGGCCATGGTGGGCCATACTTGACATGTGTGGTATGTCCAAGTAACTTGAAAATCTCTTCTGGTTGTAGGCTGAGAGTCAGCCTGGCTGTAGAGAGGGTGGAAAGGGATCCATTGCTCCTCTGTAGCACACAGAAAAGCCAAGGCCAGGTCTTCTCATGCCCTGTTGGTGACTAGGAAAAGGTTCCCTGGTAGTCCTCTGCTCCAACAGACAAAACTGGTGCTGACAGATGCTTGAAATGCATCACTGCCACTCATGTGACTTGTAGCCAGTCACATGAGGTACACACTTGGGTACCATCTGTCAGTGGTCACCCTGGTCATATGGAGAGACCCACAAACCACACATATATGTTGGCCAAACAGCTGTGAAATCCTCATGAAATAGGTGACACCTGCCACCAGCATGGATGTGACATTTACAGCATTGCTCCTGCCTGGATGTAGCAGTGTCTTGAGATGTCTGATGGATAAGTCCAAACTAGAAGGCTCCTCTGTCCTGAGGCTCTGGTGGTGTGGTTCCTCAAGCCTTGCTGTAATTGCATGAATCACAGCCACCTCCAAGCTTGTGGAAGGGGCAAGAGCTTGTGGCTATCTCATGTCTCATGAGATAGCCAGCTAGTTTTGTTTCTTCCTGTCTGCTCCAGGGCATCTCAGCCCCGTTTTTCAAATGCTTTATTATAGATGTCTTCAAGGATCCTAAGCTTTTTCCGGGATGTGGTGACCATCTTCCTATTCATCCCTGCATATTTGCAATTGCTTTGAAAAATGTCAGCTGGACAACTTCTGCAGTGTAAACATGGGTACTTCAGCATCATTTGTTTGGGCACAGAAATGCAATTGTATGTGCACTTCTGGAAAATGAAGCTTGGGCACATCTCTCTCCAATGAACATCATGGTTCTGTTCAACAAGCATATAGGAAATCACAGATTACATGTTTTTTAAACTTGACTCCATATCCACACACAGCCATCCCCTGACCTGCCAGCAACAAGAGATGACATGCTGTTGGTTTTGGGTAAGAAAATGAGATGGTTTATGGATGCACTGCATTTGCAAGGCAAGTTTTTCATGGCGGGGGGGGGGGGGGGGGGGGTGGGGGGGGGGGGGGGGG
>VZRH01003387.1:604768-641035 GCA_013397555.1 Urocynchramus pylzowi
GGAGAGGGCGGGTGAGAGCCCGTGTGCGGGCCGGGCAGGCGGAGCCTGCTGCTTCGCCCATGCGGCGGGAACGGGGGAAGCTGCGCGGAGAGCTCGGCCAGACCGGAGCTGGGGAGCAAATAACTGCGCGACCTGAGGCTCCGGGGAGTCGGAATGAGCAGGGAGGTGATGCAACTTCGCGTTATGACGGGGTGTTGCTCATCGCACTTCAAAGTCTTAAGGAAAAGGTTTCGTTTCTCAAGCGGATAGCCGGGTACTGCAGGGACAGGAGGAGAGGACGCAGTCTTAAGCTGCGTCAGGGGAGATTTAGGTTGGACGTTAGGAGGAATTTCTTAAAAGACTGAGTGATTAGGCTTTGGAATGGGCTTCGCAGGGAGGTGGTTGAGTCACCGTCCTCGCAGATCTTTAAAGAAGAACTGGACGTGGCACTGAGTGCCATGGTGTGGTTAGCAGTGTGGTGGTGCTGGGTCGCAGCTTGGACTCGATGATCTCGGAAGTCTTTTCCAACCTAACTGATTTTGTGATACAGAACCTTAATTTAGCAGTCCCGATATGTCTTATGTACTGCTAGTTTGTAGGGGACCAGGTGGCTTTCTTAGAGTTTGGCCTAAGTTCTGTTGCATTTCTGGGCAGGACATCATGGAAAAATTCATCCATTCTTGACTTGTAAGGAACTGCTAGAGCCCCCTCCCCATACTTAAACAGCAGGAGTTGCTGGTATAAGTATTTCCTTTATTATGGTGCTGTCTGACATATTCACAACCCTAATGCAGCACATCACTGTTTGGATGGTTCTGTGAATACAAACAAATCTGTGGCTCTGAGATACAAAATAGTAATAAAGCCTAGACCAACACATGGAGAATACCCTGCTGGTGATGAAATAGCATGTGGTCTTGTGCACAGCAGCTGATGTGGTTGATAGACAACAATAGAGTATTTGTTAGCTGTAACTTAGGAACCCAAGTCTCAAAAAATATTCTCCATGCAAACTTAGCAAGCTCTTCATTTCAGGAAAAATCCTGTTGGGCTAGTCTCACTTTTTTTAACTTGAAATTTGGTGCAAGTGTCAGTTTGATCTCATTTTGAGGCGTTGGCAAGTGATGCTGTGTGGACATCCTGTAAGGCCCCAAAAAGCTGCTCAGCAAGGTCTCTAACAGGGCTTACAGCTGTTCTTGTACTCTGAGTTAGACTCGGGAGAAGTATCATCAAGATATTCTCAAGCAGTCAAAACAACAAAAAAAAAGACTTTACTGGCAACGTTAGAAAATCAGAGAACTTTGGCAAAAGGTTTAGTGCAACATTCAGTCAACATAAAACACTTCTCAAAGCATTAACTTAGCCCATTCAACTTAGCAAACTCTAAACCTGTTTGATTTCAAGTTACTAAAAAATACTGAGAGGAGAGAATTAGAAGAAAAAGACAGAAAAGACATTAAAAAGGGGCACATATAGCTACTTACTGCTGGGTCCCAGCAGTGTTCAGCTGATAGAAATTCCAAGAGGAGGTAGGGTCAAGACATATGCTAGCAGCATGTTTGGCCTTAAATACCCCTTGCCTCCAGTGTGCCCGTGATTGGCGGACACTGTGTCTGGGATACAGGCTCTAGGGATGGGGGGTGTGCACTGTCTCACCAGAGCAAGGCCTGACCTGCCTCTTCCCCACCTCAACATTTGCACCTCAAAATGTTTGAGACCTCAGTCTTTCCAGTCTCTCACACATCCAAGTTTGTTTTCTAGGCTGTGCTCTTCTACAGTCAGTTCACTTCATAAATGAAAGTCATGTCAGACCTCTCCCACTGGACCACCGAAGTGTTGGGATCTGATACATAGATATACAAACTAACACTTGAGACCACAGCTTAAAAACCGGTGAATGCAGGAAGCTCCCTAAGAGGAACGAAATGCCTTATCATCAAGTTCCTGGAGACAGAATGGTGTGTGAATGCAACCTGAAATTGTTGTTCTGCTTTGTATCTCTTCCCCCTTCTCTGTTTATGGTGGCACAGAAGGGGCAGACTTTTGGTGTAAGGGTGGAGGTTTTTGTTACACGCAGGAAAAGATTAAACATGGTGAGTCAAATCTGGCTCTGGAGGAAGAGCCTGCTCTAAGTTAGCTAGGCTTCCACTGTCCTCCTCGCTATGAGGAGCCATTGTTTAATAGTCTGCTGTAGTTAACGTGAACTTTGGTTATGCATTCATGGAGAGTGTGAACTCAGCAGTCATGCTGACAACAGCATTTTAACATTAGTGACACCCAGAGTATTCAAGCGCAGTGCAGCTAGGAATTCTGGATTAATTCTGGTTTTCAGTAAAGCAGGTTTGTATTCTTCTCTGATACAAAGGGGAAAACCCATTCTTGCACTGTCTGCAAGAGCTTCTATGAGTGAGAGCTATGTAGATGTGGCCCTTTTCCCTGCACACCTCTCCAGAAGCACACCAGCTTCTGAAGAATGCCTACTTTCAGGGTGCTTGACTGATCCCTCTGTAGTACCTGCTATAACACAGAAGGAACTGTATTGGTCATTTTTTAGTGGCCTTGAGATGAGTAACCAGTGCAACTTGTAAGAGGGTTTGACTATGGGACATACTGCCTTTTATAGCCAAAGCTAATGGGGTGTATAAACTGTCAAAGCTTTCCTCTTCATTCTAGCTGCCTCTCTTGTTATTTAAGTTAAAGAAAATGCTGAAAAATTGCAGCTTTTGCTATAAGTGATAATTTTAGAAGTGGCATATGCTAGGGAGTTCAGGCAGTTGAACCTTTGCTTTGTTTATGCTAGCTTCTGTATTTAAAAACCCTCACTAAATTACATAGTAACCATTGGCAGTCAGCCGATGACTGGGCAAGTTCAAGGAAGACTTGATATGTGTTGAAAATAATGTTTACAACCAAGCCTTAATCAAATATGCCAGATAGTGTGGACCTGTATTATCTGTTGCTGAGAGCAGCAGACTCCTTTCAGCACCATCTGAAGGAGGCCAGCAGCCTCCTTTTTGAAGCACTATCTAGTGCTGGGAACCTCTGAGACACTAGAGGCTTTCATTATTAGAGCTTCTTACTTGGCCCTTGGGAACATATGCCTGCTACCAATGTATTAGTTGAAGGTAGCATGCCTTTTTCTGCTGGACAACAATACAAGTAAAATGAGGTCTTGTGTGTGCTCAGAGAAGTTGTAGTTAAATATTTAAGGGAAAAAAGTCAACCAAACAACAACAAGAAAGAAACAAAAAAAACCCCACCACCACAAAGAACAAACCAATATTAACCAGCATGCTAGCTGAGATTTCACCCAGTGAGCTGCTACCTGGAGAAAATGCTGTTTAACAAAGCTGTAAGATCCTTTCAAAGCATGACAAGTAGTCTTGTGATGGGAGGTTCCCCTTCTGGTTACGGAGATTTAGTTTTTCATAAAAAAGCTTGTCACTTTACAATTAACATGAAAGACAGCTATTGAAGTCAGTTGGACTGGTCAAGCAGCTTGTTTTTTGTTTTGCTCCTGCTACTGTCTTCCTTTCTCCAGGAAAATTTAACTCACTAGAGAAACTTTCCGAACTTCTCACTAGTTTGATATTTTTTAACTTGCAGGGGTAACACCTTTGGACCCAGCATCTCATTTCACTGTCCTGCAGCAATTTTGGCTGATAGTAGAGATGATTTGCAGGGTAACACCTGATTTGTAGTCAGGACCAGGTCACCAGTGGTGAATGGTATATGTGACCAGCTGTAGTTATGATGCTGTCCCGCTTTCCCTTTGTTCTGTGCAATAGCAAACCTCAGGTGTGTTGCCATATGATGAACACGTTCCAAGGCTGGGCTTCCTTTTACAGAATACAGTAATTTTATGCAGCTGGACAGGAGACTCAGGGGTTAAAAGAGGATGGTCTAACTGGCAGCAGCGGGAGGTGGATTCACTAGAGTGGTGATGTTACAGTGCAGAGGTCTGAGAAGCTATGCCAAAAATCAGTAGCAGGATTTCAAGGCCGAAAGGAGTGAGGCTTGACTGAGGAACTTATAGGTACTGGGAGGGAGTAGCAAGCATGGATTGCTGTGTACAGGGACAGTAAACATTGTTGGTGGGAATGGGCGCAGGAATGCATACTACACCAGTATAGGAGTAGGAGAACCTAGGGAGACCAGAAAACTTAACTGTTCCTATCTCTTTCAGAATGAGAGTAGGTGGTGGGGAGTGTTACTACTGGTCTTGTAGCAGAGTAGACTGTGACTGTCCAAGATGCAAGGATAGAAAAACCAACATGGATGCTGTGCCTCTACAGAAGAGAGCTACATGGGGAGGGAAAAAGTCTGTTAACAGGGAGATGTAATGCTGAGTGTATTTGAAGTTACAGGAAGCTGTAAAGACTTTCACACAGGATTGTGCATACATAAGAATGCTCATGTTGGATCTCTACTTGCTTGTTAAATATATTCATGTCCAGTTTGACTTTGGCTCCTCAACTGCATGACATTCTTTAGCTTACTAGAGTCGAGTCACAACTTACTGTGGCTGATTATAGAAGCAGGTATAACCCCTGCACTGCAAAACCAACTCCTGTGTACATCTGGCAGTAACCATACTGCTCTCAGTTAGCTGCTGCTGACAGGATTCCAGTGCTTTGCTCCTTTGAGCTGGAGGGAACTAAAGCAGCTATCTTTTGAAGTTTATCCTAACGGCTCTCTGGAAGCTTGATTGCCAAGACAACGAAGTTGAAAATTACTGAAGTGGCTTGTACTTTCTTTGACAAAGACAAAGTATCAGAAAGTAGGTGATCAGCACTTTCTGCTTCTGCCTGAGATATTTGTTTGCCTTTTGCTAGCATGCAAGTATTTATTGCTTTTAATATCTTTCAGTTCTGTTAAAGCATTCACTTTTTGACCAGCAAAAATGAGTAATGGCATGTAAGATGTTTAGTTCCAAGAAATATTGTCCAGAGATGATTCGTGTGACTAAGTGCAACACAGACTTGAAGGCTCAATAAATATTGGGTGTTTACTTGTGTAGTCTGTGTGTGTAGCATTGCTTTGGCTAATGATGTCAAATGTGGGTTCACTTGGCAAAATAACTATCCTATGAGGTTGCTTTCAAAAACATGCTTTAGAGTAAAACACACAGTATCATTTTAATGTTAGCCATTGATTGGAAAAGTCACCAGAGTGGATGACTGTACAAAGGTTTGTGTCCTTTCCAAATTCTGCAGAGGAAAGTCTGTCCCAGATGAAGATGAAAGTCTTACTGCCAAGACAGAAATGAGAATATGGGTTATAAAAAACTCTTAAGGATCTTATTTTTGGGATAACACAGAGCTGTCAGAGCTGAGCATCATAACTAGAGAATTTCTAGCTTCTTTCCACAATTCAGTGAGTTTCACTGAGCATTGTGGTTGTTTTCTAATTGATGTGACATAAGACACTGACCCCTGCACCAATGAAAACAATTCATACTGAAGCACTTACATGATGGTACAAATAACCCAGTTAAGTGTTTAAGACTTGCCATAATGATTAGTGTGTTAGGTCTGAGAGCAAGCCAGCATTGGCATTAGTCTCCTTTAGGAAAGGAGGGCGAAATCATCAACATGTTCAATTTTTTTTTTCTTTTGTAGGTTGAATTTGAGGCAGAACTGAAATCTGCTGGTGAGAAGCTTATAGTAGTTGATTTCTCTGCCACATGGTGTGGACCATGCAAAATGATCAAGCCTTTTTTCCACGTAAGTAGTTTTTGTATATAAACATTTGTGTTGCTTGACAGTAACATGGAGAAAGTTCCTTTTGCCTTATGTGATTGCCAGCGTTTTCTGGAAACGTGAGAAGTTGCAGAATTATCTAGTTTCAAGACTACCAAGTGAGATAGACTGACCATTGATACAGCTGGGAGCTAATATTAGCTTTTGTCCTGGTGTTTACATGCATTTTAAGTAGATAGAGACCTACCAGTTGCATTGCAACCTTCTGTACACGGTTAATGTAACTTCTCCAGCTGTGTTTAGGTGGCTGTGTTATCTCCTGATAAGATATAGAAGCTGTTGCATCTTTTGGTGATCAGCTGAAGGCTGCAAGAGAAGGCCTTCCACCTATGTCTTAGGATATTTGAGTCTGTGTGGGGAGAATATGTTTTCACAGACTCCTCCAGAAACAGTCCGCAGCAGAACAGAAAATTTTTGCTCTGGTAGTAAAATAGCTGCTTTAAGATAACAAAGCAAGTTTCACTAGCAGTTTAAGCAGCACAAGCCTTTCAATTTATACAAATGCCTCTTTTTCAGGAAGCTTTCCTAGAACACTGTAACTGCATAGTTCTTTTTATTTCTTTCTAGAGTTTGTGTGAGAAGTATGGTGATGTGGTATTCATAGAAATCGATGTGGATGATGCCCAGGTAAGGTCTGGGGTGGTGCTGAGGGAGGACAACTAAGGACTTCCATGCAAGTGACAGACAAGAATTCAAAATGTCTTCACACATTTTGTATCAAAATCTGAAACAAAACAAGAAATATATAATTGAATATATATAAAATTAAAACATAAGGATTTAGCTGGAAAGAATGATTTTTCTTTCAGGGAACACCTGAACAGAACCAACTGCCTTGGTTATCAGCACTCTTGAAGTCCTATGGCATATGTTGGATAACTTGGAAGCAATGACCCTTTACTTTGGGAGGGAGTGTTAGTCTAGGGTCTTAAGCTGCCTTGATGCAATCTTCCTTAAACCTAATGGTTTACAACCTACTGATCTGTCTGATCCCTCCACTGCTCTTGGCACTGTTTCCTCTTCCATTAAAAATGAAATTAGGTCTTGAATGAAGTGCAATATAATGTCTGCTGTATTGCAGTTTCAACATTGTCAAATAGGTACTTGAAAAATATCACATGGAAGCCCAAGAGTTGCCATAGGGATCTTGAGTCTTACAAGCAAACATCTGTTTTGATGCAGAAGTCTGTTTGTTTTTTCCCAAACACAGAGTACAGGTAAAGGTTTTTGCAATTGCATGAATTAAGTGTTGAAGAAGGGATCTTTAAGGCTTACTTCAGGGAGATGTTAACACAGCATTGGTTTTGCTAGTGATGAACTAGCAGAAGGTCTTCTGCTTTTTCTTGAGCAGCAATGGCTTTACCCTATCACCTAAACAGAAGTCAGCTAGAGTGGGTTCTAAATTTAACATCCTTAAGAATGCCCAGTTGAAGATAGTTTTTTATCTCTTCCAGGATGTTGCTTCACACTGTGATGTGAAGTGCATGCCAACGTTCCAGTTCTACAAGAATGGAAAGAAGGTAGGCTCTGCCTTTTTGGAACTGGAGCAGGCAAGCTGAACACTTGAAAGAAGATTAGGAGTGTTGGAATACTTAGTCTGCTTTCTCTTGATTGTGTCTCTACGGTACCACTAGCATTAAGACACTCCTGAGAGCTAGCAAGTTCATCTTAGTACTGCAGCAAATGTAACCAGCAGTTAACTGGTGATGCAAACTCTGTTGTTCACAAGTAGTGAACTGCGTTAGTTACAGGTCAGTCTTCCAGACAGTTTCATGAGAGACAGTGGGGTGAGATGTCTGTGTGAAGACTGCTGGTCTATCTGCTTAGCACCCTGCCTTTTATTTGGTCAGTGTTTGTTATCTGGGTGCAGCTTGTGTTGAAGCAGAGACATGGCTGTAGGTGCCTATGGAATCCCACCCAAACAGAGGTCTCTAACCTGGTCGAGGTTATATGCAACAAACAACTGTTTGGTTTATTTCACAGAGAGGTTGTATAACCTTTGAAGGGAAGGTCCCATCCCTGTTTAAGGACTGAGGAGACCTCTTTTGTCTGCTCTGCCAAGAGATGGTGAGATGGGATGCAGATTGTACTCTGACAGCACAGTGGGCTGCCTGTGCAGGGTAGTTCGAGTAGCTCTCTGCCTGAACTTGCTGAGCTGAATGTGCTGTCTTAGGCTTTTAGTTTGCTAAGCAAGCTGAAGGTAGGCTTTACTAAAGGAAAACAGTGCTTTGGTGTAAGTTTCATGGCTAAAGGCAATGGAATTGCACCTTGGATAGTTCAGTTTCACATGTAGGGTGACATTCAGGTCAGTATGAACCTTTGACAGTTCTCTTAGGGTGAACTTGTGCAACTTCATGGTGTCACTGGAAGAACTGTGATTACAGCGTGACAGTCAATGTGTGGCTTTTTGTATCAAGCAAGCAGTTTCATGGCCTGTAGTGTAGTCTGCTCTCTGCCTTCCACCTCTGTAGATACAGGAGGACAGAGCTCCTGTTTTTGAGACAGCAGATGAATGTTGCCTCTATCTTTCTGCCCTGTAAGTTGCAAGAAGATCAGTTCTCACAGGAGAAGACAGGCACAGGAACAGTCCTTCCAGAATTTGATTGGTAGGGTCCTTAGCAACTCAAGGCGACTTTGAACTGCCTCTGATATGTGGGGACCTTCAGAGTCTCTTCAAGCCTCTTTTTGAGTCTTATATAATATTGATCCAGGATTAATGGTAGTCTGGAAGTGCAGTTTGATAGTCTTCTGTCTCAACTTCTGCATGAGTTGAATTGAGTGGGAAATAAATACATGAACCATCTGCAAAATACTCTGTTTTGAGAGTGGGAAAAATTTTAGTTTTCGCAGAGTTGAATAGATGTGTATGTGACTGGATGCTATGCAATTAATATTAAGAAGCATTGAATGCAAGAGTTCTAAAAATAAATCTCTCTTTACAGGTGCAGGAGTTCTCTGGGGCCAATAAAGAGAAGCTGGAAGAGACCATTAAAAGTCTAGTCTAATTTCCAGCCATGAAGACATTGAAGCATGAGTGCTTTGGCTAAATTACAGCCTGCAACTTTTCTACTTAAAAAATAAACAAGCTAGCTAGATTAAATGGTACAAACTATCTTCTTGGTCCATGTATATGAGTAAAATAAAGTATAAACTCTTCACTTTTGGATATTGCTGTGTGTTTAAGGAAAAGCTTAAGAATTTAATGATGTCAGGTGAGTGTCAGGTTTTGTTGTATTAAAAGAGTTACTGTCTGTATACAAAGACTTCTCAAAGGCAACCTCATCTATTGTTGGCTTGGGACCCATGACAGTTGCTTTAGGAGGAGTCTGCTGCCACTCTACTCAGATGGTAGTCACTATGCTATAATCTAATTTACAAATACCAAAAGAGGAGTTGGAGAAAAGAGGGTAGTCACTGGGTGGGAGAGTTCTTTCTTTCATTACATCTTTTTAGTTAAAAGCTTTTTAAAATGTTTCAAACTGCATTTTAGCGTTCAAAGCTAAGACTTGTCCTTCCAGAGCATAATACAAATCCTTCCATGGAAAGGCAAGGTAGGACTTGGACTTGCCATTTGTATGTGTACCTTCTGGTTCTATTAGTAAAAAAGTGTGTTTGGTCTGAGTTGGGCTGCTTTGTTCGTAGGCAATAGTCTGGAACAAATGACTGAAGAAGTAAAACTTGTAATGTCTTATGGTCAAGAGGATTTTAGATTTATGTACTCTTGTCATTTTCATTTGATTGCACTGTTGCACTCTCAGAACACATTTGACACAGTGTTGGACAGTAAACTGGACTCTCTGGTCCTTCAATCTTGAATGAGGCTGTCTAGATGAATGCTGACTTGCCAGCCTTATTATACCTGCCATTCACCTACTCTTGGCACTGTAGCCAAGGGATACAGTGTTTTTTCCACTGTATCAAAATGGCTTCCTTGCTGGCTTGGATGTTTTCCTGTAAAAGAACTCAGTGAAGAAAGGAGCAGGGCTGTAGCTAGCAGTACAGCTTAGGTGTGCTGCTCACTGAGTATCACTCATGGAAAAGCTAGACTTCCTGTTGCATATGCAGACAATGTGGAATGAGTGAGCCTCTTGTCTTTGTGGTAAGAAACTCACCCATGACTCAGCCTTACACTCACTTCACAAGTATGCATGAATTTCTTGATGGCTCTGAAGGACTGGGGGCCTTGAACAGCGTAATGTATATGTTCCTAATTTGAAACAAGATTTTTCTAGTCCAAGAAGTGGCCACACCCTTTACTTGAGAGTGAGCCATCAAGGCTCTTCTTGGATGTAAGTCTGAGTTGTGATTATGCAATGAGAAGAACATGGAAAAAATTTTCCATGTAGCTCTGTCTATTTGACTAAGAGAAGTGCAGCTGCATGTTTGAACTGTTCAAAGGTAAATGGGAAACCACTACCCCAAGTGCTGCCATGGACAGACTCATGAGAAGAGAATAAAATGAAGCTGTAGCAAGAATGCACTATGAACACATGCTATCTGCAAACAAGCATTGCTTCTGAAAGCAGTTTCTGCATAGCCTACTTATTCCCTTTGGGCAGTAACTGAGCAAGAAAGGTTTAAAAAATTCCTGCTGCAAGTTCCAGATGAAGTTCAGTAAGAGGCCCTGGCATCCCACTTCATCCTTAAGAAATAATACTGAAGTGTGCTGCAACATACAGTATTTCTGCTGAGGCAAGACCAGACCAGGTTGTTGCAGGGGAAAGATGCAATCTGTGGTGCTTTGCTGCTTGCGTGTCGAGTTTAATACTTTGTTTAGTTTTTTAATAAAATGCTACTCTGTGGTAGCCTGGGACAATCCAGGTGACAGTGACTGGAAATTCAAGTTGTGATTGAGAAGACCAGAATAGCTGGAATACCTCTTGTGCTGAAGCAAGGGGTGCAAAGCAGTTCTTAAAAGGGCAGTGAGTTCAGCTTCCTGTGCTGCAGTATCTTCCCCTCCCAAGAACTGGTATGTAGGCATACTGTGATGAAAATAACTTGCATAGCCTAATTTGAAAGATGTTCTTTAAGGCTTGGCTCTTTGAGGAACATGCAGTGAGGATCTCCATGTTAGGTAAACTTTCTCTTTAAAGGAAACACATGGTCCTCGAATGCAAAGTTATACCAGAATCTGACTGTTAGTAGTTGGTCTTTGTCATTACAGGTGATGGAAAGCAAAGCCTATGCTTTGTTCTGGTTATGCATAAGAAGCCTGGGTTCCTACAGCACAAGTGCCCCTACTGGGAAGAGAGAGCCATAGTTCAGGATGGGAACTGGCTTGAATCTTTCAACAGGCATGGACAGGGTGTTCAGTCTCTAACAAGCCTAGGTATAGTAAATAAATATTTTGTCCTAAATGGAATGGATATTAGTGTCCTTGGGAAAGCCTAGGCATATGCCCTCCCACGAGTATTAAGTAATGATACTTCATAGAGAGCTCGGTGGGTGCATTTTTTTGTTTGTTTTTTGTGTGAAGGTGTGAGGCCAGTATTGCTATGTGCCAGGCAGTAGCACAGCATTCACTCTTTCATTAAACTCTGTGGTCTGCTTCTTGCATGAACAGAATTGGCTGCTTTGATCCAATGATCTGCAAAGATGCCTGTAAGAAGGAAGTGGGTAGATGGCCAACTGACTTGAATGTTTGGTAGACTTGATGTACATGGCAGAGAAAAACCAACATAGAAAGGTTTCTTTTGGGAATAAGGGTTTCAGGAAGATGTTCTCCCCTCAGGCAATGACTGCAGTCTATGTCATTTGGCTATGAAATAGCTGGGATCTGTGCCTTGCTGTCAAACAAGAAAAACAAGCTATTTTCATCTGCAGGCCTGTTACATTGCTTACTAATAATGGGCTGGCCAACAGGAAGAGAAATACTTCCTTGAGTACAGCAATTAAAATACATAGCTGGAATAATCAGGCTTAATGAGAGAGGACTAACATGAAAGGAAGGGCCAAGGGGTCCCAGTGAGTGGACATGTGAACTGTGCTTGATCAAACTGCAGTGGAATAGTGACACTCCTTACCTCCATCCAGGGGTTCTGAAAGGGCTGCTGTGCACATAGGGAAGTGTATGTCATGCATGTGAGGTGCTTAACCACCCACGTCTCTGATCTCTTGCAGCAGTCAACCTAACTGCAACTCCAGCTAGCCTTCTGCTTTCCCTTCTTTCCTTGACCTGAATGAAGACTTTAATTCCCCTCTGGAATTATTCCAGTAAGAGAATAAATTTAATGTTTATATTTAATGTTTATATGTTAATAATTTTAATGTTTAATTTCTTAACTGTTCATACATTAAAACTAGCTGGATCTACCAAGCATACTTTTACCACTGCCAACAAACTGGCATAGCAGCTCCTCTGTGTTGTACTCTATTGACATGCAGCTTTCAGCCACCAAAGGAATTGGCTTGAGGAGCATACTGTTGAAATCCTTGTTGGATGAACTCTGTTGTGCTGGTCCCTGGCCCTTGGTGAAGGGTGTGAGAATCTGACCTCGTGAAGGTGTCTTACAAGATGCTTTTTCTCATGTGGTCTTGTTCCTTTCTCTCTACCACTGTAGTTTAGAGCTTTTATTTAAACTCAGATATCACAGGTGGCTTGGCTTTGGCCATTGGTTAAGTCTCCTTTGGAACTGGCTGTCACTGGATCTATGTGATGTGGTGGCAGCTTCTGGTCCTCACCAGAAGCCACCTCTACAGCCTCCCCAGTAACAAAAACTTGATAAGAATGAACTAGATCAGTTTGAGAAACTTGAAAACAGCTGAGAAGATAGTGGAGATGGACATTCACCTGAAATGCAGTTTTTCCTCCTATGGTCCAGGTTGGTAGACAGACAAGGTGAGGGAGGCATGGGAGCTGCATGAAGTTCTATTTCTACCTGCAGCTGACAAACACAAGCTTGTGCCATGCAGATCACCACAACGTGGCCACAGCTGTGTTTGGGATTTATACACGTGTGTATACACAGGCTCTGTGGATGCCTTGTGCTTGTACCTCTCTGACAGTGTTGGGGTGATGGTTGTACTTTGAGGTAATGGGCTAGAAGGGAATGCATGGGGGAAGGTGGGCTCCTGCTATCCTGGTGGCACCATCTGCCTGGCTTACAGGAATTGGAGCATTTGTCATGGATGTAACAGAGGTATAAACAGACTCTAGGGAGTGGTGAAGCTAAGCATTAGGCCCAAAGGCATAGAAGGAGGAAGAGTTTTAGACTAGGCTTGGGTCATCTCCCCTCTACTTGAGTAAGTCCATGACATTTGCTCAGGGCGACAATGAAGTCTGGTATTTCAACTTCCTTTGTTTCTAATCCCTTTGAGAGGGACACTTGGGGGAGAGCAAGGACACACACCATGAACTGTACTGTATCTGTTAATCCTGCTGATAAGGGAAATACAATGGGCAGTTTTAGCACTACTTAGCAGGATTGCTCCAATGGAGGCTGAGCCCACACTGAGCTAGTAATGATGGATGGGTTGAGGATAGGGACAGGACTGTCCCTACACTGTAGGTAATGGCCAGCAGTAGGCTAAGTTGTTTGTAGCAGATGGTGGAGATGAACAATTAAAGTAAGGGGTCATAGGAGCAAGATAAAAGCAAAGGATCAGAGGTATGGCTTGCTTGCTCCAGTACAGGCAGAGGTGGTAGCAGGTTTAAGGTCGGATTTCATCCAGCTGGGGAACAGATATCACCTCACATAGAAATGGATGCTGTGGCTGGGCCATGGTGTCTCATGACCCCTCCTGTGGGCACTGACCCTGGGGGGACTGTGAGAGAAGCTCATCAGGCAGCAATGCATTCTAGGGATAGCTCCTGGTTTCAACAACCCACAGCCCTTTGCAACAATTCCCAGTGCTTCCTGAGGCCACCTTTGGTGTGGCAGGCCATGGTGAACTCCTCAAGGAAGTACCCACTATGTCCTGAGCTCAGACAAGTTATTGCCACCAGCCCTATCTTGATGTTGCTTAGGAACAGGACATAAAAGTTCCATATTTATTAGCCTGGAACAACTCTAGACACTGCTTCATTTTGCACAGGCAAGCATAAGGTGTGAAGCAGCTAAACCACTACTCTAGAAATAACAATATGTATAAATGAAGAGCTACTTAGCCAACAAATTATGAAGCCTGCAGCTGTTTACATTTAAGATAAAATAAACTCTTCCTCTTGCTCTCAAATATTGTATCTTCAATTAACTGGGATAATAAAGTCTCAAGATTCCCACTGCCACCCTACCTGTGAACTGCAACTTATGTAGTGGCACAAACATGACCATGTGGACTGGAGAAAAGCAGCACAAAAAGACCAGAGATGAGTATCTGATGGCCACAGCTGCAAGGTGACTGAAGAATGACCACTGCACCCTGGGTGGAGCTGACACCCTTCCCACCTTTGCAGACACATGCAGTGGAGAACTGCTGAACTGACCTAGCCCCAGGCAAGCCCTTGCAACACCTTCTGACAGCCAGTGGGACCACTGGAGCTCACCTCTTCCCTTAAAGCAAGACTTTAAGATCAGCTTCAGAGTAATAATGTTACAAGAGGGGGTGCCTGGCAGACTGCTGCTCACAGGCCCTGTGCAGCTGTCAGAGCACAGGCTGGACTGCCTGCATGGTACTACCCATGCTCTGCCCCTAAAAACACACAGAGCCAGGTACTGGCAGAAAAGCTAATCCCAGCAACACATTGCTGCGTCTTTGTTCTAGGCTGGACCTTGGCACCTTGTTAATTAACTTCATTACCTTGGCTGTATGCATAGGATTAGCTTGCTTCACTAGCAGGGCGAAACAGAGAGATGTTCATCCTGCCTTGTGCCACTGCCACAAGGAAAAAACCCAAAATTTTTCATATTTCCTTTTTATTTTCAACATGTGGAAAAATTCAGTATTGTTCCACAAACTTGGAACTTTGAGGACAATAAGGATCATAGTAAGAAACTAATGCAAGACCTCCAAACAGTGCTAGACAATGAGGGATACAATAGTCATTATTCATGTGATGGCAGTGTTCTTGACATGTAACAGAAAACTTGGGTTTCAGGAGGATATAGCTATATTCCCCAGAGAAGTTCAGAGGCTCAGAGGTGTCTGGTGTTGGTTTTACACAGAAAAGTTATATTTTCATGGTTAAACAGCCTTGCAAAATCAGCTGCTATTTATGAAGCATAAAATCTGCACACAGCAATGGGAATATACAGATCAGTATTTTAGGAGGAAGCAGGCTGAGCCAGGATTGTTCTAACTGACAAATCTTTCTGCAACTGAGACCAAGGGACAGGAACTCCATGTGGCTGTTCTTAGTTCATTTCCCAATCATCACTTTACTTGAAACAAGAGATCATTAATTCACTGGACTTAAAACAATTCAGTATTTTAGGAATTGCAAGCCCTCTGAAAATTCCTCAACAAACAGCTACCACACAACAGCACACTCCACGTATTTGAAGCCTACTTACAAGAAGTTCCTTTTTTGGTTCACCTCTTAGTGTGATATGCAGTGGTAGTAGTCCACAAATCTTCCTCAGTGGCCAAGGTAAAACCACAGCATTGGAGCTTACTCAAATTGTCAATTCATTCTCCTCAGAAAACATTATAAAGCTACCAGAACCTCCCTCCTACTTGTGCCAAGATTCATTATTTGCCCAGTGGCCAACTACCTGCATTTCAAGGTGTGTTTTGTTAAGTCCACTCAGCAAGTATTGTCAATCTGCATCTTAAATAAGTGATCTCTTTTTGTTGACATACAGAGCACCTAACCCTGGCACTGCAAAGATATTAAGGCTGCATGGGATCTCTCTTCAAGGATCAGTAATGAAACCTTCAAACTAAAAAAGAAGTCCTCCACAGTGACTGAAAATGGATCACCATCACCTTCAATGCCTGTCTGTATCCTATAGGAACACGTCCTTGTTATTTTTCAGAATATCTAAATGTTGCCAATCTGTGTGTCTCCTTTGTTTGGCACCTTGTGTGTGCTGGACACCAATTTAACACAGTAGAGGCATCATATTCATCTCACCTTCCAGGAGAGACAGGGTGAACACTATGGCAAGGTCAGCTCCAAGCTTGGACACCAATGACAAGTTTTTCAAGGAAATCTATCCATATCACCTGTACTGAGATCAGCTGGGATAAACAAGTCCTTGTAATATTTTAGCTCCTCTGTGTTAACCACAAGGAAGTGAAAGAGAGAGTGTTCCACAAATAGAACTATAACACAAGCAAAGTATACATTAAGAGATTTATTTTTCCTTTCCATATTCTCAGAATAATGGAAATAGTTACACTGTTTAATTAAAAAAANNNCAGCTAGAGAAGAAGCTGGAATCCCCAAGTGTTGTTAGCTAAGCTTGTTCTCTGCTCCTTGATATGGGTTAAAAAAATCCCCTTGCAAAGCTCTGGGCCAAATCATTGGGTAAAAATTAAATGTGCCATCAGTTAGCAAAGCTTTTCAAATTGATTTTCCTTTCTACAAGCCTGCTCATAGAAATGTTCAAGCTATTATCAAATCTGTTACAGTTCTGATTTTCAGCAATTTTAAGGCATTTTGTTTTGTGTAGCTCTGGCAAACAATTCTCAATTTCTTTAAGAGCAAAGCAATTGGAATATACTTAGACTTACTAGCCAAATTATTAACAGAAGTTACCATCACCAAACATCCAGCAAAATGATTGAAACATACTGATCACATGATATGACAAGTGAATTAAAAACATCTAACAGAAACACATTCTCCTGTGGCAGGAGTCTCCCAGGAATATCTGATCTTCACACTTTTACAACAGCTTTTCCAAGATTTTCTCCCTTTAACATTCCTATAAAAGCCATTGGCATGTTCTCAAATCCTTCAGTGACTTGTTCATGGCACTTCACTTTTCCCTGTCAAAAGTAAGAAGAAAATTGCTGCATTTTCATCCACCAAAACTGAATAAATTGCAGCAGTATTTTCTCCAGCACATATATTTCATTTGAAACATGGAAGCTGGCATGCACCAGGATAACTGCAAAACCAGGTGGGCTCTTGTGAGGATATGCTTTTGTTGTAAAACCTTCTACTTGGAGTCATAAGAGAAAGCAAAAGTCATTGCTGTAAAAACATACCAGGACAGATTTATTGCTACTTGGTCCCCAAACAATTGACAGGTAGGGGATCATTTCCCCAAAACTAGGCCGTCTCTACCCATACAGAAGTATGGAATTGCAAATCCAATGATCAAAACCTGACCCATCCCAAAACCTCATGTTTGTAAAAGCTAGGGCCTCTTAGCCTTTACTGGTCACACCCACAAACTTCTCACAGCCATGAACTTGGTTACTAATTCAGCCTCCACCTAGAAAAATAAAATATAAGAAAATCCCTATTAAATCCCTGTAAAGCCCAAATCCCAATACTACAAATTCATTCTTACCAGTGACTTCAGCACAATACTACTATGGAAATCCTGGCCCATACTACAAATGACTGAATGAGAGATACAGGAATTACTCCAACTATGAAAATTTTCATTACCAGGTAAGTGTTTTGAAGCATGCTTCTGGAAATGTATTCTGTACATGTATGAAGCATGTATTTTGGAAGCATGCTTTTTCAAAGCCTATATGTATTCTGGATTATATCTGAGTCTACAAGCTGATATCACACATCTCAACACAACAGAAGGGATCAGGCATATTTACTATAGTTCAAGTGTCCTCAGGAGTCTCAAGGATCAAGGCAGGGAGAAGGAAAGCCTCGTGCTGGGATCTCACCTACACAGCTATGACAGGAGACCTCTTGCAAAGATGGACTGTGCAGTGTGTGTACACCTTACAAAGAGCTGCCCCTTCCTTCCTTACCTCCACGACCCACTTCAGCAGGGCCTGCAGACCTTCCTCCCGGCGGTTGTTCCATCGGCTCACAAGAAACCCTTCCATTTGAAGCTCTTTGAAAATCATGGGCATCTGCACATAAGGCCCTGCAAGAGAAAAGAACTAGCAAGCCACCTGCAATATCAGTTTCATTTAGAATAAGTCCAACGCATTAAGTGAGCTTTTAGCCAGCAGAGACCACTGAACCACTTTCTTTCAGCCAGAAGCAACAGATATTTTTTCCAAAGAGAACTTCCAGCACAAAAGACCAAAGATTCATAGACAGATAGTCACCTAGGGAGACAAAGGCCTGATCTATAAAGCTGTGGAGCTAAACAACTCTGAAAATGGTTTCATTCAGAAATAAAGTGGCCTCAGCTTCACCTGAGGGACTTAAGCTGAATCTCAAAAATACTGTTTTAACACCTTTTTTGATAGCCTGACAGGCTCTCATCCTTTCTCTAACTCTCAGAATTTAAGTTACAAACTCCAGAAAAACAGTTTACTCAGTCACAAAAATGTGTGATAGTCTCCTCATTACCAAAAGCCTGTTCCATTTTAAAAGTGATCCGGCAGTCCAAAGCCGGTCAGCTACCAAAGGGAATACAGTCCTTCTATTTCATTTAGAAGGCAAATATGGAAATTTTAATGCTATTAAAAAAGAATATTCATTTAGCCACATTTCTCAGCAGTTTTATTAGTAGCCGAAATCTGACTGGGGAGAAAAAAAAAAAAAAGAAAGCTTAAGCTGCATCATCTAAAAACCTGAGGGAAAAACATTATCTCATCTTAAAGTACGTACTACTGTATAAATGGAATCACGACACCATACTGCCTTCTGCTGACCTGTATCTGCACAGGGCCATGTGGAGTCCTGTTTTAAGTATCTTAGCCACTCCTTCATTCCTACTCAGCTGACTATCTCAGCCACTCCTTCATTCCTACTTCCAACTCTCAGCATGTTCGCCAGACAGGTGCACAAAGGAGGATGAGTGCATGTACACACAAGGAGCATGGTCCCAGTGTCCCACAGCAGCAGTTAGCTAGTTACCCCAATGTATACACATATATACACTTAAATGGCACAGGAAAGTAAACAGTAGACTGCCTTTATGTCTTTCTACCACCAAAGAGAAAATCACTTTAGACACAATAAAGACCCTCACCTTTCTGAGGCACAGAGTCATTGTACTGAGAGATGGCACCACAGACTGCAATCCTTCCATATTTCTTCATTTGGTTGATAGCAACACTGGCAAATTCTCCACCCACCTACAAGAACCAGAGCATGTGCAGCATTAGAGACAATCCAGTGTTTAGCACTGACTGCCAAAATCTGCCAACACTGCATTGTTGCACCAAGAGGTTCAGCTGGGGAAAGCGACTTTCATTACCCCGAAGACTTGGTGGCTGCAGAAAGCCCTTGCATTTACACAGTGCTATAAGGACTCAATCTCACTCCTCTAAAAAATAGTTATGAATGTAGGGAACTAGTTTTAATTCTAAATCTGCTTCCTGAAGCTTAGTTTGGAAGCATCAGGCAGGACTAGCACAGAGATCCCTCTTCCCAAGGGTGCTAAGAAGCACCAACTCTGCTTTCCCCACACACCAGTCTGCAATTTTACATTGTGGTGATGTGAACCACATTCTTACTTTAGGGTTCTCATTTCCAAAATAGGGAATAGTTGTGAAAAGAAGCTTTTAATAGTGAAAAGCTGTGAGACAATATACTGCTGTGCAAAGCTCTGCACAAAAGTTAAAAGTGAGAATGAAGGGAACCGACAGGACCATAATCGCTATTTAAGACCTTAGCAGCAGGGGACACGAAATTTGGAAGGCTAATGCAAAGTGGCAGGAGCCACTCCTGCCACAGAGACAAGCACCTTGCCCTGACACCAAACGTTCCTTTCAATTGCCAGAGAAAGGCAAAACACCACGGCCTTCATCCCTGGATTGGCAGAAGCACTTCTGAAGGAAAGACATGCTAAAGAGGTGATGATGGCTTCTTTTAAACGGGGTAGCTAGCCTGGGAGTTTAAGGCCAGGATATCCGCTCAAGGTATTATATTATCAGGTATAATACATATGTTAGGTGTAGTAGGAAATCAAAAGAGACAGGATTCATTCTGTATCTCAAAAGTGAACTGACATGATTTAACAGCATCCATACTGTTAAATTTTCTTAGCCTTCAAAACAAGATGTTCACATTCAAACACCTATCAAGAACAGTACATATTCCCCATTAATTCCAGCTATATTTGGGAGATGACAGAAACTTTCTGAGGGGTGCTCCAGTAGTTTTGCAAGTGGGCCTTGCTAATGTTTTGTTTACAGGTACCAATGCAGCCCCCATGACCACATAATGTGGAGACATCCACACTCATTCCCCTTTCAGCAATAGCAGAGAACTGCCTGTGGTCCAAGGTGGAGCCAGGAATGGACTGGATCAGTTTCATGTTACTGTGACTGTCACTTCTCAAAATGTGCCATGCTTTTCAGAGAGTGAAGTAAAACTTCTCTCTCTTCATTCATAAACACTGCCAACAATCCAGCTTTGCCTTTTAAATTTTGTTCTTTCTGTTACTGCTCAAGTCAGCTGCAGAAATATGTGGGAAGGGAACAGAAAAGCAGTAAGCTCCTACAGAGACCACGGCTTGATTAAATGGATCTCCATATCGAAATCCTGATGTAGACTTCAGTTAGATTATTACAATATTGAGTTCCTGCTACAGTTTAAGGAAAATGACAGCTGTTCAAGGCAAGGCCTTCTCTCTGAACTTACATTGTCAAAAAAACAGTCATAGCCATCAGGAGAGGCTTTACGCAGTGCTTCATCCAGAGATTTAACAGTCTTGTAATTAAAGACTTCATCAAAACCTATTTTTTTCAGATAGGCAACCTTGTCATCTGAGCCAGCACAGCCAACCACTTTGCAACCCTGCAAGGAAAGGAGAAAAACATTTATAAACATCCCCTGAAAACAGGCTGACACCCAGTGTGCTGTGTGAAGGGCTCACCCTTAAAGTAAGGCTGTTGTCAGCATGTGAGCTGCTGAAACTTCCAGCTAGATTAGCTATGTTTTCAGCAGCTTTTCCATCTCAAGACCCTAGTGTAGGCATGCCTTCAGGGATGCTTGTCCTACTGATCATTCATGGCCTTGTTGCCCTGTTTAACAGCTATGTCTTCTCAGCAGCAAGTATTAGCATTTCAAGCCACTCACCCCAATTTTAGCAAGCTGCCCCACCACAGAGCCCACAGCGCCAGCTGCAGCATTCACCAGGACTGTCTCTCCTGGCTTCATCTTGCAGACCTCCAGCAGACCAAAATATGCAGTGAGGCTGCAAAGAAAAGGAAAGAACGTTTAGTGAGGAATAGAAGATGGCAGACATAGAGACATGACTTGACCACACTGATCCAAAATATTGTCATCACCAGAACAAGATAACGTTATCTTATATTGTGAACTACAAAACTTAATCCAGCCTTCTTAATTTGGCTTTTTTACAGCTATTCCAGAAAAAAACCCCACAGATACACTGCCGGGAAAGAGATTGTTGAAGCAGAAATCTCTCCAAGGTGAAAACAGCTTTCATTGTGCTCATTAGTCAAAAGGAGAAACACAGATAACTCTGTGACAACTCAGTTACATACTGGAAGAGATAGTAAATCTAACCAAAACCGAGGTCAGTTGCCAGTTGGTAATTTAATCTACTAGATTAAATTAAATTAAGTTTAAATTAAACTCATCAGAAATCAAAGCTGGTAGAAAAAGATAAAAAGGCTGAGAAAAACTTGCTGAACTGATGGGCTCACTGCTCCAGAGGACTACAGTGCTATGGCTACTGGGTCAAACACAGAATCTTTAAGGTTGGAAAAGACCTCCAAGACCACCGAGTCCAACCTTTGAGCAATTACCACCTCATCAGCTAAACTTCAGCACTAAGTACCACATCCAGGTGTTTCTTGAGCACTTTCAGGGACAGTTAAACCACCACTTCCCCGGACAGCCTGTTCCAATGCTTGACAACCTCTTCTGCAAAGAAATTCTTCCTGATGTCCAACCTGAACATCCCCTAATGCAGCTTGAGGCCATTTCCTGTTGTCCTGTCACTTGTTACCTGGGAGAAGAGACAGACCCCCATTTGGCTACAACCTCATTCAGGCAGAGAAGAGTAAGGTCTCTTGAGCCTGCTTTTATCCATGCTAAACAAGTCCAGCTTTATCAGTTGCTTCTCATCAGACTTGTGCTCCAGGTCCTTCAGCATCTCTGTTGCCCTTCTCTGGATACGCCGCAGCTACTCAAAGCCTTTCTTGTAGTGAGGAGCCCAAAATTGGAAACTGTACTTCAAGTCTCACCAGTGCACTAGTAATCTGTAGGAACCACTAAAGTAACTCATCAATTGGCCCAGAATCCCAGAGAATTCTAATTTCTAAATTCAAGCTAATTACTAAATTTCCAAATTCAAGCTAATTTCTAAATTTCTAAATTCAAGCTAATTTCTAAATTTCTAAATTCAAGCTCATTTCCAAATTCAAGCTCAGAGCTTCCCACATGGTCTCAACTGAAAGAGCTAACTGAATCCCTCTACACGACATCTAGAAAAAACGTGCATCTTGACTGTTGTTAAAATGGAATCTGAGAAGTTCTCCATCACACACAATTTTACAATCATTTTGAAAGCCTTCCATATCATTAGGACTGACTAAGTCCTGATCTCCCATAAAAACTACAGAGAATGAGGTAAGAAATGCAAGCAGATGATTGAGAGATCCCGACTGTATATACGGATTCCACGGCACAGCATTTCTGTCTGCTGCAGTGCAATTTAAAGGGCAAGTATTTTGCTGCATGATACAGCATTTGTCTTTTGCATTTTGGGGTGGATTCTGGAAATACAGTGATAGCAACAGAGCCCAATCAGTAAAAGCAGACTAGTCCAGGTGCCAGTTAAGTTTTAGAGTTTTCACAGAGGTAAACACAGACTGAACTAGATTCTTTCCAGCTCTTCCTGGATCCTCTTTCTGACTTAGTACAACTCCTCAAGGAGAGGCCTGATAATCTCCAAGGCAAATCTCCTCTGATGCAGAGGATGTGCCAAATTTCACGTGCCAACTCCTTGCTCTTGTACAGGGCAAGGGCATCCAGAAGCACACCTTTTTTACCAGCGTGTATAGGCAATATGCTGGTAGAACAAGATAAAGGTCAATACAGACAGGAAGAAACCTCCTGCACACTGAAATCCAGGGAATAGCTGCCTTTTCATCTCAAAACTTACCCTGGCATGCCAACTGTTCCAAGGGCTAGAGATTTGGGGAGTGATTCCGGCCAACTGGAAGGAAGGAGACGTAGGTCTTTCCCATCAGAGATAAAATGAGTTCTCCAGCCCCTGTCAGCCACGACAAAGGCCCCCACTGTGAAAGCAGGATTTTTGCTTTCTACAATCCTGTTCAAAAAGTAAAAAAACAAACAAACAAACAAAAACCAAAACAAAAAACCAAACAAAAATCACAAACAAACAAACAAACAAAACCCCAACACACACACAAAAAACCCCATGTCCTGTTAGAAACAAATCCATACTGGCTTTTCAATTCTTCCTGTGATTCAGAAAAGAAATACTTCATGTAATGATTTTTAAACCATACCTGCTGATGCTGTGCGTGTCAAGTGTCTTTCCTGAAATGTCTACAACCTCTTATCATGAGGGAAATAATGGCAAGATGATTTTTGATTCAGCCCTGCCCACAATAAACCAAATTTTCCCACACAAGTGCCAACTGTTCCTTTGACTAGCACCAGCTTGGTCTGAAATCAGATCAGGCTTCTGTGAGTTAGAATGCAGGAAAGAGGATGGTGGGATTAAAACATGGAACAGCAAGAAGTTGCTGATAGGCTGTCTGTTCTCAGACAACCTGCACCTCATTTAAAAGTTGAAGATCCTGAAGATGGAACCTCTTGGGGTAATGAAACCAGATAAAAAGTAATATCTAAAATCAGGGAGATATCCATATCAGCAGTCTCTATGCCAAATGAAAATTCCACTTTCTTGGCTCAACAAGAAAACTGTTGGAAAGGGGAGATAAGCAGCTTAGAATTATTAGAAACAGTTGACCTGTTCATCAGACTTGGTTGTTAATTTATCCCAGCCCTCAATGTTTCTGCAGAGAAAAACAAGAGTCAAAGGCCACAGATGCTCCCAGGCAGCAACTTACAGGCAGCACAGCAGGAACAAGCCAACAGAGGGAAACATCTGTGCAGCTACATTACCACAAGCTTGGGAAAAGGATGGATTTTAAGGTTATATAACCCTTTGGCTCGAGCTGTATCTTTGGTGATGCAGAGATTTTTTTTCAGCTGGAGTAGATAGCATGCATAGTCGCAGACATGCAGCTACTAGCACATCAGTTTTTTAAAATGTGTAGTTCAAAATATGTGCCAAGTACAATAGTTGGTCCTTTATACTTGTAAAGATTGCCTTTGAAGACATTATCACCAGAAACAACATACAGATTTTATCATAGGTCTAAATGCTCTCCAGAAAGGCAAAAGAGATTCTTAGAGGAAAAACACATTCCAACCAGTTACAGGTAAGAACGTCAGTAGCAGAAGTATGTGGACATAAGTCAAGGATGGGTAACTCAGGCTACAGATGTCCGGAGTGTCAGCACATTCCTGCTGTGATCTGCCATGCACAGTGATAACAGGAACTGAAGGTCTTACCTAGCAACCTGCGTGCCTATCATTATGTCACCTTCCTTCATGATCCTTCGGCTGTAAGGTCTGCAACACAGGCAAACACAGCTTACTGTGTGCAACTTTAATAATGTTCCAGACACACTACGAATTAATAGCAACTGTTTGACCCAGGAAGAGAGTATCTATTGTAGACAGATCACAAACAGCTTGTCACTGTAACAGCATAACCAGATGTTTTCCGGAGCCAGCTACTTGGGCGTCCTGGGCAGGAGTATTGGAGAGATGATAGCATTAATCTTCCCAGCATGGTCCATCACTACAAGAAGCCTGAGACCCAGAGATCTATCTCTGAATTTAGTGTCCACAATGCCTCTTCAAACTACCCAGTCTCCCTGTGCTTCAACTGCCACCTATTGGGTATATCAGCAATGTCCAACTTAGAACATGTGCCCTTAAGTACAAGTTTGCTAAGTTAAATTAAGCAGGGAACTGCTACGAGGCTGCAGTCTCATTTGAGTACATTGCATGCCAGTTGAAGACATGATAAGGAACAACAGCTGATTCCAAGAAAAGCCTAGGGCAACAGAAATGTTACCCCAATGTCTAGCTAAATCTGGCACAGCTCCATATATTGAGTTTTGTAATTCACGTACATTTTTTAAAAAGCAGACAAAGGCATTGGGACTCTGAAAACAGTGTGTGCTGCCCACTCTTGTTTTGAGGTTTAAATGGCAATTCAAATGAGGTGCTTTAGACAGAAATTCAGAAAGGACAAAAAGGTATACCTCATGTAAGGATCAACACTGAGAAACACTGATTCAAGCAGCAACTCTGCAATGAAAGACAAAGCAAATTCCTGGATATTAACAGTGCAGTAGAGCATAGTTTCCACAAGTCAGTCTTTCAGCTAAATTGATATGAACTCCTGACAGCTCAAAACCCCCATATGCCATCTTTGCTTAGGGAAAACCTACCAGAAACAACTACTACATTCATTAGTTTTGGGTTATTGGTATGCTGTTGAAACTTTCCCCACTGTAGCTTTAGGAAACTATCCTATTTTCAACCTTGCAATTCTGCATGTGTCTCATCTCTCTACAGAAGAGTCAAGCAGCCAGAATTCCTAAACAAAATTCGCATTTAATTTTGATGCATATAAAATGTCATCCCATGATTCAGCCAGAAGAGGGTGGCACAGGTCAAATACAAACTAATTGGCTGCCTTAAACAGAAGGCATTAGTTTACCTTTTCTAAGTAGCCTAATCCACTTTACTGTCTCTAACAAAGCTAGTTCTTGGGAAAGACATTGTTAAACATGTTTTAAACTTCTCATTTACGAACCACTTTTAGTGGTTCATCTCCACCTACTAACATTTTTCATTGCCTGTGCTGCAGCAGTCTAGCTGGAAATGTACTCAGATGCAAGTACCTTCCCATTACTAGAGAGCGAGCAGAAAAGCCATGTAACATAACAAGGAAGGCTATCACCTTTGAAAGTGTCATTGTAGTATGAACTTATGCCTCTTTTTGCTTTAGGGATTAAAATGGGAAGGAAAAAAATACTCCATGTTCTTAAATACCCACGGTTATGAAATTTTTAAATGTGTCCGCAAATGTAAGTAGAAATCCGTTTTCAAACATTTAAGCTGTAAACATAATTGGTACTTTAATATCCTTCTGCACAATTCCTTCTACACACCTTTTAAAGTGTGGCAAATTTTGTAAATGACAAGTGGTAGGATGAGGCTCAAGAAAATATGGAACAAATATCCATGTGAAACCAAAAATCAAAGTTCATTCTTTTATCAACAGCTCTTGCTATTGATATGATGATAAGTTATCATATTTCTTACTCTTTTCAAAACAGAGAAACACAGGAATAAAAATGGTCTTTTTTTTTTCTATTTATATTCAACTCTCTTCTTGTTGCAACAGATCAAATAAGAAAAGGACTGGCAAAAAAAAAAATTTTGAATGCAGGCAGAAACCTTGCCATCTTACTTTTTGAAATAAAAGATCAACCTTCACTGGCTCCAGCCCCGAGGTCTCTCAGCTGCAGCTCATTCCCAGTGCAGTCACTCAGCTCTTCTCTAGCACCACCCTCAGTATTTTCATCTATCAGCATGAAAAACTCCACTGAAAACCTACTCTTATAGGGCATCATGTTCTCCACCCTTTTCCAAAGGATTTTGCAAATTAAAGTAGGTAAAAATATTTTACTAGTGAAACATGTTAGGAACTAAATACAGTTACTTCACTGTAGTCCACTTCAGTCTTTCTGCATTAAACAAAACTGTTTTCCTTGTGGTTGTCAGTTTTGAGGTCGGATTAGTTCGGTAATTTTCTCCATTTGCAAACACATTCGAATGCCTTTGTCATCAGGCAGCAAGTGTGATTAGGCAGCGTGAAACTGTGAAAGGTATGCCTTAATTGCTGTGTAAGGACTTAGAATTCAACCATTGTTTCTAAGGGCCTTATCAGAAGGCAAGGTGTCTTTGAAACCACCAACTCCATCAGTGTACTTCTTCAGCAATTGTCCTTCTCCTTTAAGGTTCATGGCATGTGATAAACCAGCAATTTTGGAAATTCCAAAGAGAAACATGCAGATCCATGGCCACACATCAGCAATCATATAACCTCCAGAAAAATTAGTAGCAAAAGGTAGCACTCTGCTCACCTCCATCCTTTAGATTTGGTAGCTCTATCTTTTTCAGGTCAAAGTCACTGGTTTTGGGAAAACCATCAAAATGCTTCTTTAGAGCCCATGCCTTGGCAATCACCATCCTGTGCAGCAAACACAAAGCACACCTGTCACAGCAATGCCCAACAGTACTCATGGGGCTGCTTTAGATTTCATCAGGCAAAACACCTATCTCAGTAATGTGCCATCACACAAGAAAGCCTCTGCTTGTCTCTCTGGTAACATCACCAGGCTAAGAAAATGTCAGAAAAGTCCCCCCATTGCTTCAGCAACCCAGATCTTCCTGTGACCTCTCTGCCTGCTGGCAGCAAGTCCTCATGTGAGAAGTCATCCCAGCAAAATGTACAACTCCCACTCTAAAGATTCTAAAGAAGGAAAATCACTAATCCTAAAACATCAGTTTTAGGAGGAAAAAAAAATCCCTTTAGATAATCAAATTTAAAACTTTTGTCTATTGCCCCCATTACCTGTGGTGTCTACTGAACCTAAACTTTTACAAGCTTGAAGCAAAGGGCAATTGAGAAAAAACAAAGGTAAGCAAGACCTCTCTCTGTGACACTCATCATATTGAAAGAAAACACTTCTCCAGATATGAAGCTTAGAGCTTGGAATTGGGAGCACATTGCTACCAACATTTTCCATACAAGACACAAACAAACAAAAAACTTGCATTAATTCTATCCTCACAGGTCCTTTTCCCTTTTTACACCCAAGTGAATCAACAAGAACAAAGAAAGAGAAGCTTATACTTAGAGCAGGCAGGTGAAAACTGGGTCGGTCTTCTCCTCACAAGCCAACAACCTTCTGGGTCTGTTCAGTCAGAGGCTGGACTCCTTCAGTCACAGACACTTATAAAAGACAACAATGTCTGCTGTTGCGGTAGGTACCGCCCTCAGTACACCTCCCTAGAAGTAAGCAAACACAGCATAAGGCACGCCCACGGTGATTCACCATCTTCCAGTTAAGATTTGACATCAACCTTTCAAACCTCCCAGTTCAGTGCCCAGCCAGCTGCACAGGCTCGTTGTCAAACACGCAATGCTAAATGCACAAAACCCGTGGTTCTAGAACCCACAAAATACTGCAGTCTTGAGACAAGACTATCCACCACGACAGGAGTTTCTTCAAATTACATTTTACCCATCCAGCCCTCTTAAGAGCTCTACCTCTGTGAAAAAATATGGAATTAAAAATCCATGTCCATTTCATAGCTCAACACAGCAAATATGTTCTCTACTCATGGTGTGTGCCCTGACATGTTCACTGCTCCCTGCACAAGGAGAGCTTGTGCGACTAAGCCTCCATCTAAGAGCCACCTTAAGAAACAATAGCAAACTTTGGCATTTTGCCCCAACTATGTTGCAATGAGGTATGTAGCAAGGGAGAAAACTTTGTGCAGGGGACTGTTCAGCTTTTGTTCTTTTTGTGAAAACGCACAATATGAAGGGTGAAAAGTGTAAAGAAACCAATAGATAGCAACGTGTTCAACTACTAAATCCATGAAGACTGCAGTGCTAATTAGTACCAAGGAGCTGAGGGAAAAAAAACCAAAATGTGTTTAAAGATGCTCATGCAAAGATCAGAGATAACAGGGTAAGCTCTCCACTATTTAGATAAAAGAGTAAATCATCAAATCCAAAAAGTAATCAGCACTCGACAACTTTCTGTGATGAAACAGAGATATTCCATGTTCCTCAATGACAAAGAAACACAACACAAGTGAAGGTTTCCTGCACCAGAAGTGTGTACTGGGGAAATCACCTTTCACAAAATGATGTATCATCAAAATTGAAGCATCCCACAGTAGGTAAGTGAGCCAGCAATTGTATCTGCTGCTTTATGTATTTGCTTTGGTATCAACAGTGTTTGGCTGTAACAAAAGATACCATGACACGGCAGCAACAACAAAGCAAAGCCATAAAACATGTTTACAGGAGCAAAAGGTGAGTTCAGAGAAACACAAAACTGATCCCACTCACTAGCCTACAGGCATTGAGAGGGATTTGTCCCACCTATGTGCCTTGCATTCAGACAGCTACCCAAGTGCTCCAACTAGAATGGCCAGGGACAAAGGGACGCTGGCTAGCCCGGCAGCCATTCACTGATGTGCCTTTTGTATCCCCGGGGTGCCAACAGGGATTCAGAAATGACTTTGTCTTCCATCCTGTCACGTGTTTGTGAATCATCAATACTGATTCCCGGCTTTTTGTCTCTTTTGTCTGTATGCCTCCAAGGCACCAGCCCTGCTCTTTACTTTCCCACTATCCTATCTTAGTAGCTTGAGTCTCCACGTCTGAGTACAGGAACTTGTTACTTGCTTCGGGCTGTCCTTGCTTTCCCTGCCTGGCCCTTTCAAACGTGCTGTAATCGTGACGATCTGCAAATCTATGTGCCATCAGTACTGGCCATTTCTGTCTCTCCTCCGTTGTTTCTTCAGGTGCTTCCACCCTTAGATCTCCTATTCATACGAATCCTCACCTTCCTATCAAAGATGTCTACTTTTTGGAATACACAGGGTTTTCTTCTGCAGAGTAATGATCCTGCCTAGGAACAATACTGAAATACTAAACCCTTTTTTATTATATTTAGGCCTAATTTTGGAATCAGGACAAGTTTTCCGTCTACTATTTCTTCTTTTTTTTTTCTACTGAAATCGAATCATTATAGCCGCTTCAAGGCTAGGAGACTTTCCTGTAGATCATAAAACAAAAAACCCCAAACCAAACAGAAAACAACACATCCACATGCTTGATTAATGGATCCACAAACTAATTTACAGGTTAACAAACCAAGATGAATTTGTATGTTTAGATATAAAATCATAAGTAGTGGTAAAGACTACATTGCTTAAGCATATTAAATGACTCCAAAGGATAAACAGCAGCAATATAACATTTGTGGGTTCCAGCTAAATCTTAATGGACTAAGCATGTCATAGCCACAATCTCAGTTCCAAGAGCAGTAACCCCCTCTTGTAAACTGTAATACTACTTTGTTTTCAATGTCAGTAGGTTTCTTTTCACATTTAGTTATATATAACAGTTGACAGTTATATATATCTTTTGACAGTTAGTTATATCTTAGTTAACCAGGAGCTATGTGATTTTTAAAAAATTTTGTAATTAACCACATTTAATTAGTTAAGAAAATGTCTGACTGTGATTTTAGCTGGTTTTGATTTAGATTCGTGTTGGCTGAGTGTCAGAAGAAGACTCTGAGAAATTACCTCACTGAAACTGCAGAAAGGAGCTCCATGGACCCATCCCTCTTAAGAGAACTTAATCAATAGTTAAAGAACAAAATTCAATAAATAATTGTTCAATGGTTATCAATTATCTAGAGATTAATTAGAAGTCACAGAACAAGAAATATAAGGAGTCAAAGGTCTATGCATCCCAGAAAACTTGATTAATACACTGCAGGTGCAATAAGGGAGCCATTTCATAGTTGAGTACACCCCAGAAAAATTAATCAATAGGAATTGTCTAACTGGGACAGCAAATTTAATAAAGCACTGTTTAGCTGGATAAAACTTGGTTATCCATCAAACAAATACAGATTAAATATTCCGTGAGTATTTAAAAGAAATAAACCACATATACTATGATACAATAAATAAGGCAGATTTTTCAGAGTGTCTATAAAAAAATCTTGGATGTTATAGTGCATATAAATGCCTGAAAATTGTTGGTTTTTTGAACAGGTCTCTGCAAATAAATTCCCAATATGTTCCAAAATTTGACTCAAAATTTTTATTAGGAATGTTCCTCTAACTGCTTTTTGATGGTAGATTTAAAACTCTTTGTTTCACTTCTGTGTGTTTTCTGTATAAAGTCTTTCATAGACCATTATAATCATTACAGTAAACTATGAGACTACTATGATAACTTGTGAACAAACAGCCCAGAGACTGATAAGAAGATGCCTTTAAAAATAAGGTGATGCACTTCTGCTTGATTTTCTTACAAAAGAACCATCAAAGTCTTTGCTGAAATTGAAGTCCAAGACAGCATTTATTCTGATGTCCTTCAAACCCTCCTTGCCCTGTGGTCTAGCCCATCAAGTTACCAAATAATAAAGGCTATCAAGGAAAAAGGTAATGGATTTGGAAGTCTTGGCTTTTTGCACTAATATAGGTAACAAAGCAAAGATCCCCTCTGTGTTCAGACACTGTAAAGATCCCACCTGTGTTCACTGCTGCAAACTGTAGCAAAGCTGAAAGTAAAAGCAAAGCACCTTCACACAGGTAATCATACGTCAGTCCCCAAAATCAGCATGAGTAAGGAGGTTCACAATTCAGGGGAAAATGGAAGAGAAGAAGGAAGAGGTGAAAACTGGAATGCCATAATACATACTAGCAACTAGAAAAGAAGAGACAGATAAGTCTGAGAAAATTGAAATAGTTTCAATAGACTGAAGAGCTAATTTTGATACCTGAAATCTGGGAATCATCACATTAAAGCAGAAAAGCAGTAAAGCTTTCAAGACAGCATGAGTCAAATCAGAAAAGTTTACCTTTCTTAAGTAACCTCAGCTGTTATTCCTGACTGGTGTGGTATGGTTTCCTAGCCTAGACTTGCCCAAATCTAACCTTGAGGACAAAATCCTTTTAGAAACCTGTCAGCTACATGAGTTCAATTCAAATTTTGGGTTATCTTAACAGCTCATCTTCCTGACAATCCCAATTTGCAGATATGACTGTGGTACTTTTCCTTTCATCCTCATTCTGAAGCAGTTACACCTATGCTCTCACCCACATTGGAAGAAAAGGGTGTGATTAAAAGCTGAGTAAAGTGTATCTCAGACATAATTAGTTTGTAGACTGGTTCTGAAGAGAAATTCACCCATCACCACAACAGCAAAGTTTTTATGGTAATCATCATCTTATCTATTTTTTTCCCCAAGATCTAACTTATTAGTCTTCTGCAGCGTTTCAAAGCAAAGTGCTAGGAACCAGCATAAGGGACAAATACCATAAAAAAAAAACCCAAAACAAACAAACAAACAAACAAAAAACAACTCACAAAAAAAACCCCAAACTAACATAAAAGGACTTATTGGCAGTAAATGCTGCCAAAGGAATAATAATCCAGAGGCTACCTCAGGACTTCCTGTACACATACAAGGATTGCCAATTATCTGGGAGTGAATATGGCCTCAAATCCTACGTTCCTACAAGCTTTAGCAAAAACTACCTGTTCTTCCCCTCTGGCTTAGTTCTTACAATGCTTTTTCAATTGTATTTTTTTTTCCCTGTGGTAAGAACCAAGTTGAGGCAAACCACTCCCATGCTACTTTTGGCAGAGACCATATTGCAAATATCCACGCAAGCATGACACTGCATTATGAAACAATAAAGCTGCAACTACACTTACTTATGCAATACTGTCAAATCTTGGAAGAAGGTCAAAGATGGAAGATTTCACTCTGCTAAATGACTGTGCCACCCTGTATTTTATCAGGTTGCAATTCCAACAGAGGTTCAAAGGAGCAAGTTCACAAGAGGAAGTGAAAAGGGAAGCCAATCACAGAAATAGGTCAGCGGCATTCAGCTCTTGGAAATTTCACATAAAGACCTTGTCACTCTCTACAGCTATCTGAAAGGAGGCTGTAGCCAGGTGGGGGCCAGTCTCCAAGTAACAAGCGACAGGATGAGAGGAAATGAGCTTACGCTGAACCAAGGGAGATTTAGTATAGGTGCTATGAAAATATGCTTCACAGAAAGGGCTGTAAAGCATTGGAACATGCTGTCCAGAGAACCGGTGGAACCACCATACCTGGAAGTGTTCATAAAACACGTGGATATGGCACTTGAGGGCATGCCTACTACATGGACAAACTACATGGACATTCATTTACTGGTGAACATGGTGGTGCTAGGTTGGACTTGATGATCTTAAAGGTCTTTTTTCCAACTTTAGCAGTTCTGTGGTTCTATGTGGCACAGCAGTTGATGTGGGCTGACAAAAAAAGCTGAAGCTTCTTAAAGGGACAGCTGTGCTTTCCTAGTCACGGCATAGCACCCTAAACTTCTTTTAGGCACTTTTTTTACTTCTGCCTTACTCAAATGTTGAAACATATTGTAACATCAGTAAATGCAAAATGTCATCAAAGCTGTAGAGACATCCTATAGCCCAGTTTCACTTCTTAGATTTGCAGCGACAGGCCTGTTACTGCCCAACAGAGAGAAATGTTTGATCTGCTTGATTTTACAGCTGCCAAAGAAAAATTCAAGTTTTTAAAAGCATAGATTCCTACAAACGTTAAACACCCCCTTGCAGTGTACACATCTCTTGTAGCATAGTGACTTAAGTGATCTCGGAAGGGAAGTGACAAACTTCAAGCTGGTGCTTTCAAGCACCAGCGATCCCTTTGAAGCCCCCTCCTGGATTTCTGTAATATAACAAGGGTAGTTTCATCGTTGAACAAGTTCCTGCTTGTAACATACACAACCAACTTCTCCCTCAAGAGGGAAACTCGCTGCTCCAGCCCACTTAGCTTATACATACATCTGATCTGGTATCTGTTACCTGCTATCTTATAATAGTAAAGAGACGGAAAAATGAAAAATTAAAGGGACATGAGGAAAAAAAGAAGAGGGATGTCAAAGAGAGTCCAAGGAAACAAATTTTAAGAGTGGAAACACAGATCATATTGCACACAGACATGCGAAGCTGTATTACTTTTTAAAGATAAAGATTTCACAATCACTTCAGGCAACCTCTTCTAATATCTGACCTTGACATGGTTTGGCAGGAGGAAATCTCAGGACTCTCCATGGAAAACACTGTTTAGCAAACAACATTTATCATCGATTACCATGCATTCCCCTCAGATGAGGTGGGTTCCATTCTCTTAATTCTGTCTTGCTAAGCAGCTAAAGAAGGCAGCAGAAACAATAGCTCTTGTTTCTGGATACTGAGCAAAGCCATTTCTCTCTTGATTTTCCTTCACCATCTTGGTGACCCTACACTGGATTTATTCATGTGACTTTCTTCTACTAGAGAACTGAGAAAGCTCTATGCAGCTGAATCCAAGTTCAGGGTAGGGGGGAAAGATTCTGTTCTTCCAGGTCATGACTGTCTAGGTCTTTCATAAGGATAGCAATAATTATGGCTAGTAATGGGCTGCCAACTGGACTTTGTCCTGTGGTGGACAATCATCAAATTTAAGCACAAGTTTAACTCACCAGTTTGTGTCTGAGGTAGAGCTAGATGAACGCTCACATTTACAGACCATAGGAAATATCTCAGTCAGAGCTCACACCTATGACTACTGTTGATAACAATATATAAATATATAACAATAACAAATCTGTCAGGTGTTATATGTCACTGCAGGATGGCTTTTTTATCATGACACTGGGACCTCTAGGATGGCATTTTTCACAGATGCAATCCCAGCACTAGACCTGCACCTATAGTGGGAAACACTTTGCTACTCCAATCCCCATCCTACTGTCCACCCACTCAAAGGGTGTGGGAAGAGAGGTGGTTTGCCATTGAAGCTGAGGCAAAAGCTGTAGAGTACCTCAGCCTTCTCATCCATTGCTACCCATTTGCCAGCCTTGCATTTCCCACGGTGGTATGTTTGTGTATGCTTTCTTGGACCTCTCCTGTCAAAGTAACATACCTGTAGAAACCTTGCTTGTTATTCTTCGTACTCCTTGTCAAGTTCAGCTCCAGATGGCCCCTGGCCTCCCTCAGCCCATCCCTACACAATCAGACTCCCTATACACTTCCCAGGTATCTGTCCCTGCTTCCATTGCCTCTGCATGTCCCTCTTGCCTTTCTGTTTGACTCATCCATGCTGATTTCTTGCCTTCCTTCCCCAATTTTTTGTGACTGGAGATCACTAGCTCTTGTGATCTACGGAAGGTGTCCTTAAAATATGTCACCTCTTGACCAAAAGGGCAGTTTCTCAGAGGATTCTACTGACTAGCTCCTTGAGCAGCTGGAATTTTGCTTCTCTGAAGTTCAATAAAGTTATTACAACAATAACAAAACCACTCCTAGATAGCCACCTGCTAAAAATATATTTTCCTTCCTCAAATTTTGTGTTATATTTGTTCCAACGTACTAACTGCACATTAAATAGCTGCAACTGGGTTTTATATTTCTTAAAATGAATCACTCAAATTTAAGCCTTATGACATCAAAGCTATTCTACAAATTCTACTTAAGAACTTATTTCTTAATATTTAAGAAATTATTTTTCTTTCTCATGTCATATGTAAATAGGGAACAAACCTGGCTCTCTTTATAGGACGAAGCCTCCTTCTCGAATCAGAATTGGTTCTGCTTTATTTCCTTTTCCTTATTTCAGGCTGTGGTTAATCTGGATGGAAAAGGAACAGCTGGAGCAGGTACAGTACTAGCTCCCCAGCTGCCAGCTCCATCAACCACACATTGAGAATGATTTTGGCTATTTGAAGAACAACCACAACAGCCACCTTCAGTGTAGTCCAAGCAGCCACCTCTAACAGGAACAAACCAGGAGCCGTCCTGCAGGCAAGAAACACTCAAGCACGTTTGCCAAAGAAGGAAGATTCAGAATAATTTGGGAACATTTTCAGTTTGCCAGATAAAAGAGTGGGCTGCATAGTTACACAGTATCAATCTGATTCTTGTCCAAATTTAAAATAATTTTTCCCAGTACAGGTTCCAGAAGTAAGCAAGTTAACTCAGATAAGGGACCATCAAGTACTTCTGGCTACAGTACTTCCAGCAGCAGTGCTGTCACACCAATGCCTTGAACAGCTGCATCCAATGTAATTCCTGAAGCAAGCAAATACATTATATTTTTCTTCCCTAATGTAATGTAGACCAGCAGTCTGAATTATTTCAAATTACTGAAATAACATCAAACTTAGTAGTCCAGGCCACCAAGTTTTACAGCAGATCTCAGCAGTAACACTGTCCAGCTGACAGCTCGAGGCCGCCTCCAAAGTCCTGGTCTACTTACACAGCGCGACAAAAGCAGGCTCAGAAATGAATAAATGTATCCAGACGACTTTGCTTTCCTGCTTTGACCAGTGCAGCAATAAATAGACAGCTACTGTTCCTCCAGGGACACGTACTGACACATTTTGAGCAAGTTCTCCTAATTCTGCTTGAATGGTAGCATGTCTGTATAAATTACAGCAATAGATTTGAACAGGCATAAATGGCGTTTGGGGTTTTGTTTTTTTTTGAGGGGGGGGAGAGGGGTTGGGGTGGGGATGGCATAGTAGGAATGCGTGTAGGAAGCAGAGAACAGCATTTCCTTAATTTTGATATAATTT
>VZRH01003387.1:642245-724309 GCA_013397555.1 Urocynchramus pylzowi
CGGGGCCGCGGGCGCAGGGCGATGAAGGCGGCAGGGTTGTGGATGGGGCTCTGAGGGGTCTTTGTTCGCGGTGCCTCAGCGCTGAGGCTGCCGCTTCCCTGGGATTTACCCCTCGCGGGCGCTGTGGCTGAGCAGGTACAGCAATTCTGCAAGCGGGAAAGGGAGGCTTTGCCGTGTTCTGGAGCACCCGGGGCTTTTCTTCCCCTTCGCTTGCGGCCAGCTTTGCAACAAACCGTGGTTTTGCCGCGAGTCTATACCCAAGTGTCGTGATAAACTTTGTGTAAAGTCAAGTCCCTTAGAAATGCTGAAGTACAGTTGGAATACTGCCTGGATCTGTGGTCTACTTGGCTTATTTTGTTTATAAATGCATGGTATTTTTGTTGTAAAAGGCATGCGTTCTTTTCATTTTCTCAGATCTAGTTGTTTGTTTCGTAGTATGATTCATTTGGTTATTCTTTTTTCTTTACTCCAAAGTACATAGGATTTTGATCCAGATACCTTTCTCGGTGCTTCTCAGAGGAATACTTTGCCTGGCTCCTTAGGAACATTGAGAAGATGTACATTAAGTCAATTGTTCTTGAAGGTTTTAAATCCTATGCTCAGAGGACGGAAATTAATGACTTTGACCCGTTATTCAATGCCATTACTGGCTTGAATGGTAGTGGCAAATCCAATATCTTGGACTCCATCTGTTTCGTGCTGGGAATCAGCAATCTGTCACAGGTAAAGAGATGGGACATTTAAGAAAAGTATTTCTTCTGTTAGCAACTTTTCATCTTACTCTAGTGACTAACCTCCTGCGGAAGACCTGAAGTACTTCTTTGTACTTCTTTGAAAGAAAAAGTTTCAATATTTCAATTTTTCATTGCATGAATTTGGGTCTCTGCCATTGTTGCTCAGTCTTACGTTAAAGTTGAGTTACAACTTCATCCACGTACTACAGTTACACAAAGGGTGTGGCTTAGAACAATAGACTAAAAATAACCACTTAAAAGCTAACAACTTCAAGCCAAAGATCCTTTTTGCATCTAAAGGCACTAATTTACTAATTTGTAATAGATGTTTTCAGTTCTGGATTGGGTCTTAAAATCTGGCTACTGGGTTCATAAAAAAAAATTTTAAAGTGGTTTTTTTGCAATGCCTGCTATTTAAGAGATAATATATCTGCTTTATTTTAATTTAAAAAAATGTGTGCTTTGACATCAATTTTAATCTGTCTGAAGGTGATTTTTAAATTTGCTTTCTTTCCCATCCCTACCTTCCCCCAGTTGTTGACAAAGCCAGCAGGCCTCCAAGGAACACTTTCTGAATAATTTCCCTGTGAACTGCATTGTGAAAAATGAATGCTTGTTAAATAAATTTACTGTCAGCTGGCTTTTTTAACAGATGTACTCAGTGTTTGTCAGGGGCCTCGTGCAGAAACAGTTAACTGGATAAGTAAAGCTAGACCGGCACATGCTGGTTTTGGTTTTACAATGATAGCACCTTTCAGCTCCCATGTGTCAGTTCACACATGAACTCATAAATATGCAGCTAGATCTTTGGGGTTTTTTGTTCATTTCTCCAAAACTTACAGTAGTACAATTAAATTGTTAATTTCTTTCAAAAAAGTATTTATCTGTTCCCTGGACTTAGGTGCGAGCTTCCAACTTGCAAGATCTAGTTTATAAGAGTGGGCAAGCTGGAATTACAAAGGCAACGGTGTCTATTAACTTTGATAATTCAAACAAAAGTCAAAGTCCCCTGGGATTTGAATCTAATGATGAGATCACTGTGACTAGGCAGGTGAGTCTTTAATATCTGCACTTTTTCATAACCTGTTTACATTTTTACCATGCTCATGAGTAGTCAAGGGGAAAAAAGGGTGATTTTTAAAGTCCCTGAGTTTCTGCAGTAGAGGCAAGGTTTCTATGTTGCTTCTATAGTGTAGTTAGTTACACAAACTGTAAGAGTAGATCCAGTGTGCTAGCTAGAAGTGTTCGTAAAGCAAGTTAAAGTTTTCTATCTTGTGGCTTTTTCTGCTTTCATATATTTCCTCTTAATATCTGAACTCTGTGTTAAATTTGGTCTCCAAGTGCAAAGGAACCTTTATTTTCCTGGTGAAGATCTTGGGGGATTATTTTTTGATTGTTTGGGGTTTTTTTAAGTAGAGTTTTTGGAAAGTTTCTTGACAGTATTGTCCTCAGTGACTAATCTTTCTTATATTTTAGTTAAATATTTTAAGTGTCGAACAAGTTCTGTTTTGATGTTCCGCACAGTCTGCACATACCTATGTATGCAAAGATATAGCAGGTGTGATTTGCTCAGATTTTTTTATTCCTTATTCCAGTTTGTACTCTCACTACACCAAGCAGTTTTTTTGTCTTTTTTCACTAGAGTGTTGTGGGAGGTAGAACTAAGTATCTTATCAATGGTGTGAATGCTGCCAACAGTCGTGTGCAGGATCTCTTCTGTTCCATTGGACTCAATGTCAATAATCCTCACTTCCTCATTATGCAGGTATTGTGTTCATCTTTATAAAATCCAGAAAGAGTAGGACTTGCACTAAATTTAAGACAGGGGAGATAGTGGGAAAACACTTAATTTCCTAATCGGAGCGGCGTCTTATCAAGAAAAAATGAAGCCTGTTAAGTCGTTAATATTTCCAGTACAGCATAGTTTGACCCTAAAACACATCTTGTAGCACGAGACCTCATGTGGCCCTCATGTTAGCAAACCTTTCCGAAATATGTGCCCATTTTATTTTCTTTTTTTTTTTTTTTTCTCCTTAACAGATAGGTATTGCTTTTATAAATATGATAAAATGGCGTATTTTATTTGCTATTATTTGTGCTCCATGTTAGACAGTATCTTGAATGAAGTTGAGATATGTACCTTCTTAAGTCACAATTATCAAAAGAAAGCTGACAAATTGCAAAGACTGTAAGGGACTAGGCAAATCCCTGAAATACTTGCAAGGAAAAATAAAACAGAGCAGGATTTATTGTTTTAAATATAACTGTCCCAAGTGGATGGCAAAGGTGGGAACAGTTTTGTACATACTCTCTTTCTTTCTGTTATGTATGAGCTACATGACCAATAAAGTGGGTTTATGATTAGGAGCTTATTCAACAATAATCAAGCAATCCAGTAAGACTCTAGGAAAAATATTTGCATTATTCCTTTAAGATGTAATCAGGGCTGTGGAGGATTAGCCTAAGATATGATGTAAGGGCCATTTCAAGTATATTACCTGAAAGAGTGACTTATTTGAACTTCAAAGCGCAAAACAATTGAGTAAACTAGATTATTGTTGTAGCAAAAAAAAATTTAAAAGTGCTTGAACTTACAATACAGTGTATAAAAGTGAGTGGGGGTTTGGGGTTTTGGTTTTTCTTTTTTACTATTTCATGGTACACAACCACTGATTGTTTTATCTTTCTGTCACCAGGGACAAATTACCAAAGTTCTAAATATGAAGCCACCAGAGGTAGGAAAGTTGTGGGAGTGTTTTTGTCTGAAGTTTTACTGAACTGATTTGAATGATAAGAATCTATGTGTTAGGAGGGGGACAACAAAAATAAAGGTTGGAGGGAGATGAGATGTTCAACTTAACTGAACCAATCTAACGTAAGAAGAAACATCAAATTTTTTTGCATTGCCTTATTTTAGATTTTAGCTATGATTGAAGAAGCAGCTGGAACGAGGATGTATGAGTCCAAGAAAATCTCTGTCCAGAAAACCATAGAGAAGAAGGAATCCAAACTGAAAAACATTGAAATGGTACTCCATGTTGTAAAGTAGACTTTCATTCATGTTTGTTAAAGATAACTGAACAGCTAGTTCAATGTTGACTTTGTACAAATGTCTGCACCTGGAACTAGATATCCATGCCTAGACCTGTTTAAATTTTACAGTTCAGTAAAATCAAAATATAAATCTTCTGTTATGTGTTTCAGGTCTTAAATGAGGAGATCAGTCCAACTTTAGAGAAACTGAAAAAGGTATGGAAAAATTAGAAGGGTGGTAAGGTAAGATCCTTCAAGTACTGAAAAAATTCTTTCACAACTAACCTGAACCAGTAAGTTTGGGCTAAAACAATAGCACATTTTCAAGTGCTGCAGAGTCCTGTAAAGGAAAGAATTTTGTCATATTTCCAAATACGGAGCATGTGACATCTTGGACTTCCAGGAAATCCTAGAGAGAGATGTAGGGAGAAGGAAGAAAACAAGAGAGCTAGATAAAAATAGATTTAAAAGTGTCTTAGTTCTTAAAAAACCTAAGTAAAACGGTATTTCTGGTGTGTGATCAATTATATGAATATTGTTTTAGCTGAGAATAACATGAAGAATCCATCCTCTTACTTACAAATACTGATGTTTAGAAGTGCTTAAAAGATTTCTGTAGTAGTCTTATATAACCTGTTTTCCCATCAAAAGTTGTTTGTTTGGTTTTTTTTTCTGTTCAGGAACGAGCATCCTATCTGGAATACCAAAAAATAGTACGAGAAATAGAACATTTAAACCGTTTTTGTATAGCTTATCAGTTTGTTCTGGCTGAAGAAACAAAGATATCCTCCACTGATGTGTTAAAGGAAATGCAGTCTAATGTAGAGAAGTTTCAGGAATCAAGGGCTGAAATTGAACAGAAGATAGAACAACTTAATGAAGACATAGCAGAGATGGAAAAGGAAAAGGCTAAGGTAAATGAAAACAGAGTTGTGTTCCTCTGAATACCTGAATACAAAGAATTTTAAGATACTGGAATTATTTTTCTAGATAATATACTGTTGAATTGTTATCTTCTTCTGGTGCGTTGCTTAGGTTATGCATTGTTCATTGTTAGTTTTATCTAGAAGACATCCATTTAAAGGCTTTTTTTTTTTTGTCTGAAATGCAAATGAAAAATAACTGAAGCACAAAAACTGTTGACTTCATGGTTTTGCTCTGTGTGTTCAACGGTAAGTTTTGCCAGAGGCTTTTTTCTCCCTTTTTGTTGATGTCTCAAAAGAAAAGTAAGCAAGGTTTTGTTTGACAATAATCAGTATTGACTTCGATTTTGGGGGCAGTAAATTTAACAAGATACTGGATGGCCCATAGAGTCTTTGGATGTCTAAATCCACCTTTTGTACAGGGACAGTGTCCCATCTTATGGGACAGTGTCCCATCTTATCTTATACTACCTTCTAGTTTGGATTTCAGAGGTGAGAGATGGTCTGACCTGTTTGTACTGGGGACTACTGCCTGCTTGGTCAGATTTCCTTCTACATAAAGCTCAGAACAGAAGATGAAGTATTACAAATACTGCATTGGTTTCACAGGCTAAATTAAATTTTCTTTATTACTGGCTGTAGGAAGTTGGTGGTAAACTCCATGAACTAGAAGCTGCTCTTTCAACAAATCAAAGAGTTAACACAAAAGCACGAAGTACTCTTGATCTCAAGAAGCAAAACTTAAAAGGTGAAGAGGTTAAACATAATGAATTGGTAACACGTATGCAGAAGGTAAGATATATATATATATATATATATATATAATTTTCTTTACATACTAAATTAATTCAGATTGTGGGAGCAGCTGGTTTTTTCTTTTCTGTTATGGTATGTAGAATACTGTGATTGACAAGAATTACATTAAGAAAGCAGAGACAAATGTTAAGGGCATTGTTTAATTTGTTCAGCATAGGTAGTAGGTTCCCTTTAGAAAAAGACATGATGCAAATACAAATAGAGTGCAACTCTTTACAGTTCCAAATTTTCTCTTAAGCTCAGCAGAGGTCTCTGTAGCTTCAAACTATTATGCTCTCAGGACATATATTACTCTTAAAGTTAAATGAGAAATCTCTGCCTTGCATGTTTTTGACAATCAATTGTTTTTTATGAAGGAGGATCATTTTTTAGATGTTGGGAAGAGTAAGATAATTCTCCTAGTTCTTGGGGAGTTGTTATCGCTTCCTGTATTTCATCTCTCTGTAAATATTCGGTACACTCATGGAGCCAAGTAACTAACTTGAAAACATACAAAGACAAATTGCAAAGTCTGACAAAGGGTCATAGAAATGTAGTTGATGAAACTACTTGTTGCTCCACACCTAACCAACATGAATTTCAAGGTAATAGACTCAGGTTCTCTTTTTTTATTTTTTTAATTTTTGTTCTTTGTTTTGCTGAAGGATTCTAAAGCATTAGCCTCAAAGGAGAAAGAAGTAAAGAATCTAGAGAAAGAACTAAATGTTTTACTGGAAGAAAGTGAAAAGGATGCACATGCTTTAGCTGCAGCACAACAGCATTTTAATGCTGTATCTGCTGGCCTGTCCAGCAATAAGGATGGTGAAGAAGCTACTCTTTCAGGACAGATGATGATCTGCAAAAATGAAATTAGCCAAGCAGTAACAGAGGCTAAACAGGTAAGAAAGAAACCTCTGCCAGTCTTAGACCTGACTTCATGCCTTTGAAAATTGTCTGAAAACCAATTGACACATGCTTGAAAGCTCAATAAAAAGAGGTGCGGAATATCTATGCAAGTTATTTTACATTTTGGCATATGCATTAAACTAATCTTTTGATAAAATATAAACTAAATATCCTTGCACAGGAAAATGCTGTAGCATTGCTGCAAGGAAGTATTAGAAACTGGCATTTGAGATATAAAGTAGGATTCACTGTGTGAAAAACGTTTTTGTGATCCGTGTCAATTGGCAATGGAATCAGCAAATACTTGTATCTGCTGTGTTGAAAATAGATACAAAGAAAGGTTTTGAAACTTTCTGACCAAATAGCCGAATAAAGCATCGAAATAAAAAAAGTGTCGTAGAGTAAAAGAGATGAGTTAGCAAGACAACTGATGCTTAGAATAAAATAGAGGAAGTTGTGGTAAAGCTAAGAGATATTGCAACAAAGCAACTATATACTTATGTATAATAAAAAGCTTGATACACTTGACAAAATCATGTAGCAGATACCAGTGTAAGGCCTCCCTCCAGACGGCCACAAGAAGGGACAGGAAGCCAACGACCACCTGGAAAGATTATGAAATTGCTGATCCCAGCTTATTGGTATTTGCTGATTTGGACTAACCAAGCACATTGGAAAATGCTTTGTAGGCCTAAAAACAATATATATACTTTAATGAACTTGTAAGTGGTGTGTGCCGTGAGTGGAGTGGTGACTCCCCGGCCAGCCAGAGCTGTTTGCTTCCTTTCTTTAAAATAAAAGATATAAAAATGAAATTTGGTTTGGTTATCAAAATTTTATATCAACTGTACTCAATGATCAATAGTATTGAATAGAAAAAAAATAGGACTGTTGTCCATGATATACAATCAAAGAGATTTCAACAGTTAAACTTAATGGAATCAAAATAAAGATGCCTGTGATTGTGAAATGGAAGGTTTAGAAGAAACTATTTTCTTCTTAGTTAAATTGTATGCTTATCACATGACTGAAAGAGACAATGCTTGTTTTGTCTTAAGATAGAAGATCTCTTATTTGGTAGTTCTGATACTGGAATTTAAATTTCCAAGGTTCACTTTCCTTGTCTCACTTCTCCTTAGAGCAAAAAGGACAGCTAAATCCCACTTTAAATTACTTTGTTTCTTCTCAGAGTTTATTCATGTTCTAATATGTTACCCTAGTTAAATACAAGATCTGTGGTTTTGTTTCCAAATAACCTGTGCCATTACTTTCAAAAGCCAAGGCTGGTTTTTGTCATATCTACAACCAGTGGAAAACTTCATAAATTACATGGGCAGCTTGATAGTGCAAGTGTTTTAAATTTGCACCTGCAGGATTGCCTTTGATGGTTCCATATTTGCTTACTCCTTATAGGCTCAAATGAAATTGAATTATGCACAAAAAGAATTAAAGGCAAAAGAAGCTGAAGTTAAAAAGATGGATGAAGGCTACAAGAAAGACCGAAATGCATTTGAAGCTGTCGAAAAAATGAAAATAACCCTGGAGAAACAAATAAGGGAGCTGAACTATTCAGGTCTGTACAGACTTCTGATGCATAATTTTGGGGCAATCTGCAAAGGAGTATAGAAGTGTCATGCATTGACCCTGACTCAATGCCAGGCATTTGCCAAAGGTCTTCTATCACACCCCTTCTCAACTAGACAGAGGAGACAATACACTGCAAAAGCTCATGGGTTGAGATAAGGACAGGGAGAGATCACTTGACAATTACTGTCATGGGCAAAATAGACTTGACTTGGGGAAATCAATTTAGCTTAATTTCCCAGGCTCTATTTTGTTTCTGATTTTCTGTGCCTCCTCTCTGTGAGTGGTGCAGGCGGATAGGGAACGGGGGCTGCAGTCAGTTCCTCACACTTTGTCTCTGCCACTCCTTCTTACTCAGGGTCAGGACTCACACCCTTCCCCTGCTCCACCATGGGGTTTTTCCCCAGGGGATGCAGTCCTCCTTGAACTTCTCCAGTGTGGATCCTTCTCATGGCCTGCAGTTCTTCACAAACTGTTCCAGCATGGGTGTGTCTCATGGGGTGCAGTCCCTCAGGAACAGGGTACTCCAGTGTGGGTCCCCTGAGGGGTCACACATCCTGCCAGCAAACCTGCTCCAGCATGGGCTCATCTGTCTATGGGTCTACAGGTTCTGACAGGACCCTGCTCCAGTGTTGGTTTCCACAGGCTACAGGATGATATCTGCTGCACTGTGGACCTCCAAGGTCCATATTGCTACCTCAGCATGGTTTGCACCACAGGCTGCAGGAGAATCTCAGTTCCAGTGCTTGGAGCACCTCCTCCCTGTCCTTCACTGGCCTTGGTGTCTGCAGGACTGTTCTCTCACACATTGTCACTCCTCTTTCCAGCTACTGTAGATAGGTTGGCCTTTTTTTCCCCCTCCCATAATATGTTATCCCAGAGGCTTCACTACCATAAGTAGTGATGGCCTTGGCCAGTGGCAGCTCTGTCTTGGAGCTGGCTGGAGGATGCAGAAACAAAGGAAAACAAAAGAATTTGTGCTCTGCTTCCCATCAGGAATTAGGAGGCAGGTCCTGTGAAGTAGGACCTCAGTATGCTGTTTTGGAAGACAAAGGTCTTAATAATGGATGCTCCCTTCCCTCATCCTTTCTCTTAGCTTTTACTGATGAGCACACCTTCATAATAGTATGGAATATCTGTTGGACCCCATATCCTGTCTATGTCCCCTCCCAACCTGTTGCCCATTCACAACCTACTGGCTTTTGGAGGGACAGCCTTGGTGCTGTGCCAGCATTCTTAGCAGTAGCCAAAACTGTGTTACATCTTTGCTTTTTCTGTAGAAACACTAAGAACAGAACTATGAGTGCTGCTGTTGGGCATCCCACCCAGCCCCAGTGCAGGAGGGAAATGAAAAATCAAGTACACTGTTTTCATGCATAAATTCCTCTGGTGTAAGCTCTGCAAGCTCTTAAACTTTCACAGACAACAGCTTTAAATAATTTGATTATATCAACTTTGGGCTGAACATTTTGAAGTTTGATGGCACAATTAAATTCAAGCTAAAAGGTAGATGGTAAAAGAGACCAACACCCCTATTACTTCCTGGTTTTCTGTACCTAAAACACTTTGAGTTTGTTTCTTACGCCAGATAACATTCGTTTCAGACACTATTAGCTGATATTCCAGGTTAACCTTTAGAGAAGCACATTACTCTTTAAACTCTTTCTTTGCATGTTTGGTGTCATGATGGTATTAATTTATTTAGTCTGAAAATTTACAAAGAATTTTAAAAAGTCTTCTCTACATATATGTAGATAAACAGTGTAGGATACCAGTTTTTAAGCTAATAGATTTCTCTGCTCTGGATATATGTGTACTGCTTGTGTTCAACTCTGAAGAAGAAAAAGGAGAAGCCCTCCTAGCAAAAAAGAAAGCATTGATTTCTGATATCAGCCGGCTAAAAGAACTGAGTGAAAATTTAATGGCAAAATTTCCTCATCTACAGTTTACATACAAGTAAGATCTCAGTGTGATCCTGAAAGATGCTTGAGTGGGCTTTTGGGGACCTTTTACCACATAATTCTACCAATGTCTTAGTTCCTGCTGTCTTTTTCTTGCTGCCAGTGAATAATGACTGTCTTACCCATGCTGCAAAGTGAAGGGGAAGGGGAAGGTGGGGGGGAAAATCAGGAAATGTTAGATTCTTATCCAGGTCACTAGAATTTAAAAGTTTTGTCTTATGGCATTTCCAAGTCATAAGTTCAGTAGCTAAAGCCATAGAATCCAAAGGTCTAAACTGAGAAATTTGTAATCATTGTTTCCTGCCTGTGGACACAAGTAGACTTGCTCTTTGGAGGTCAACTCCAGTCAAATATCTGTATCCCCAGGTTTAATTTTTTGTGTAATAGGCTGAACATACTCCTATAGCTGTGATAATAACAGAGCCCATTGGAGAAATCCATTGAAAAAATATGGAAATAAATCAGGAATTACATTCTTTTAATGGCTATGTAACTGACTCTTTATTGTCAAATCTCTCCCTGTGGAGTGTTAACCATTTCTTCGTGGGGTTCTTTTTCTGATAGAATTTAGAATTGCTTATATTTAGAATTGCTTTCTGATAGAATTTAGAATTGCTTATGGGAAAACCCATTATTGTGGGTTTTAAATATAAATTTTTTAAGGATGTGTGAGAGAAAAACAAACATGATTCATAGTCATAATTTATATTTATTTTAAGACATCCAGAAAAGAATTGGAATCCAAACCATGTGAAAGGCCCTGTTGTGTCTCTTTTCACTGTGAAAGATCTATCCAATGCCAAAGCTCTGGAAGCAGTGGCTGGAGGGAAACTCTATAACATTATTGTGGACACAGAAGTAAGTTTATTTCATTAGTACAGAACTCTAAATTTTGAGATGTGGTCGTATGATTCGGGGTTGGCAAGCACGTGCCTTCTTACTGAATGCTTGAGAGAAGTTTGGACTCACCTACATGTTTCAATTGGGTCAAGAAAGTCATGCATAGTTTATGGCAACAATGTGTTCTTCTTCCAACACTATTTTCTTACTTTCCAAAATCACTTGTGTACTCAGGTATGCTTTGTAACTATTTTTCATTTGAGGTTACTGGGAAAAAACTTTTGGAGAAGGGTGAACTAAAGCATCGGTACACCATCATTCCCCTAAACAAAATTTCAGCCAGGTGTGTTCAAGATGACATAATCAAGTTGGCCCAAAGCTTGGTATGTAAATAAATACACTCTTTACACTATATTGCTTCTACCCCATTTTAATTTTATTTTTATACTAAAAAATTGAGATACTTAATGCTTATTATAATAAGAATTTGTACAGGGTTTAAGGATATATTGATTTTGTTTTCCTTTGTATCCTTTCAAGTTTGTGAGGTTTAAATGGGTATTAATTATTCCACTTGTAACTGAAATAAAATGTGATGATACTTTTGGAAGAGTTATTATCAACAAAGGACAGAAATCAAATTTGAAACTTCTTATAACTTAAGGCGTACTAATGGCATTTTGTTTGATTTTTAGGCTGGGCATGCTAACTTGCATTTAGCCCTTTCTCTAATTGGATATGAATCTGAACTGCAGAAAGCAATGGAATATGTCTTTGGAACAACACTGGTTTGTAATAACATGGATAATGCTAAGAAAGTGACTTTCGACAAAAGGATAATGACGAGAAGTGTTACTCTTGATGGAGATGTGTTTGATCCCCAAGGAACTCTGCATGGAGGCAATTGCTGGTTCTATTCATATAATACTAATAATATTGTGTGTCTGTTGATATGTTTACTGCTCTTGTGTATTCTTATAAAAATTCACAGTAAGCATTTTGTTTAGTTATATACTGGGAATAATAGCTTTGAACTAAAGTTGTCTTGAGTTGAAATAATATTAATTAGTTTAAGAAAAAATTAATGACAAACTTCACATAAAGTAATTTAGATTTTAAATACTTAAATCTTATTAGACTGTATAATCGTCTTGGAAACAAAAGTGCTTGGAAATCAAGCACTTTTTGAAGTAATTCATCATTGGTTTGCAATAATTTCATAAATTATGGAAAGTTAGCTGTTTGCATAAGACATGCATGTGTAGTATTCAAAGACTGCAGAACTGTGTTCTGTAACAGAGGAGGTAGTCTTTCTCTTCTGAGAACTCTAACTTTAGCCTAGCTACCTTCTCTGTTTCTCAATCAAAATAAATCATTAACCTGCCTCATTATTAATGTTTAGAATTTGCAATTACTAGCGGTGAATCCACTGGTCTAATTCCAATCAGCCTAGCTTTTTAATTTTTTCATTGAACAGGTGCATCCTCACAGGCTGCACCAATACTGTCTAAACTTCAAGAAGTGAAAGATATTGAAATAGAACTCAAGAAAAAGGAATCTGAACTTGCAGCTGTAGAGAATGAGTTGGCAAGCTTGAAGACAGTTGCTGAAAGGTAAGGTTTGCACTACACAATGTGTATAATTTCTCTTAATGTGACTGAGTAAATTTAATGAAACAAGTTGTTCTGGGAGGCCATAGGTCTTTTGAGAATGTAATAAGCAGAAAGTAATTCCCTTCCTCCCTCTCCTCCCAATATAATTAGAAAGTTCAGTAATCAGAAAGTAAATTCAGTTTTTAAATAACACATGCAAAACCCCTTTGTTTTGGATAATACAGGGCAAAAAAAAAAGGATACACATTGGTATCTAATTGAAATTGGTTGAATTTTCATGAAGTTCACTGAAGAATGGACCTGTTCCAGACATATTTTTAACACCAGAACAGAATTCCAATTTGTGGTCAGTCTTATTTTTCTCACAAGGAAATAAAAAGATGTTAAAAAGGACTATCTGAGTGATACTGCTGTAAGGATTTAAATTAAATAATATTAAGTATATTTGATTTTCAGCTACTCAGTTACTGAATACCATATTAAAAGATGAACAGAAAAATATGTTTAGTCAGTTCTGCAAAAATGCCATAAGGAGGTAGTGTTGCATAACATTCTACCTACCAGCTAGATTTATTTTTTCAAATTGTTTTGAGCTGCAGTAGACTTTCAGAAATATCGCCAAGAGGAGGAAGGAACTTTTGCTTTTAGGTATCTTTTCTTTAATTCTTCATCCTAACATCTGTCATGCTGCCAGTTGAGAAAAAAGTGATGTCTGAATTGTTGCCAAATTCCATGAACTGCATTTGTTTTAATAGGTCAGATCAGGGCTAAATAGCAGGAGCTACATATATAATAACTTACATGCCTATAAACCTCACAGTTGTTATTAAAGCAATTATATCAGATTTTCATTCATTTAAGCTTATTTGCCCTACTGTCATCACTGTATCTCACATGAGAAATGGAATATAGATATTCATCTGCTTACTTCAGCTTCCTAAGTGAGATGCTGGGTATCCTTCCATATAGCAGTGTGTGTCACTACTGTCTCCAAAGGTATCAGCAACTGAAGCAGCAATGGGAGATGAAGTCTGAGGAAGCAGAGCTGCTGCACAAGAAGCTTTGTCAAAGTGCTTACCACAAACAAGAGGAAGAGCTGATTGCCCTGAAGAAAACCATTGGTGACAAATGTGTTCTTATTCTTGCCTGAAAACTAATTGCTGAGAATGAGATGGATGTCAGGCTGTTTGAGTTACACATTCTTTATTTAAGAAAGAAGTACTCTTCACTTTAAAAATAATAGTTTTATATTTTGGAGCATGTAACAAGCACAGAATCACAGTATACTTGTATATTGTGATGATTCACTTAAAGATGGTCATTCTCTTATAGTAAAGGTTATACTCTTATTGAATGTTTTTTTATATACTTTGTAATAAAGGAAAATACATCTTTGCAGGGAAGTTTAAAAATTGATTTAATCCCATATTTGTGTAATTTTTGCTTTTTTCAAGCCATCTGTAGATAATTAAAGTTAGTAATATAGTTTGCATAACAAGAAAGCATTGGAAAGAAATAGTGTTTCGTATAGCTAAGGAAAGACAAAATTGCACAAAATGCAGCAACAAGTAAAATGTCTAAAAATGGACAGAAGTGATACATATCTAGAAATTGTATTCCAGGGATGAGATGATATCTTGTTAGATAGCCATCTGATTAATTACTTCTTGATCCTGCGACTTGATGTTCTTCCCTCTGTCAAAAAAAATATGTATCATAATGGCTGTTTGGTCCCCTGCCAATAGCTGATAGCAAAAGCACACTGTCTTAGAGTAATCATTGAAAAGTCTGACTTCAGCAACTAGTGAGTGCTCAACCACTTATTTCCTGTTGGGGGGAAAAGAGATTTATTTCAGTTGGCATTTAGGACGTAAATTTAAAGATGAGAACAGTGCTCAGTCTCAGTACTCTACTTCTTGATTCAGCATCTTGTGAAGAGACATTAAACAAAACTGAAGAGAACAAAAAGAAAGCAGAAAAAAAATACAAGGAATTAGAGAATAAAATTAAAAATGCAGAAGCAGAGTGTCTAAAAGAGCGAAAAAATGCGGAGCAGAAACTAGATAATGCCAAGAAAAAAGCTGACACTTCAAGCAAAAAAATAAAAGACATGCAGCAGGTAAAACTTCACTTCTTTTGGCAGTTCTCTCAATGTTAAAAGTGGCTGCAAAAATCAGAAAGTATGATTCTCCGGAGGTTTTAATACTCTCAGTTTTGGGATTTAATATATTACTGTGTAGTCACTGACATAGTCACTGACTGTTGTTTTTTGTATTTTTCTTTATTTTGTGGGATTGCACCCTTGCTCAAGAATGGGTGCTGTTAATCTTCTACAGCATTTACTACATCAAACTGAATCTTAATTCTTTCCATCAAACTGAATCTAAATTCTTTCCTTAGAAGTATAACTAATAACTTGGAAATCATCTCTCTAGGAAGTCAAAGCTTTAGTTCTGGAACTTGAAGAGCTGAAACAAGAGCAGGCCTCCTATAAACAACAGATAACAGCTGCAGAGGAAGCAATCAAATCCTACCAGGATCAAGTTGATGCTCTGGTGACTGAAGTGGCTAAGACAGAGGTAAAAGTGAATAAATATTGTGTTTCATTATCCATTTTGATGTTACTCTGTATGATCCTCTGAACCTCACATTATAATGTGTATTTTTTCTGCAGATTTGCTTACTGCACTCAATCAGCTTAAGTAGTTATTTTTTTGCTTCACTTTCACATGTGAATTTTTTCTCCTTGCTGTGTTAGTTCTAATAAGGCTTTAATGCCAGCTTTAAAAGAGGCCAATAAATGTCTGCTGATTTGCTTTTTCAGGAATCTGTAGAGAGAGCACAGAAGGAGCTTGCCAAGGAAAAGGAAGTAATTGCATTACATGATAATGCAATTAAAAACAAATCTGAAGAGTTGGTAAAATACAGAGAACAAAATAATGAATTACAGCTTAAGGTTAAAGAATTAGAACACAACATCACCAAATGTCAACAAGAGGCTGTTGATGCTGGTGCCAAGGTATTTCAAAATTGTGCTTGTCTTCACATCTCGTGACCAAGAATGGTTATTCCCTTGCCACATGCAAAGGAAATAGCCTTTTTCCTTTAAACACTGTCGTATTTGCTGCTCTCAATGTAAAATTTTTATCTGAGGAACAGGGAGTAGAAATTGTACATTGTAAAAGAGCTTATCTGTAGGGAGTAACAGGGGATAGATCATGGTGAGAAAGGGGTCAGTAAGAACATTCTGACTGTATGGACAAATTAGATAACTAATTAAAGAAAGTAATTCCATGATGTAGTGACATTGGTATAGCTCAGATGTAGAAAAAAAGTGCTTCAAGTAAGTAAGATGTACATGAAAGCTACCTTAAATTCTTCATTTGTCCACAGTGAAGGAAATCACACAAAGCATTGCAAAGATATGTACCTGTGCTTCATTGGGGTAGAAGAATTAATGTGGTAATTTCAGAATGTAGGTGGGGGTTGGGGGGGGGTTGTTTTTGTTTGTTTGTTTGTTTTAATTTTTAGTTCATATTTGAGAAGGGTGAGGAAAAAGCTTCAACATGACTTTTTGTTTAAAGGTGGACAAAATGCTGAAGGAATACAAGTGGATAGCTTCAGACAAACCACTCTTTGGCCAGCCAAACACAGCCTATGATTTCAAAAGTAGCAACCCTAAAGAAGCAAGTCAGAAGCTGCAGAAATTGCAGGAGCATAAAGAGAAGTTGGGGAGAAATGTGAACACGAGAGCTATGAACATGCTTTCTGATACAGAGGAAAAGGTAAACATTCTATGCTTTAATTTATAAAGATTGGGCAGGTTGGTAATATGGTGTATATACAATATATACAGATATATACATAATGTAACTTTATGTTTTTATGTGCTCTATTTCTCAATACACCAAAAATAAAACTGAACCTTCTGCTGGTTCTTTCACACTAATCTTACATCTTTGAACTGTTGATTGGCACACCAGGTTTTTAGGTTACTCATAATCTTGACTTTGGATGGTAAAAAATACTATTTTATCCCTTCCTACCCCAGTTCATCCTTAACTGAAGCATTAGCAAGCTTTGTGATGTCCACTAGAATATCTGAGATCTATATACTGAATCAAAAGTTGCAGACCAAAAATATATTCATCTTCAAGCATGATAGATTGATGGTGTAACAAGGTTGTCTTGAATTAATCTGTATATTCAGGCTATTCCAGGATTGTCTGGAAACTGCCCGCTGATTTTATCCTTCAACTCTTCTAGTGCTGTTTCCTCCTATCAGCCTCCAGAACTACCCTTTCTTCTATGGAAAAGCAAATGAAACATGATTAACTTGGAAGTGCAAATTCAGAGCAATGTTGTCCTTCCCCCTTGCTGATTGTTGAAAATTCTGATGCTTTAATTTGCAAATAATCCCAGAATTTACATCCCTCATGCAGCTAAATGAATGCACTGGATTTTAGTCTTGTGCTTAATGACTATTTCATAGCTACACAATGATATGTGAAGCTGTAAGATTAGCACAAAATGGATTTGAGCACAAAGTTCATTGAAATCAATCTTTCCTTCTCCTTGCACCAGTACAATGACTTAATGAAGAAAAGAAGAATTGTAGAGAATGACAAGATGAAAATTCTTGCAGTTATTGAAGAGCTTGACCGGAAGAAAAAACAAGCTTTAGATATTGCTTGGAAAAAGGTATGACACTTGAAATTTATCTTCATGTTTTAGTTGAGGATCAGATTTATCTTAGATTACTGTTTTGCATATTTCCTTGGGAAAAAGTCTGTTTTCAGAACTAAAATCCCTGACCTATATTTAAAAATAACCACTTTATTTCTCCTGTTTATTCCCACTTTTGAGAATAAGATGTGAATTCTCTGAGAATAGTAAAGGTCCAGTTAAACCTGAAAAACTATTTTCTCATTCCCTTTTAGTGTCCACAAACATTTCATGAAGGCTAAGGCATATTGAAATACAGCCGGGTTTTATTTTTGCTGTTTTTTCTTTTCTTAAACCAGTATTTTACCAGAGTAAAAATTTTCTGCTGTTGTGTTGCCCTCTACAGTGCAGGGCTGTGGATCTGGGGTACTGCTTCTGTTACTGTCTGGATACGTAATATTGGGGTAGAGCAATGTCTGATTTATGTTTCTGTTACCTAGGCACTCTGCCTTTTTTACCAGGTCTCTCATATAATGAATTATAACAAAAGTATAAAATCCCCTTCTACATGGAAATCTTTTTGACACTTTATTTTCTGCTGTACCAGCAGAACTTTTGGGTTTTGGCCTTTGAGAAAATTGATTTTAACCAAGATTAAATTGCACATAGATGAAGTATCTGTTTAATTATTAATTATCCTGCCTGTACTTAGGATATCACTGATGAAGTGGTACCTTTTCATTGTAAAAATCCTGTTAGCAGAAATTAGTGAGCTGTCATGGTGGAATAAGTGTGTTTTCAGATAAAGTTCTAAACCTTGGAAATTTTAATCTGCATTTACAAAGTTGCATCCCATCCCATACCTGGACATTGCTGAAGTAAACCTGGGAAGAAGAAGAGTGGGGAGGATGCCAGCATATATCTCTTACATGGTGCTTGTACTTTTAGTAGTCCATTAACTGGGAGAAATTGCAATTTGCCAGTTAATAAATCTGAGTTAGGGCATAACTATTTCCCTGGCTGATAGCATAAAGAAGCCTTCCAATACATTTTTCATTGGGTCCTTCTAAAATGCTTGGTATGAGGTGTCATATATCCTCTGGTGTTGCTTTTCTCTTCAGTACATAAAAAGCTAATGTTTTCTCACTGTCCTGTATGTGACATGGGAAGTCACCAGATTGAACTGGGAAAGGTGTCTTGAGTGTCATGCTGCTCACCACTACGTTTTTCACTCTTTATGCTCTTGATCCAAAGCACACTTATACATCTTTTGTGGTCTGACTTCTAGGTGAATGAAGACTTTGGTTCCATTTTCTCAACACTCCTACCTGGAGCCAGAGCTATGCTAGCACCCTCTAAAAATCACAATGTCTTTGTTGGTATGGAGTTCCGAGTTGGCTTAGGAAATACCTGGAAGGAAAACTTAACAGAACTTAGTGGAGGACAAAGGTTGGTGAATTCGTTTTCCATTGTCACTATGTATGCAATTGATATGTCTAACTAATTCAAGTTCTGAAAAGCACAAATTTAATCTTTTCCTTGTCAAGTCAGGGACTCTGCCTCCTTCCAAATAGACTCAGTATTGGAAGCACTATTAATGCATTCTGACTTAGAACAATGTTATTTTAGTATAACAAACAAGATTTTACTCCTGTCACCCAGAAGTGGCAAAAAAAAGAATTGAATGGTGAGAAAACCACATTAAGCTCTAGTTAGTACTGATGTAATCGTTAATTAAATGCTCCTCTCCTTGAGTTGTAACCACAAAAATCTATATAGGCAAGTATTTCCCTGGTATAAAGGGAGTGTCACGGCAACAGTTTCCTTCTCCGGTGTCTACGGCTACTGTGTAGGACATGTGCTTCTTTGCAACTTCTAAGGAAGAAAAGATCTTTACAAACTGAAAAGCAGAAGAAACGAGACAAAGATACAGAACTTTCGAAGGACAGAATACTTGAGAACCAGATGTGGAAAAGCATCATTGCAAAACTCAGAACTGGAAATCAAACAACAGCATAATTTTAAATATCATCACCCAATTAATGTGATCTTCCAATAAGAAGTAATATTTGCTGTTTCTGACAGAAGACTTCACATTTTGAAATGGGGAAACTACCATTCCATCTCCTCAGAACCATAGTAGTAATGTGCTTTTGAGGGACTATTTTAGAATCACAGAATTACGTAGGCTGGACAAACTCTCTTAAGATCATCAAGTTCAACCATTAACTTAACTGCCAGGTCCACCATTAAAGCATGTCATTAAACCCCACATCTACATGTCTTCTAAATCTCTCCATGAGCGCTGACTCAAGCACTTCTGTGGGCATCCATTCAAATGATTGATAACTATTTCAGTGAAGAAATTTTTCCTGATTTCCAATCTAAACCTACCCTGGTGTAACTTAAGGCCATTTCCTCTTGGCCTGTCTCGTTACCTATGAGAAGAGGGCAACCCCCACTGGTTACACCCTCCTTCCTGCAGAGAGCAATCACTTCCCTCCTGGGCCCCCTTCTCTCCAGGCTAAACAACGCCAGTACCTGCTCCTCATCAGACTTGTGATCCAGACCCTTTACCACCTTCATTGCCTTTCAACAATTGTTTTCAAAAGCCAGAGCCCTTCAGACAAAACTAAAGCATAATTTTTTTGTCTCCATACTAGATCATTGGTGGCCTTATCCTTGATATTAGCCATGCTCCTCTTCAGACCTGCCCCAGTTTACATCTTGGATGAAGTGGATGCAGCCCTTGATCTCTCTCATACCCAGAATATTGGGCAGATGCTTCAAACTCATTTCAGACACTCCCAGGTATGATCTTGAAATTATTGTGGTAATAGAATAGTTTGGGCTGGAAAGGGCCTTAAAGATCATCTAGGTCTATCCCCTGCCACGGCCAGGGACACCTTCCACCAGGTTTGCTCAGAGTTCCATCCATTATTTCCAAAGGCAGTCTGGCACTGAGGACTCTAAGCTGTTTATCTCTTTTATTCTACGGCTGTGTATTATATTTCTGAGTTGTTTCAGCTGAAAGCTAGACTGACATGGCAGTTGTGAAACTTGAATGTTGTTGCTGCACTGGTTAAAATGGAGCAATAGGGAGGAGTATCTGTGATATGCTCAATTTCAGGCATGACAACATCCTAAATTCCTTTTTCTTAGAGATATTTAACTTGATGTTAAAGATATTTAATGTTGACCCTATTGAAATAAGTCAGGCAGTACTGGAAAGGATCTCTGTATCATTGTAACCTGTACATGAAAAAAAGGCAGTACCCATCTCTATTTGATGTAAGGACTTGACCATTCCAAATTATGAGAGTGAGGAGGGGAACCAGTATTGCAAAATGATTTGAGTACTATCTTTTGACTAGGTAAGATCCTACATTCTTTCATAATTAGTGGCACAGTTATTTCCATGTTTTCTTCCACCACAAACAGGCATGCTGTATCCCAGGCCAGGTGCTGGGATATGCACAGAAGCGTCATTAGCTGCAGAAAAAGTGGGTTTACATGAAAAAAGTGGGTTAACATAAAAAGTGGGACCTGTGTAGCACATTCTGTTGGGCCTTGGTTAGTTTTAGAATATTTTTAAAAGATTATTACTGAGGTTATTACTGAGGTATTAGCCAAATGAAGGAAAAGGAGTCTTCTCTTTGGAAGCCTTTTCTAGTATTGTTTGGATAGCAACATTTATTTTAAGTGTTTCTGGTTTGTTTTAGTTCATTGTGGTGTCCTTGAAGGATGGAATGTTCAACAATGCAAATGTCCTCTACAAGACCAGATTTGTGGATGGTGTATCCACTGTTGCAAGATACAGTCAGACTCAAAAGAAAAAGAAAGAGTCTGCCCACAAGAAGCCCGAGAAAAATAAAATATTGATGAAGAACAGTGAGCGGAGAATCATTGGACCTGCAGAGCTGGCAATCACTGCTCTTCCAAACGTAGTAGGAAGTTAAATGTTCCCTGTTGCTTTTTAATGTTTTTATAATGTGTTTTTATGTTAGTTTTTACCTTTATAAAGATATGAACTAACACCTTAAACTAATGTGTTCTATTAAGAACTGAAATTCACACGAAATAGTCTGTAACAGCCTATTTTATTCAGTAAACTGGATTTTAATCTTTATGGTGTGCTGTAATTCCTGTCATTCCTCTGTAACATTTACACATAAATGTATATAAGCAGTAGCTTTTTAAACTTAAAGCCTTTAGATGAAGAAAAGCTGATTAAACTACCAGTGTTTTATTCAGAAGACCTATTGCAAAGTGTAGTAAGTCTTCCTTGCCTATTGTCAAATTCCACAGAAAAGTGTCATTGGTATGTAATTGTTTGTTAAGGAGCAAAGCAATCCTCATCTAGCTCCCAAAACAGCCTAGTTTGTCTGTATGCTTTCCTTCCTGAAAGTTTTTCACTGAACAGTGCCTTCTCAGAATTGAACCCTTTCTCAGTTTTCAACATACCTGAATGTATCCTGCTGCTTTCCCTGGCCAGAAATGACTTGTCTGTGGGGCTCAAGTGCAAACCAGCTTTATCACAGCACTGCAGAGTAGTCTCTGCTCACCACAGCACAGGACACTTGCATGGTCTGACAGCATTTCCCTTGCCAGATGGTACTTCAGCCACTTGGTGGCCAGCATAGGTGAGGTTTGTGTTTGTATACTGTCCTCTGCTTTACCTCATTTGTGTCCCTTCCTTCTTTTTCTTCCTTTCTGAATATTGTTTAGAAAAGTACATATAACTGAGGTTGCACTGGGGAGGGGAAATGTGTGCATGTCTGGAATAATTTGGAAATACTGAAGTTCTTGAATATTATTTTAGTACGTTTTTGATCTCATGGCCTCATCTACCATGTATATGTAGTACATACAAGACTGTACGTATAATAAATGCAAAAGAGTGTGTCTGTAATGCAGACACATGTCCTAACTCTGCCAGGTTTCAGGAGCCCAAGCTATGGGTTCAAACACACTCAGTTCCTTCCAGGGCCGCAGAGCCACCACATGTCTCCATGAGGGGAGAGCAGTGGGCAAGCACGGAGCACAACAGCAGCAGACGCTGAATCTGGAGCACAGGAACACCATAAAACACCCACCACAGGAGAAAAAACACTGCCAGTTACTCCAAGGAACAGGTCATGCAGCTTTTATTTAGTTTTTACCTTTTTGGTAAGCAGGAGGGTTTTCTTTCAGTCAGACCATTCACATGTTTGGACAGTACAGATTGCAGTAAATTTGATGGAGATCTTGCAACATTAGAAAACTTTTCTCAATATACATCCATTTAAGCAACAGCTTGTAAGTCAGAGCAGGAGTGCTAGAGTTGAGTCTGCACACTGCACTCCAGGTATACAAAGCATTGCAGCAGCACAAGAAATGCCCGTGCTGGGCAAAGTACAGTGTGTTTTACATAGTGCAATCACTTTTAGAGGAGAAACTCTAGGAAGGCCACATCTATTTATTTTTTTTTTTAATCCTATCAAGTTTACAAATGCGAGGGGGGTAGAAATCAAACCTCTGACTTAATTAGCTTTTGTACAGGTAGGTTTTGTGTATAGGCACATGCTTTAGAGAGGAGCTCTGAATCTGCTCTGTAATCACGAGAAAGACATATTGCTTTGTGATTCAGAAAGTGTCATACCATCTCTAACCTTCCTAACACAGTTGTTAATCCAGCTGTTTATATTATAGAGTTCCTAGAATACGCTCTTCCCTCTAGTGTAAATCCCCAATAGAGAAACTCAGGTTGCTATTGACAATGATTACAGTTATTCTACGTACAGTCATTTGACCATACTAGGCATTGCCTCAGAATACTCCAGTCCACAGTGAAAGCTCAAATTACCAGAGACATGGAGGCTCTTGCTTTTCTGTTACTGTCACTCACCAATATGAAAAAACCCAAGTCAGACAATGAACTGCTACAGCAAAGCATCACCAGTAATATTCACCTAATTGGGAAAAAAAAAAAAAAAAAAAAAAAACAGCACCCATGACACTATATGTCACGGTAAGCAAGTTTTTAAAGCTACTGCAAAATTATTTGCCCAGTAAAATTTTAAAATTTACACTGTGCTCAATAGTTCGAACTACACGTAAACAAAGAGCAGCTCCCTGCAACAAGGTGTAAATCAAAACATCATAGCACCAGCTCCCAGCACCAAGGAGTTGCCCACTGACCAGTTCTAATGTACAATGCAATAGTGCTCGCTGAGGTTTCTGCTACACAAGAGCCACAGTGGGACAGCTCTGCCCATTTCTTCCTGACATTCTCTTACCAGGTGTGCACAAATTACATTCTTCCCTATGGAGAGCAAGTCAGACAACAAGATTGTTACAGTACCAGAAAACACTGACTGGGGAATGGCACCTGAGGGGAAAGTAGGTACTGCATACCTGAATCTGAATAAATGGGCATGGAGGAAACATGATGTCATCTGAGCAATCCTCTCCTTAACAGAGCAGATCTGAAAGGAGCTCCAGACTGCAAGAAAAGAAACAAGCATTCCAGTGCTGAAAGCCATGAACATGATATTGCCCACACTAATGATTTTATTTCACCATCAGCAAAGCATTTATCCCCAAAAAGTTGTACACATACTGGTCAGAGTTTGGAGCAGTGCTATCTTTACACTTTTAAAGTTTGTTGTTATAGTGGTCAGATTTGTCTTTTGTCAGAAGAGGAGGAAAAAAAAGGAGACAGGCAGCAGGGCCACATCACCATATAGCAATTTTACTCCCATGTTAATGCAGATATAATCTTCTTAAGTGCAAATTGCTAGAAACCAGCATGACTTGGGCTCTGATAAATGACAGATGATTCCGTTTCTTACAAATGTTGACAAGTCTAAATTGTTACAGGTTTCCAAAGCAAGAACAGGTTTACGAACAGGAAGGGAATAAAACATTACCACTACTATTAAAAAAATGTGTCATTTCAAACTTCAAACGCTCTTCAAAAACATATCTAAAAAAGATTGTTTTCCTTTTTTTTTTTTCTTTTATTTCCTGGAGCTAAGGAGTGTCCATGCAAAACAATTTTGAGAAGAGCAGTGTTCCACCTGGGTACCAACTAGGCTCAACTTTGTCCCACACAGCTCAGTAAAGTGCTCTCTTGTGCATCCTTTTGGGGAAAAAGTTCTCATTTAAAAGTTTGGGAGGCCAAGGCTGCCAGCTGGGGAAGGCATAGTCTTGGTCAATCCATGCTGAGGTCAGAGAAGGAGAAGGAGTGAAGTTAACAGTACTCTGCCTTTCTTAATGCACAGACAACAGGCTGCAAGGGAGGAGCAAGCAGAAGCAGAGGTGGGTGTCAGATGAAACCCTGCCCCTGGGAAACCACAGGAGTCAAACACAGGCCTCATCAAGGGAAGCATTTTGTTCTCTACAGGTAACAAACACCAGCACTACTGGAATAGACAACCAGTTAACAGATCTCTTCATACAAAACACATGAAAAGTAAATATGGTTTTACTTTCTGGTGCTGGTGGATTTTCTACAGTTTTTTCTGAAAGACAAAGAGGGTCTGAGTAACATTCTTCTGCCTACAAAAAAAAAAAAAAAAAAAAAAGCATCTTCAAAATGCATTTTTTATGTTGCACACTTACAAACATTCTAGGGCAGATGAGAGGTATTTGCTGATAAAACAACTAATGATCAGCTTAAGAGTAAAAATAATATTAACGGGGAAAAGAATTTAAGGCATTTTTTATTTTGGCCAGGAATGATGCATCCTACAGAGTAATCTTCATTTCCCCACTTGGTTTTCAGACCACTGCACTTTTTTGTTTTTGTTTTACATGGCACTTTGAAATTTATGTTTCACAACTTAGTCAAGATTTTCAAGTGTTCTCTTCAACACAAATGCCCTCTCTTGTAGCTCAGGTCTGCTATCTGATGCCATCGTAGACAACGAACGAACGAGGTGTTCTCTGCTTTCTCGTGTCAGGCTTTCCCACTGTTGAGCTTCTGTGCAGATAAAGACAGACAGACATTGGACATGAACACCAGAAAACAAAACAAAAAAATTCTAAAAGGACATTGCTTTCCCCAGACAGGCTAAAAGAGTGACTGCCTCAACCTTTCAGTTACAGTTCATACTGCACTTCCAGAACTCAGATTCACCTGGATGCTCAGGTGCTTGTGCTGCCTCCTGCCAGGGAGTTGCACCTCTCTAGACCAGGTGTCATTGTCCAAGCCTGCAACGTGTGAACAACACAAGGGCCTGAAGAACCATGTTTCCCATGCTGCAAATGGCTCATGAAAGAGGCATGTAAGATTTTTGCCAGAATAAAGGAAACATGAAATGCATACCAGAAACCCAAAGAAAAAATTTGCTACATAACAACTGCAGACACATATGAACCTGAGACCTAAGAAGACCTCACCCTGTGAAGACAATTCTGCAAGGCTTGAATACTAAATAATAATGAGAAACCAAATGACACTGAAAATGTAAAAATCACTCTTCTGTACTAAGAGGAGCTCCCACCTCTTTGGAGCTTGAACAGAACACAGACAGATTGACAAGACAGTTCTGTGAGCTCCATGTGGGACTCTCCTTGCTGAACGTTTTCCTCACCAAAGGAAATGGTATCCAATGGTACTTTAGAACGTGATATTAGCTTCGGTCACTTCAAGGCCTCTCCTACTTCCAAGTCCCAGCTTCCCCAGAATCGCCCAGTGCTGCAAGCAGAAGGTAAGGCCATCTCTCCGGAATTCCAGGCCACACAGCCAGGTGCCATCTTTACCAAGCAGTGGCTCTTCCAGGTGGCAAATAAAATGTCTCACCTTGTAGTCTGGTGAGCAGCAGTTGTATCACAGACAAAGCTTCTGTTCTTATGGATGTGTAGCTTTTGTTTTCTAAGAGATTTAAAGAAAACAGACAAGAAAACCCCAAACCACGTTGAGAATCAAATGCATTAACCTTACAAAAAGCAAGCACCTCTGTGATCTCCAGACCACTTCTGCTAGCACAGGTCACTGAGCTCTTGTTTGTGCTGTCAGTCTGCAGTGCCCACTTGAACACTAGGCACACTTGAATGGCAGAAAGTAACAACTGGAGGCTGTCAAGTTCAACTAAACCTTGAGCATTGCCCCTGCCACTACCACAGAGCTACTGTTCCTGACATAGTTCAACGGGGAACAAAATGCTGCCATGGCTGCAGGGTGATGGCAGACAACTTCCGTGTGTAACAGAATGTTCTAGTGAGTTGTACTGGCTAGAGACCATACAAATGTTAACAAGCAGGATTAAGTGAGGGTACATAAACTCCATGCCAGCCATCAAGCACAAATGGCAAAAACTTATTTGGTCTCTGAGCTAAAATCTTACTAAGGCGAGGACCCTCGGTGTCATTCCATGAGGACTGATACCTGAAAGAAACTTTATCCAAAGAAGTTTCTGAATTGGTAGCTAGCACTAAAGTAAGTGCTGTCTTTAGGCACATCAGAAACAAGACCACACGCAGGTATAAGATATGGGGCACTGCTACAGTCACAGGACAAGTGGGAACACTACCAAAGTAATGAAGAGGCCCATGACTGTCAACATGACACAAGCAGCACTTACATATGGGTGCCCCCTTCCAGTAGAGCACAAACTGCCTCTAAGCCTTGGAGCTTCATGCTCTGGCTGAGAAAATTCAGGGTATCTCTTGGATACTATCTAAGAAGCCTGAATGGTGGAGGAGAAAAGCTTGTGTTTCATTAAATCAGGAATAGCTTGATTGTGTTCTGAGAGGTTGCACATCTGCTGTCTGCCTCTCCCACCCCTTGCAGAGCTCTCTTGCACCAGAGGAATGCACTTCTCCGTGAACTGCACTCTGCACAGTACTGTCTCGAACATTGCAACTTCACAATAATCACTACAGTGCAAGGAACAGCTAAATATTACCTCTGACAACTTCTGCTTATTCTGCATTTCCTCTGCCACACAAACCCCCCAGAGGACAACAGTATTAGCAAGTAATTCATCATCCATCACAAACCAGGAGAAGTTCATTTACCTAAAGAATGGGTGATAGAGGAACAGGTTTCCAACAGTATTTCTGTCAAAGCCACAGGGTCAGAGTGCTCCTTATCAAACAGCATTAGCCTGTCAAATGCAAAAACAGTCAGTTTTTCACTGCATCACTGGGACAGAAGTTTGCTCAAATTCTCCATTAATTCAGTGTCATCAAATTCATTAAACAGTTTCAAGCAAGAAAGAGAAGACAAATCATTGAAGTGGATTGCAGGAAGAAGAATTACCCTTGAAAGTAGGCATTCATGGCTTGTAGCACTCCAAGCTGCACTTTCCATGTGCTGAGTTTCAGACGGTCACACATTAACTTGCAAAACTCTTGGCGATAGCAACCTACAGGAGATTAAGGACATCACCGTGTTACCACACGGAAAGGCAGAAGGAAACACTTACTAGTCTGTCTCCAAAGTGCTCCTCAACAAGTGACATCAAGCTAATCACTGCATATTACCAAGTCAACATACTGGCATGCTAATAAAACCTTTTCCCAACCCTCTCCAGGTATTCCCAATTCTTGTACTAGCTTTGATGCAAATGTAAATGTGAGCAGCAGAGTTAGGCTTCTTTTCTTTAGACAAGCCACCTCACTCATCCTGCATATCTATAAACTCAGAACATTTTTGTGAAGTGAATTTAAGACAATAGTGAAGATTTTTCTCAAGGATGGCTTATTTTGCATGAAAGCTGTTGGGGCAGCTCTCTTACTGAAGACCCTTACAATCTGCCTGCAGTGAGATCCTGAATTTTCTCCTGCACTCTTCTCACTCTGCATGTGAGCTCCAGGTGCTTCCCTTCTTCTGCTTTTCATTTTAAGAGAAAATAGTTTGTTCTGCATGTCATCAGCTGACTTACGCTGCGTCTCCGGGCTCCTTGGCCAGGCTTTGCCCAGGGTCTCAAAGGCACAGATCAGGGACTCCATCTGAACCTCTTTCTCCCTCATATCTTCATCCTCTTCATCATGCTTTGGAAAAGCTGCTCCCATGCTCTCCAGAGAGTTCTGTGGAGGCCACGGGGGAAGGTGTGACTGAGAGAAGGATGGGGGCAGGCTAAGCACACACTGCAGTGCAGCTGGGTCTTGCCCTGCTGCCTGCACACAGCAGCCCTCGCTGCCGGCAGCCTGCAAAGGGCACAGCGGGCTCTGTGGCCTGGCACCCAGACACATGCCTGTGCTACATGAGTCCCACTCCCAGGGCTGCAAGGCTCTGCTGATATTAAACATAAGCACTCAACACAGCTTCCCAGGAGCCTTTTGCTGCTTGTAGAGCAGTCAGGAATTAACTTTTCAAATGGTAACAGGGCAATGGTGGACATCACAGACAGTACTCTGTCTAGAGAACAGTTGGACTAATTCAGAATTTGGGCAGCACAGGTACAACCACCCCAGGGCTCAGCAACTGTCTGGTATTCAGACCCACCAAAGATCTGGCTGAGTGTGGGGAATCCCTCATATCATCAGCCCTCTGGGAAGAAGTCTGGCATGCAGCCAGCATCACTGGGACTATCACCACTTGTGTGTTCTGCTTTTCTGCTTTAAAAGAGAGGAAACTCAAGAAGTTGAACTGTCACCTTCTTTATCATGGGGAAGATGATATCAGCAAGTTCCTGGAACCGGTCTTCCTTTGTTGCCTGCAGCACCCCAGCTGCACAGCGCAGCGCCACCATCTTATACTTCAGGTTTTCTTTACGACATTCTTTCAGGAGAGCCTGGACAACATCTGTGATGGTGGGCTGACCTGGCACTGACTTCTGCAGCTCTGCACTGAAATGCAAGGCACATGGACACTATCAGGTTAATCTCTTCCCAAAATCCACTGTTCCCAGAGAGGAATTAATTCCTGTGTCCAGGCACTCAGTTCCTACCAGTAATTGTAACAGAAGGTTACAACAGGGTGCTCTTTCTCACTGACTGTCTGCTCTCCCTGTTTCATTCTCTACTTTTCTCATATGCTTCCAAGGCAGTTGCTCCCCCACTACTCTTCTACCTCTTTCTCCTTTTCCCATTTAAGGTCTCCATCTTCCCCCTAAGTCTCTGCTTTCCTCTTAGCAATTGTGGCCTCTCAACATCCTCCTCTTCCTCTCTAAATCAATAATGTACTTCTGCAGATATCTCTGAAGCATCACTTGCTCCTCACATGCAGATAAGAGATCAGCATGGACGTGATGACAAGCTTTCTATAATCTGCTTAGTACCCTATATGCAGTAACACTGTACAACAACCTCCCTTTTGAGATCTCAGATCCTGAGGGAACAACCTCATTCAAGCCACTTACCTGCACACAGAAACAACACTGCCAATGGCCTTTAACAGCTCCTCCTGCAATGACAGAAGAGACATCACTGACAAGTGCCACACAGCCAAATGCACAGTCCTGCTGCATGGGGCAAACCTTTGTGTTCTTCTGCAAGGGACAGTGGGGAAGCATGCCCGTGACACCTGTTTGGAGCAGCAATGTCTGTCTATCTCTTGCCACTCCTTCTGCAGAGGACTTAGCTTTCAATCTGCATGGAAGTGGCAGCAAAAAGGGGCCTTGCAGCACCTCTGAGCACATGCTAATATCCCTCCAGGCTAGAAATGCTGCAGTGGAATTAGTCTAAGTGGGAATCCAACACCTAAAGCAGTCTCAATTTCACCTGCCTACCTTCCCAGTAATTTCTGTATCTGCTAAATGCAGGACAAAAGGCAGACTCCCTGCATCAGCATTCTTATTGTGCTGCTCTGCAGCAGAGACCATTGCATTTTCTGGCTCAAGGGCTGCATGCTGCTGAGCTCACAGCAAACCATGAGGTGACAATTCCCTCTTTACCTTCCCAGTCCAGGTTCTCCCTGGCAGGCCTTGTAGCAGTGCAGAGAGCACCATTCCCAGATGTGGTGGTACGAGGGAGCCTGTCTGTTTGGCAATTGATGCCATGGCAGCTGCTCCCTGAGCTTTCATCTTCCAGGACTGGGACTGCAGAGCCTTCTGGGTGATGGATATCAACTCCTGCAAATACAGTCTGATCCCACCCTGAGTACCTGCATGTCAAATGGAGGAAAACTATAATTTTGCTACAAAACAAACACACCTCTGATCTTACTAAAAAAAAAACCAAAAAAACAAAACAAAACAAAACAAAAACAACACAACAAAAGACACCACAAGCAAAGAAGACCAGTGCTACCCTGGAAAAAACAAAAAACAACCAGTTACAGATCTCTTGGGGTTTTTGGCTATGAGATACATCAGAAAGGTCTACTTCAGGCAAAAGTGTGAAGAATTCCTCCCAGCCTGGTTGAAGATGGGTTCTTTTCTAGGGGTTTCAAATAAAGTCTTTGTTGTGTATTTAGACACAGAGCTCATTTCAGTCCTTCCACATAGCAGACACTAGACATCCTGTTTCTAAGGAATATAATGTCTTTTTTTTTTCTTCCAAGAACAGGTCACTAGAGAACCTTTTTCAGCTCCTTTCTCAGACTCCATAAAAATCATCTGGTGACTGAGGAACCAGATCTGAAATCCGAAAGAGTCAGCAAAACAATACTATAATGCATCCAGATCTTCCTCTATAGAAAGAACTGCACTTATATAGCATAGATTCATTCATTGAATCTAAAACCAGAGGTATTACCACAGAGCTATCCGAAAGAGAGAAAGGGCAAAGCCCCTGCAACTTTGAAGTGTGCAGCAGCCACTATAGGCTGGAATAAAAATTTCCAAAGATGTTTAGTTATCTGTACCATGTGGGCCATATTACAGTGGCATTCAGTGTATCACAATTTTAAAATACTTCTACTGTGCCTGTCCACCTTGTCATCAATGCCCCTGTAATTATTTTAAATAGCCAGAGAAGGCAAACTTCATACAAGAAATCTAGAGCAAGGAAGAAAATGGGAACAAGCTTCCCAAATCTCTTACTGTGAAAACTCCGTATTTTCAAAATGGAGTTCCAGAAAGCATGCTATTTCTTGTCCCATGCTTTCCAGAAAGCTTTACTATTCTTAACACAACGTACCTGGTACATTTTCCTGCCAAACTTCAGTCCACAGAGTAGAATTCTCTTTCTCTCCTTTCTCTTCTTCAGGAACTTCATGCATTCCAAGAAAAGCCAATGGCAGCACCTGCTTGGCATGGTTCTTCAGTACATCGGGGCTGTAGCGTCCCATAGCATGCACAGTTAAAGCACAGCCTGCTCTGTAAACTGGCTCTGAAAGAGCAAAACAAGCACCTTATGACTGGGAAGGAGGATTATCCTTTTAACTGCTTGGTTTGCCTCTTGGAAAGCAGAGTAATGCACAGTATTGTGAAACACTGTATAGGAATTATTCAGCCAGTAAAAACAAGCATCATGATATAGAAATGTTTCTTTACTAGCTTTTGATGTTACCAGGACCTTTTTCTGCACTGTATTCTGTAAGTGAATACCTCAAAAGCAACACACCTTCCTTCTCCATGTACCAGCTGCTGAGTTTGTGCAGCAGCTTCTCAGTGCTACTGTCCCGGGAAGTCTGTAAGAAGGAAGAGACTCAAATTATTCAAACGCTTCAAAGAAGACCACCTATAAAGAAGCAAAATAAAACTTAAAGCCCAGCTTACCCTGACTAGATGCCCCATAGCAAAGGCAAAAGACTTCTGTACCACACTGTTGCGATCAGTCAGGCCAGTAAGTAAAGCACTCATAAGTTTGCCTGTTGGAAGAGACGTTACTTTATCAAAAGCATTATGTTTTATTCCTCTGGCAGGAATTACAATAGCCTGCATTTCATTAGACTGCCTGAATTTATGCATTTTTCCTCACTGCATGTATGTGGGGTTATTAAGTCTGTAAGTCCTTATGTTTAAATTAGTGCTAGTGTTTTGCACACCTTGACTGATAACATTCCTATACGCAAGTACTTCATGCTTTCAGCTTCATTTCTATTTTGCAACAGAAAGGTGAGGTGAGGTTCTTTCTACTATCAGAAGAGACCAAATGAAGCAAAGTTCTGTTCATGACCCACCCATAGCTCAAGTTGAAAGAACAAGTGCATAGTGTCAGTGCTGCATTAACATAGGCATTGTTAGACTGCTCCAAGAAAGACAAGAAATATTTTTGCCTATTCATGCTCAGTGCTAGTGAATTCCCTCAACTCCTTCCTCCACCTCTTCCAACTTGGTGGGGTACTGAACCTACTCCAAGCATGCCAATCTCAAACAAAAAAGGTAACTTCAAACAGCTCTCTGATAAAAATAAACATGTAAAGATCATTCTTGTGCTAAACTCAAGGGAAGAAACCACAGCAACAAAAAGTCCCTTTAAAACCTTACACTAAGAGACAAACCTTACCTGAATAAGGTGTTAAGTCTTGAGGGCACTGTGTTGTTAATGACACAATTACACTGGCACAGCCCCCCTGGAAGATTGCAAGGGAAAACAAAGGTAAGATAAAACAATATTTGCCATTGGTTATTATTGTTAATACTTGCTGTGGTGCTACCTGCACTTGTAAGACATGATCTACACCCACTCACCTCTATTCTCATAATCCAAGAGCAGTAAAAGTAGAAGCAGTAAAAGTTTGCAAAACATGAATGCAAAAATTGAAATAGTAAGTGAAAAAGGACCCACAGTCAGGATAGATGATCCTAGAAGATTTGCAGCAATCAAGGACAACCTTCTGCACTCATGTGTCACAGAGCACAGCAGCCACGTAGCCTAGAGGAGGCTAGGGCAGCACACTTTCAGTACAGTGATGTAGTGGAGTAGGACTCAGATGTCAAATGACTCCAGTATCTATCAACCCAAGCTGTTGCTTTGAAAGACAAAGTCAAAGGAACCATGTTTACATTGACACTGCTCTATATTCCCTTCTTCATTTCCAAAAGAACTAAAAAACCACAGATGTACCTTTGTGCCCAGGCCAACTCCACTTTTGATCAGTTCACACAGCCGAGGGACCAACTCACCGAGGACAGACACATCCAAATACTGCAAGCTCTAGAGAAAGGAAAGAGAGGAAAAAAGTTAAAAAAAGAAAGGTAATGATGGCAGACTTAAGTTGGTGTATTTCTAGCTGCCTCAGCACTGCTGGCTGGTACTCATCTGAATCACAAGAGCTTGCTGCATGATGAAAAAAAGCCCACATGAAGTGGATTCCTTCACACACAGATTCTCCTGTCTCACTTCTCTGTTGAGCTGACCTTGCTAAAACTATCATTTGCTGGAACTGATCTTCTTCTGCACTCCAACTCTTCAGGAAGCCTGAAATTAACACACTAGCAAGAACAAGATGCAAAGGCATCTGTATCTTAGGACAAAATCCAACATGTCCCCAGCTCTTTGAAACCAGGAAGCAACAATATATCTAAACTAGACAGTGACATGAAACCAGTCAAGACAAGTTTTTAAACAGGTCAAGACAAACAAGCAGCATAAATTACATAAAGGTAGAGAAGGAATGTGATCAGTGTAATTTTTAATCTGCTATGCCTAAAATGCCACGGGGAAAAACAGAAAGCTGTATGTTACCAGCACTCTATGTAACACACTGTTTCCAGAGGCAAGATCCATTCTCTAGCAAATTCAAGGATCACATACTAAATGAAGGTAACTTCCAAAGTCAGATCAATTGTTACTTCCCCCTCCATCACTGGTATGTGAAGGAAATTACCCATATAATCTCCCAGCCAGCCCCAGAATATAGAGGAGGTTGCTCATAAGCCAGGACATCGTCACAATACTCCAGAGAAGCCATTACCATCTCTCCCCTACCCTACAAAATCCCAATCAATGATCAGGGCACCACAGCTGTTCCCCCAGGGCTGGCAGGGTAGGGCATGGCCTGGAGGAGGGACAGCAGCAGCTGCTGCAGCCTGCAGGGTTGCAGCAAGTACCCTTTTACACAGAGCCTTTCATTCCCAACTGCTTTACACTCTATTTATAGAGACCACTTCACCTGACACCAAAACTCAACTCCACACACTGTTATGTACAGGAGGGCTTGCTGTTGCTGTTTTTCCAGAAGTCAAGGAAACAATAAATTGCTCTGGTGGCTACAGCTCCCCTAGAACTTGCTCAACCCTCAACTCTCTACCTGCCCACATGCCCCTGGCTGTATGCAATGCCTAAACAGAGAAGAGGTACCTTTTTTGGGGAAGGGACAGGTTCTTACAGAGGACAAGGAGTTCTGCCAGGACAGATCCTACAGCACAGCATCTGGGCATCACCAACTCCTCCTCCTTCAGCAGCAGGAAACTCTGCTCCAAACACCACTTGCTGACAGTGCTTCCAGTGATTTCAGCATTTCTCTAAGTACCTCCACCATGAAAGTATGGGCAAGGCCCAGATAGGAATGTCTAAGGCACCAGAAGGCAATGGTTGAACAGCATTTATGCCTTACCAACAAGGACTACCATCAATTGAAGGTGAGAAGTTGGTTTTGGAGTAGTGGGCCAGAGATGAAGAGACATGCTAGCTAACATAACCCAGAATCAGACTCAGAATCAGCTGAGGCCCCATCCAAAGAAAAGCACTTGAAGGATGTCCTCTTCATTAAAGTAGGCAGGTCTTTAGACAAAGAAGCAATCCATCTGGATTGCCGATCCAAATGGAGCAATCCAAATGGAGCCGAAGTTATTCACACCTGATCTGAGGGGAAAGCATTGGTGGCATGATGAGACGTCTGTACATGAAAAAGGAAGTGGACACACAGCCACATGGAGATGTAATAAGAAAACAAACCCTGAAGAGATACTCTGTAAAGCTTCCATTTTAATTCCTCCTCTTCTACAACATACCTTACACTGGAACCCTTCTGAAATCAATACTTACCATGTTAATGGTTTCCATCATGGGAGATGACTTGACAGCACTAAGTCTGGCACTATCCATTGCAGTCTAAAAACAACAACAAAAAAAAAAAAAAAAAAAAAAAAAAAAAAAAAAAAAAAAAAAAAAAACAAAAAAAAACAAAAAAAAAAAAAAAAAAAAAACAANAAAAAAAAAAAAACAGGAAAAAACACCAAAATCCAAGTGTAAATACAACATGAAAACAGTAGAAAGGGCAACAACATTAGCTGTAACTCAGTACCTTAAACTAAAATCTATTTCAGATGCATGGAGAAAGCAATTATGCCCACAGACTATGAATGTTTCCCTTTCAGAGACAGACAGATGTTCTAAAGGGAGAAAGAGAGGAAGAGGAAACAAAGGACGGGAAAAGAGATAAAATCCCACACTGAACTGTTCACATTGTTCACTCCTTTTTCATTTGCAAAGGGATAATCTAATTGAATCACAATGAAATTAGCTAAATTTGTTTCTAATCAATAGGTTTCAACCGCTTTCTCAAGAAGACTGTGATTGTTTAATATGGTTCTTTGACAACAATTAAAGAACACGGTGCTGACAACATCCACCTCCGGCCCATAAGTGCTACAGCACACCTTCCAACTGAAGTTATGTGAAGTCTTGAAGTTAATCCCTCAGGAAAAACAGCAGTGACATTTAAAAACAGATTACTAAAATTGCTCTTCACTTTTAGAAACATATAGTGCTCTATGGAATAAAAAAAATCCCAATCCTTCAAAAAAACTCCCACATTTGTCCAGCCATATTCCATGACTAAACTTTTTAGTAACTTACTAGCTATTTCTCTTTGCTTTTTGAACACCTCTCTACTAAATCTGCTATTTTTCCCTGAAAGATTAAATCTTTGTCATCTCTGCTCTGTTGATACTTCCCTGTTATAACTGCACTTACTTTCTCTTGATCTGTTGCAGAAAGACTCAAATAATTGAGGACTTGAGGCTCCAGCACACTCAAAGATTCCAGCAGGGCTGGGATAAGTTTTGGCGCATGAGGTTTCAGCATAGACCCAGCACTTTTACTGATCTTCACAAGAGTGTTAATGCTGGAAAAAGATTAAAGGGAAGGTCAACAGAGATACACACAAAATGATCTGAAAAGCCTCTCTGATCTACTGTAATCCAGATATACTAATATAAATCTTCCTTCAAACAAAACTGTATAATTTTTGCTTAAACAAAATTATTCCCTAGCCCTGAGCTTCCAAGGGATATTATGTATATTTTGGCCAGAGATTGTTTACTTTGGCCCTGGAATCACAAAGGGAACGGGCAAAGAGGCAGTACTGCAGACAGATGACAGAAGAAATAACACACCCCCATGTTTTAACAAGCACTGGGCAAAGTCACCCTGAGACATCCATTGTCTCTGCCCAAGAGAAGACAAGTTACAATAATCTATTCAAACCTTACTAGTCAGTTTCGGACTGATCATATCTCTCATGCTGCATTTTGACAAAGGGGTTTTATATCTTCAAAAGGAATGAAAAAAGTTCAAGAAATATTCTTCTTTAGAAGCATTCCAGCCTTCCTAAGAATTATTTTAGTAAAGACCAGCTAACTACCCTTCAACTCCGAATTTTCCAGTTTTTCTGTCCCTCAGTCAAAGGAAAGACTAAACAAGGTTATAAATTGACAAGTATATAAAGTCCCTGCACATCAAGGGACATCGAACTGTTAAAAGACATAAAATGTATTTGAACAGTGTGACCAAAAGCAGTCACATGTGGGATGCGAACTGTCAATATTCACAAGCACTTGTGAAATCAGACATGGCTGTTTGAAGAACCATGGGATTTCTTGTTTGCAACCAGAACAAATATGCCAGTCCCAAAAGACAGCCTTAGCATGGCACACTGCTTCTGGATCAGCCTGCCATTTGTACAGGGAGAAAAGAATTCCTGCTGGGAACTGAATCTAGGCATTTGCAGAGAGGCCACATACTCCCAAAAGACAGACAGAGTTCTCAGAGCTGCTGTTTAAACTCTGTGAAAAAAGAACTCAGCAGGAAAGCTCTTTTGGGGATCAACTTGTCACTTCAAACACAAAGAACATTCTGCAACTCAGGTGAATAAGTTTGGTGTCTTTGGTCAAAACCCAACCCCCAAGAACTTACATGGTGCAAAACTAACCTGAGAGATCGGACTTCAGCAACTGTGCTTACTATTCCTTTGTCTAGGAGGCAAGGGAGCAACACAGCTATTGTCTTCTGACCTGCTGCTCCTTTAGAGGGGTCACACATTTTCACACAGACCTGGGGACAGGTGAGAATCAGTGCTGCAAACATGTACAAACCTCCCCCTCAGATTATATTAAAGCACCTTCTCCTTCAGACAGAAGAAGCCAACAGCAACTAGACAAACTGCTCATAGCCAAACCCAGGCTCTGTTACACCTTCATCTTCTAAAAGGTAGTTAAGCCCTAAGAGTCATTCCTAAAAGGAATGACATACAGTCATTCAACTACAGTCCACTTCTAGAAAAGGCAAATTCAGAGACTAGCAGGCCTTGACCTGAATCTGGATGAACAGATGAACCAAATGGCCTCTCAGCTGAAGGACAGACTATGTAGGGATGGCAAGAGGGGCTCAACCATTCCACACAGCAGAGCAGCAAGTCCCAGATGAGAACAGATTCTGCAATCACAACCTTTCACAACAACATTTTGGAACCAGGTCCTCATTTGCAGCATTAAACTGCCATACACTATGAAGACTGTGATTTCAAACACAGCACTTTAGATCCACTGCCATCAATACGACTGTTTCAGAGGATTACCAAACAAAATATCAAGTGATATATGCGTACTACACCCAAAAAACCTTGTCATAGGTTTTTGATATATGCCTAATACACCCCAAAACCTTGTCCTCCATCCATAACAGAGGAGTCCATACACAGTTACTCCATTTCATACCAGTGATGTACCACCAGGCTTGGTCAACTAGATCAATCAGTCTTGGTAAACTGTTCAAGTTACAGTAAGTTTACTTAAATTCCACCCCCAAGAAAGGAAAAAAACAACATTGGAGGAAAAACCCACATTTTATTATATCCTTCCCTTGCTTGTATAGACCTTAACATTGCATTAACCCTCAAGCAGCAGGACTTCACTAGCATCAATAAAAGTACAGGGGAGTAGTGATGCTTATTATGATTGCCCTCTAAGGCAGTCTTTCACAGTTCAGTATTTCACAAATGGATCTTACACTACAGATCCTCTGAGTAAATCTAGTCTATGGTCACTCCTGACATCAAAACTATACGTGCCTTGTCTACATGTGCATATGACAAAATTGTAGAGTTTTACCTTGCTTAAAGTTTTTAGGGCTAGTTCTGCCGCCTTTCGCACAGTCTCCTAAAAAAGAAGTCACCAATTACTTCTGTCATTTTATTCTTCTAGAATGATTAATATGAATTGATAAGCATTTACACTAGAACAGACAAGGCTATCTTCATGGCCAATACTTGATAGAAAGTAGCTATCTTTAGAAGAAAGTATTAGAACATTAAAAGACATTCTGGCTTTGGTCCATCTGAGTATCTGGTACAATCAATATACTGACAGAGCTGAAACCTGGAAGGACCCAAAGACTCTGACGTCATATATCCAAGCTCACCATTAAACACCATAAATCAGTTCAGCACACTAGAAGTCCAAAATAAAGGTTTTTATATTCAAAAGTTAAGCAACTACTCAGGAATTCCTTTATAACAAGGAAAAATCTCAAATCATCTAGAATAAGCACAGCAGGAACGAAACCCAACACTTCAAACATACAGAGAATTTCCAATGTGGCAAGGAAATTTTACTTTCAAGGAGTGTGAATTTCTAGTCTGTTTAAAACTCCCATTGGTTTCAAGCTCACTTGTCAGAGAACCTCTCTTTAAACACCTCAGAGCTTGATCACTGTACTGGTTTTTGAAGATTCCTATTCAGTTCTCAGATTTCCATTACCTTAATGTCATCTTGCACTCTGAACAGGACTTCCCAGATCTCTGGAAGCTTGTCTATGACATCATCCAAAGGTCTTCCTCTCAGTAAGTCATTTAGTGCCAGACAACTGCAAACAGGGAATTTTATTTCTTTCACACAGTGTTCTTACTTGATAGGGGTGTATATATTCAGATATCCTTATAAATGGATATGGGTGTATATATTCAGATATCCTTACAAATATAAATAAATAGTTTAGAAAAATGAGAACTATTTCACACTCCTTACTTCCCCCGAACACTAAATCTACCCTGTCACAAGAATGTCTCCTTTGGCAGAGAAAAAAATGCTCAGTTGTTCAGGTAAAATCTGAAACAGGTGACAGGAGGTGAAAAAGGCTGCTGTGGTGAAAACTGCTCCTGCAAACACTCCAGTGACAAAACTGTTATAGACTTCTCTTTGTTAAGCACACATAAAAAAAAATCAAAATGGCATGAAACATGGGATTGAAATGAAAATGAAGGTTTTCAATATAGCATACCTACAAACCATTAAAATCAAAAAGCAGTTTATTAAAAATGGCATCCTGCTGCCAAGTACATAACTGTCAGATTGACAAGGTTTTCTAAGAGCAAGCATTATTTCAGATTCAAGGATAGGCAAGAACTAGTGACCAGAAAACTCATTCTTCAGAAGACATTGTTTAATATAAAGCAACATGCAATAAAACATTTCAGGCAAATAGCTTCAAGATTGTATCTTACTTCCAAGGGCAGACTACAAGGCTGGGCTGTATCCTGATGAAAGGATATATCCTCTTTTCCTCCTCAGTCTCTTCAGGTTAACAAGTTTATGGTGAACAAGAGAAAAGAACTGAGTTCAAAGACAAATCTAACACTTTTCCTAGCAATACCTGGATTCTCTGATCCTCCAAAGACTGCTGGTTAGGTTACTGATCAAATCCTCAAGAATTTCCTTCATGTACTTATCAACCTGTAATTAAAAAAAGGAAAAATCATGAAACAAGTACAGCAATGCATCCTTGTCCAGCACTCTGTAAAAAGAGAGTCCTTTTGGACAACACAACCTGCTTTCAGCTACATCAGATGAACTAATGCTTGCCAGTGCTGTGCAAACTTTCTCCGACTGTGCTTTAGACACGCCTTCTGCTGCACTGCTCAAATGCTTAACATAGTGAAAGATGCAACAAGAAAAGTCCACTAAGGCCTTTATCAGCTGAACTGTTAAAATACAACACCAAACATGTATTTACTCAAGAAGCAGTTGTGTTTTGATGAGTGAATAGCTTCACATTAAGATCAGCTTTTCTAGAAGAAAAAAATGCAAACCCAATTCCAAGCCTTGCAGAACCAGAGCAAGGGCATCTTATGAAAATTACTTATTCTTGAAATACACTTGGGAGGAGTGCTCCTCAAACAGATGGAATAGCCTGCAACCATGAGCTTCCTCCCATTTAAAAAGTGAGAACTATATTTAGATGCTCTTCCTTTAGGAAGGCATCTTAGGCCATAAGAATCCCTGAAAAACTTATCATAAGCAGTATCAAAGCAATATCAAAGTAGAAAGACCCCATTTTAAGTAAATCATAAATTTTAACGCTGGCTGCACAAACAAGGTCAGCAAAATCCTTTCGCAAATGAGAGAGAGTGCAAAACCTCTGTGCAAGCTCCAAGCTCATCCATGGATTTAAACACCTCCTTCCCAGTGTGGTACCTCACCCCTTTCTGCACTGCCCCTCCTTTCAGAAAATACATCTGTCCCATGAGGATCCCCAATACACTGCTGGCTGGCAGCAAAGCCCCCTGCTGCACTTTGCTGGTCACTCACCATCGACTTGTCAGTGACCAGCGCGTTCCAAATGCTGGTCATTGCCTGTCGAATGCCCAGGTTGGGGTCAAACTGGTAACGGTAGAGCCGGGGAAGAAGCTGGGGCAAAAATGGAGCCAGCTGCTCTCCAGCCTTGGCAGCAATCACATTGAAACCAAAAGCTGCCCCCTGAAATAACAACAGAAGAGTATTTGTTGAAACACTGTTCACTCACCCAAGTCATTGCTCATGGGCAGACCACAGTTAGGGGCAAAGTTGACAGTCATGGTTCAGATTTAGACCAGATCAAAAGGTCTGGAATGGTCCTAGAATGCTAGGAATCCTCACTGCTACAGTAACACAGTACCTTCACACTCAGCAGACAACATACTCCTTCAAAACCTTCCTCCAACCTTAAATTCAAGATACTGATTGACCTTATTTGCAGAAATAGTACTGGTGAATTAAAACTATGCAGATTTAAATATGTTCTTCCAAAAGAGATTCTTTCTTGGCTAAACTGGTGAGGGTGGGCCACTGCTTCCTTACAACTCTCCTGATTCAGAAAAGTTAGAGTACTTAGGAACTGAAAAACTAAAAACAAAATAACTCCACCTTATTTCTAAAATCTTAAATTTCTGGGGATTATAATTTTGCATCTGTCCATATTTACTTTAAACTTCAGTATTCTTCTATGACCTTTTCTTTCTCCAACACTGTCAGTACCACTGTCACTTCTAATACAGTGGAACTGTAGCTTGCCTGTGAGGTCCCATGAGATTTGGCAGGATAGCCCAAGAAGAAATTACTCAATGAAGGCAGTTCAGTGACTGCCTCTAATGACCACATGTTTTCAGACTTGCAGTGTCAAAAGCTGCCACTCAAAACCCCACACTAAGGACTTCAAAGGACAGAAGGACAAGATGTGTTGTTTGGGTTAATCTAGAAAACAGCAATAAAGACATATTTTCAGTTAGGACCACTGCCATGAAAAGTAAGAAGCTGCAGAAAGTGTAAGGAAAAGCAAGGCTCCAAGGCCCTCAACAGCATGCTCTGTTTAGCTCTTGTGGAGGATTTAGAGCACAGATTTCCAGGTGTCCCGTTCAACCTAAATGATTTTGCAACTTTTTCAAATGCCAAAGCTCAACCCACACCTTCCGAATGGATTTTCTTGACTCATCTGGGCTGGAGAAATTCCACAAGGGTCAGGATCCTAACTATACTCGTGCTTTTGAAGTCACAGTGCTGAGGGATGTCTTGAGAGGTGCTGAATTGTCAAACTCTGGATGAGAGTTAAAGCTGGGACTTGTTTTTTGCACTAAGTAGTGTTGTCAGGGACTCAAAACAAGTTCTTCCATGCTTCTGTGAAGCCAGTGAAGAGTCCCCACATAAAAGCTCTGAATAGTACACCTAAATCTTCAAATTTATGATGCTCCTTTTTTCATCTGGAAGTGGATCCAACAGTATTTTGGCTTTGCTAAAGCTCCCGGCTGTTTTAAAATATCAAAACTTGAGTTAAAAAGGGATACTTTTGACAACGGTGCTTTTTAGCAACTTGCTGATTACTTTGTACTCTGCCTCCTTAAATAACAAAGATCACTTTCCTTGGCCTCCAAAAGTTCCTCCAGTTTTCAAAACATTATCACTGTTTGTACACATTAATGATTGTCCTTCTAAGCACACTCTAAAAAAAAAAAAAAGGGTATCAGATAATTCAGAGGGGAATGTAGAATTATATGAATACTCTGATACCAAAGTTTTGTTGTAAGAATTTCAAGCAATCCTAATTTTTTTTTCTCAGCCTGCTAAATTTGCCTTGGACTGACACCAAAGCATCAACACCCTCCACATGCAGTTATTCATAAAACATATGACCAGGAATAGAGAAATAGATTGCTGTTTCCAGAGTTCACAGTGGGAATGGAAGTTGTACAAAAGCAGAACATTACCTTCCGAGAATTCCACATGGCATGATGGTTAGCCAGATTCATGAATTTGTACACCAGGTCTGGCTGATTGAGGTCACTAGCCAGTGAACAAAGCTCCTTGTAGGTAGAAAGACCTTGACTTTGAAAAGCAGAAGGGAAACCAGCGTTACTATTTTTAGCTAGACAAATGCTACAACACCTAAAGCTATATTCAATTCACATCTTAAAGCAGGCAGAGAAAGGTGAGTAGCACATCTGTATTACACAGAAATAGTTACAGTAACTTAAAGAATAAGAAGAACAAAAGGTAAGGAAGCAGATTTTTTAGGGAATTCTGTTTCAGCACTGACTGTCAGAGACTATCAGTAAACTTACCCATCTGGGGTTTTACTGAGACCTCCCTGAAATACCACAGTTTCTCCAGTCATCTCATGTTTGGCTCTGATAGAAAAGAAGTTTCAGCATTACCAAACTCTACAGCTGAATACACTGCACACTACAGAACAGATAATTTCACTTTATATTCAGGAACTTCACATTTTTTTCAGCTCCAATCCCACAAAAAACATACAGGTGGGCAAAGCTACACACACTGCAAGGAATGTCATTAACCTGTTTCACGTGCAATGTTAAGGAGACATTACAGCAAGTGAGAGTTTTGCTGTGCAAAGGTAAAAAGTCAAAACACTGAATGATGGCTTTTTAGTTCTGTCCAGATACGAGCCACATAAAGGACAGCAAATCTGTACTTAAAAACTAAATAATAACATTTCCATTCATCTTATTTCTTCCTGCTTACCAACAATGAATTCCTACACTCCAAGGTTTTTATGATTCAGTGGCCAAACCTGTATCAGGTTAGACAGCAGAAGTCTATTAAAGAGCATTTCCAATACTTACCAACATGATCTCTAGCCATGAGACTTGTAATACTAGCATTTTTCACACTAAAGCTGACAAGCTACCATTAACAGCACTTCCTTAGCAAAAGGTGCATTTCAGCACAAGCAAGTCACCACTTTCACAACATTCACAATGTGCAGAGTTGCTGCAAATTGCTCATTGTTCTCTGCAATTACACAATGCAGCAAGTAGCAAATCTAAGCAAATTCCAACCCATTTGAACCACTTGAATCAGGAGTGACATATTATTTTGAAGCTCTGCTGAATGGAACAAAACCTGAACAACTTCAGTCACAAAATACTCTAAGCTGATATCAAGAAATATTCAGTTTGACTCTCTGCGAATGGATATTAACTTACCCTTGACCCCAAAACATCTTTCCACACAAAAAAAGAGGCACATTTTTATTCCCACCAGAAACATAACTCAAGAGTACTCTTTCACTGTGTTCTGAGTTCACTGTACCTTTTCCCAGTCATAAGGGTATCAACAAGCGTAGTGACTAGCTCTTGCTGATCCTGTTCGCTTCCTAGTTCATATATCAGTCCAAGACCTTTTGAAGCAACATCTTGACTAAGCTCTGCAAGAGATTTTACCAAGCAAAATTCAAGATAAGCATGTAACTAAGCAGTACACAAATTTCAAAAGTAAGGTTCAACCAAAATCAGGACATAGCAAACATGGTTCTGTTGCACTTCAGAGCTCTCCAGTGCAGATCTAGTCTGTCATGACACAAACTTTGCATTCTGAAGCTGCAAATTGTTCTGAAGGCATAAACCCCTTCAAATTAGGTGACATCTTCACATAACTATTGTTACTACAAGTTTTGAAACAGCAGAAAGAGTTCCAAGAGCCATAGGTATTCTGACATGCTACTGGCACCTGAAATCAACTGTGGTAATATTATCTTCAGCTTCACTGAGCTTTGCATAGGCTGCTGGATGCCACTCTTTCCACTAGCTGCCATGGGTAGAGCTGTAAGCCAAAATGCGCTAGCTTGAAGAGGTCTCAGAGTTTCTGTTCATGCAGAACTCTGTGATATACATCCTGCTGCCCAAAACAGAGCTGTAGTAACACCACTTGTAGTAACACCACTTCTGTTACTAAAGTCTGAAGGGGCAAATGCAGTGTGCTTTTTAGCCAAACGCACAGAAAAGTTGTGCTTCTTATCTTTGCACATGATGCCTAGAAAACAAATAATTCCTATTAACACAAGAAATTAGAAGTTTCTACAGTCATCTTTTAATGCTGACTGACAGAGTGTAGTTGACTTTATGCCTATTGAAAGATTCCCTCCAGTCTGCTGAATGCCCATGAAAAGACACAACTTTTAAGATGCAACAGTACTTACCATCACTATCTGACAGAATTGAAACAAATGCACTTTGAATATCCTTGAGATGAGACTGTAAGATGAGAAAAGAGGACATTATTTTGGATCCTTCGTTTGGTCCCCAGGCAAGTTTCTAACAGAGGCTACTGAATCAATGGAGTTGCCCATTTGAGCTGCACTTTTGACAAGAACTGCCCTTGTTTAATACAAGGCAGCAATGCATCATAAATATGGATTGCAGACAGATGGGGCTTTCTCCATCCCCAAACTTGTAAATTTTGCCACCTCCCCAAAAGGTGCACTGTTTAGATGAGTGCAATATGTGGCAATGTTTTATACATAAAAATTGTTATTTGCAAAGCAGCTTGTCCCAAAGCTCTTTATCAATACCTGTAGAGTACAAAATGGTTACTTGATCGCATCACAGTCCATAGTACCTCTATGCAGATTTTGACTGGGAATGTTTTATTTAGTCCTTGTATAGGACTTTTCACATTTTCTCATTGTGAACCTTATATTTAAAATGCTTGTCCATAAAGTGTACCAAAAATACATAGTACTTGAAGCACATTGTAACTGCTCTGAGGTACCAAAGATAAACACCATAAATAAGTTCTGTTCTCCTTCCCCTCCTAGACTTCTCAAATATTTTCCAAATATAAATTCTAAACACTATACAGATACCAAACTCTTCTTCCCAAGGGAGGATGTAGTGCTACTTCATCTTACAACAGCTATTTACATTGAGATTACTCTGACTTGGATGCAAGTCAGATGTTTACAAAGGTGACAAACACCCTTGTTCTTCTGCCAGATAGTCTGTTCCTCTAGAAACAAAAGATAGGCCATGTCTCAAAAAGACCTCAGTAAAGACTGTACTTTTCTCCAGCACAGGGAGAAAAGAGACAATAGAAGTGAAGGAGAAGAAAAGGACAGAAACAAGGTGAGAAGCAAAAACAGGGAAAAGGAACCAGTGTTAGGAAAAGGCATATTTCTTACCTTAATTGCTTTGTGGGTGCTCAGCTTTTTCACCAATGACAGAAGCCAGATGCAAGCTGCCTGCCTAACATGTGGATTGGGACTGATGATGTGCTTGTTCAAAATAAGGTCTAGGACCCAGGGCACCACGTCATTCACTTTCAAATCTATATGAAAAATATAAAGGTGGAGGGGAGGAACTCTGAGAACCAACCCATTTTAATGGAAATAATTGAAAACCTAATGAACTCAAGAGTACTCAGGTGACACTTTAATCTCTGCTTATTTAGGAAGTCACTGGAATCACTGGGAAAGTAGTAATAATAGAATAAATAATAGAAATACAGAATCCTCCTAACTCTTCATGAACATTTTTCAGAGCCTGTGGCCAAGGAGAGGTACCATTTACATTGCCTAAGACTCAGGGCAAATTTTTTTTTTGTTAGGACTCACAATTTCTGGAGCAATGGTAAGGTTTAATTTTTATCACATGCTTAGCTTTCTGTACACTGCACATCTAAGACCACTCTCACAAAATTAAAACATGTGTTTGCGGGTCTGAGACTGATATTTACAGTTGTTCGATTTGAAGCTAGCCCTTTCTCACACTTGTATTTCAATGGGTACAGAATCTTAGTCCTTAAATAGAATTTCTGCATTTACTGCACGTAAATTTCACTTAATTGTATCACTTGAAGTTATTGGAAAACACTTGCAATTTGATTTTCTAACCCTATTTTCCTGTTCAGGCTTCAAAATGGTCTTTTAAAAGATTTATGTATTAAAAACCCAAAACTAATTCAACATGGTTAACAAAAAAAAAAAAACAAAACCAAACAAATACAGAGTCAAGTGGCAAGGAATTACACAAGCAACTATTTAAACAGCCCATGAATGAAGTTCTGCCCTCTGAGCAGACAGACATGAAGAGGTAAAACAACCTGTATATGACCACAAACACAAAACCTCTCCTGCATATTCTGTTATGAACCATACACCACAGAAATGAAGCTTGGAGCCAAGTGTTAGCCTAGACATTTCCCAACCCAGCCCCTGCATTAGGAAAACCTACCTGAAGGAGGGATATATTCCTCCTCTGTGACTGTCCATGCATCCCGTGCAGCCGCTGAGCTGGTTCCAACAGCAGCACTGGTAATAGCTTCACCAACAGTGAACTGCAGCTCTATCTGTTTGGCCTGAAAAACACACCAGAGCATCACTGACAGTACCAACAAAGCATACACCCAAACTTCTGGCACTTAATCCACAAAACCACAGTCTCTTTCCCAGTCCCAATGTTCAGCACCAATTTACAGTAAGATCACTCTTCTGGTGAGTTTCTGAGACTATGTGGTACCTCAGACCACTGAAGTTGATGGAAAATAAGGCAATGCCAAACTGTCTGAAATGAATGATAAAAGCTAAAATTTCCACTTTTTTTTTAAAGCATACCTTGCAGAAGCTCAACTTGGTGAAAAGAAAGAATTCAATAGAATGAAAATAAAACAAAGTTTAAATGATGCTGATAGTGATTAGCGAAAATTACTATGGCTTTACTAGAATAGGGAGTATTGAAAGAGCCTCCTGTAATTCTATCCAGAAGCTGATGTCTTAAAAGATGCAGAAACCTTTTTTCCACATTAAAAGAATTCAGATGGTGCTTGTTTCGCTTCACTGTTCTCCTTACACTACCCTCTAAGCCTTCAGGAACAAAATATGCCACTTTTTTGTCAGCACTTATGATGAATTTTATGTTGTAAGAACTGGTTTCCATAACCACTGAGTACCTTCTAGATAGTCTTCCTTATGCTCTCGAAGCACAAAATGCTCAGGCTCTTGGAGAATTAAGCCCTTAGCTTCTTGCAATCAAAGATATATAGGTTTTTTTTCAAGTACACATTTTACAAAGGAAGTTGTAATGTACCCATGCAGTTACAGAAGAAAAACACGGCAGAAACATCGTTTGATATATGGGTACACAGTATTCTCAGTATTTTTAGTATTCTAAGTATAGTGATAGGACACTATACTTAGAATATACATATTCTATATATATAGAACTATATACACTATACTAACCACTAGCCTTAAGTGGTTAAAGGCTTCCAACTGAGAGTAGGCTTAGATGAATGATTAGGAAGAAATTCTTTACTGTGAAGGTGGTGAGGCACTGGAAGAGGTCACTCATAGATGCCCCAGCCCTGGCAGTTCTCAAGGTCAGGTTGGATTGGGCTTTGAGCAACTTGGTCTAGTGTGAAGTGTCCCTGCCCTGTCAGCAGTAAAGGGGTTGGAACTAGATCACCTTTAAGGTCCCTTCCAACCCAAACCATTCTATAATTCTATGGTTCTTGCTTGTTTGATCACATCAGAATTGGAGCATTCAGCAAAGCATGCCTGTCTGATACTCAACAGCCACTTTACAATGCAGAATCCTTTGTCAGTATCAGCAAGTAAGAAAGGCAAAACAAGCTGGAAATAAAAAACACTAAAAAAGCTCATTTTATTTAATTTTGTTATCTGGCATATTGCAATATATATAGAAGCTCTGAAGTACTGTGAAAGAATGCAGTGCACTTCAATAATGAATTTAGATGGACAAGAGATACATATATTTCTATAAACTTCTAATTAGAGTTGTATTAGCTGATGTAGTTCAGAGGTATATATATTACCTACTTTCAGGGTACTTTTGAAGGCCAAAGTACAGGCCTAAGGCTTCATTAATATAAGCTCTGGAGATTTTATACATACAGTGTACAAAAAAAAAAAAAATCCATAAGCTTCTTGAAGGGGAACAAGTATTTGCTCAGACTGAGGCAGAGACCTGGACTAGCAAGTTTTTGAACTGCGGAATAAAATCTTTTACCAGCCCCAAGTCTACCTCTGCTCTCTATTTCAAGGCAGTTTTAAAAAACCCAGAGACACTATTACAAAAAGTCAACTCCCTTTGTATATCTGGCTCTAGAGTACATAAAAAGCACCCAAAGAGAAATACTCACTGTAGCATAAAGGATAATACACTGACAGTATCTCACCTCCACAGAATCCATTAAACCCTGCAGAAGCAGCTTCTGATAGGGAAAATCTTCATCTCCCACTGGGAAGTAACCTAATGTTTGTATTGCTCGTTCCTTCATCTTAAATACAAACAAAAAATAACACCATAATATAACCTTTCTGTAAGTCCCAGAAGATGCACTTTAAACCCACTATTTCTCACCCTTTCTGGGTTTCACTCAAGGTATCAGATGTACATGCAAGCTGCTTATTAGATCAATCAGTGCCCCTCTTTTCCAAAGTAGATCAGAACAAGTGTCTTGTTACCTCTGAGGATTATACGCAGGTAAAAGAAGATATTCCCATTTTTCTTGAATTAAAATGAAGACCATTCATATTTTTATCTCTTAAGCCCCTAGTTATGACTACAGAAAGCACAAGTGATCAGTGCTAGACAATATTAGATGGACCCAGACCCTAGACAAAAAAAAGCCAACTAAAGCAAACAAAAAGTCTAATTCCTTTAAAAAATGAGGCTGAGTTTGGCATGTAATACATCTACCTAGTGAGCATTCAAGAAATGAACAGGAATCACAAGAACACAACAAAAATCTTGCCTTATTTGTTTCCTTGCTGGAAGGGATTCGGGCTAGTAAGTTTTCAACAAGTTGCAGCTTTGTAAATCCTGTTCCTTCGTTGGGGATTGGCAAGGGGCCATTCCTGCCAATCTCCCCTAGAGCCATACAAGCACCCACTACAAGGAAGGGAGAGGTACTGTCCAAAAAAGAACCTACAGAGAAAAGCAAACAAGGATGACTCAGATTTTGTATTATTATTATTATTTAGCAGTGGACAGGCACTTGTATTTTACCCATGCAAGAAGCAAAGCATTAATCTCCTCTACACCTGGTAGGAAGCATTGTGTTAGAAAAAAATGGGAGTGAAAGGAGACATTGAGAGGAATCCAGGTTATAATACCACTCCTGATTGTGCTGTGTTGGTCTGAAAGTTACGAAGTCCACCTAGGTTTTGCTGAAATGTCCATGCATCTAATCAGATTACATTCTTACAGGCTGTAAATTCTATCACAAAAATTGAACTCAACATTACACTATCTAGGGGCTGAGCATCTCAGAAAAATCCTCAGCCTGGGGTGGACTGAAAAAAACAACTGTTACATGCAGCAAAGTCTTAGGCAGGAAGTTACCTATTGTCTCTGTTGTCGACTTTATAAGTTGTTCTTGTTCCGGCATGACTGAAGTGTTTGGTTGTTCTATGTCATGTAGCTCCATTGTTCTGATTTTCCCTTTGGCCAAGTACCTTCCTACTGTAAATCCCAAAGCCAACAAGGATCCATGTTGGACCTCCGGGCTCTACAGACAACACCAACAGTGCAAAAAATCTCATTTTCAAAGTAACACTTTTCACAAAGCACTGATTTAAAAACACATATGGACAAGCCAGATCAGAAGGTGCCCTGAAGAATGCAGAGCTCTAACACATAATAAAGCAACAGGGAGTTTGATATTGTTAGTGCTCTCTGATGAGTGGAGTTCTTTAAGATTCAGTAACGAAACTTAAAATAGATATAGGAGGACAGATTAGAAATTTATCACCAGCACTCACATTCCTAAAGCTACCATTTGGTAGCTAGACTTAAAAAAAACCCCAAACTACATTGTCTCTACTTAAAAACCAGAATTATTCAGACTAAGGGGACAAAATGTACTCTTTGGTAAAAAGCGTACAGGGTAGGTAATTGCTATACATCTGCATGGCTAAGAATGAGTTCACACCTGGCCTTATGGTGAAGGCAATGCCTCTACAGCTTGGCAGGCCACAAATTGTGAAATCTAATCAATACAATTAAATGTCAAGAACATTAATTTCTCCAATGCTGATTTGGTGCTGGAACTATTTAATGACCATGTTTATTCCTACAAGTGAATTCTAGCAAAAGGATTTTATGGAGAAACAAGGCTGTGAGACTCAAATGCTACCTAACTGAAAAAAAAAACCAAAGGGAGGGGTACAGGAGCTTGGATTAGTTCATCCCTTTTGTTTCTTAACACGACAAATGTTGCATCGGTGCAACTGTGCTGCCACAATGGGATCCTCAACCTAGCCTGGCCAACCTAGCCAGGAATTGTTCCTTGATCTGGTCTCACTGCAGCAAAGCCAGCAGATGATGGGTCCTTCCCCCATCTCCACTTTAGTTATCCATTCACACTGCAGTCCTTACTGAGACACTAGGATCACCACCACCCCTAGGTGTACAAATTCAAGTGGTTTTGTACAGTAGCAGCAAGTCAGAGCTCTACCTGACTCAGACTCACAAAGGTATGGGAACACCCTGATTTTTTTTTCCTTTCACGGTTCACATGGGTGAGTGGGGCTGTAAGCAGTGGGGGGTTTGGACCCATCTATATATACTGGCTTTGTCACTGCAGGAGCTGTGCCCTACACAAAACTGAGCAATGATGTGGCTTAGACTCACACACAGAGCTCTCACAGATTCAAAACAAATCATGTTTGTTAACTACAACATAAAGCAATCAGCACTTCTTGTCAGCCTGTTACCTGCAATGTAGAATGGTGGCCCTTTAAGTCCTTTAGAGAGACTGATACAAAACCATTCTGGGGAAACAGAACCTAGAAATACTACTGCTTTCCCTCCCATGCAGGATTCAAGACACACCAGCACAGAAACCAGACTAATTTGTTTCCAGGACTCCCTTTCCATGCTTGCAGTGGCAAATTGGAGAAATAAGGATAAGGGGAGGCAAAAGGAGCTGCTGGAGAAGGAAAGGCAGGCAAACCCAGCATGTAAAGACACAGCTGTGGAGGCCTGCTGAGCAGTCCATTTGAGGCAAGAGGGAAGAAGGCACAGCTCTAACACAGCACAAGATCCTGAGGCAGTGAGGATCCAGGAGGCGACTATGGCTCAGGAGGGGATGAGCTGAACGTTTAACAATTTAAAAATTCTCTTGATTCTGAGTGCTCAGGAATAAGGAACAGGTAAACAGTTTCAGGTAGGTAGTGGGACCCATTACCATTCAATGGGATGAGGCTATTTAGCTGGTTAAAACTGGTTAAATACATGATGGTGCTTTGCTTGGGATGTGCCTCCATGAAATCCTCCTACTGACCTTAACAGCTTCAGGGATTAATTTATTTAAAGATCTGTTGCACTCACCTAGAACAAAAATCCCTTCTCACTCACCATCCAACTAGAAGCCAGTCAGTTAATTTTACACCCAGATTAAGGTTAATACATCCTGGACACATGGTGAGATTCAAATATCTTATCAGTTACATGACATGAGAAAAAACAAGAAGCAGATGAAGGTAGTTACATGGTTGTCCTTTGTCATCTTGATCAGCTGCTCCAAGGATGCCCTAAGCTCATCTCCAGACATGGTGGACAGCACTACAGAATAAAACAGGGCTGCAAGCTCACGCATTTCCTCTTTGTTAGTGTTCATCAGGTTCTGTGGGAGTTTAAGAAAAAAACAAGCCATAAAATATGGAAGCAACTTCTCACCCAGTCTGTTCCTAAAGAGCTTCAATATACAAAGACAATTGTCATGGAGATACATAAATAGTTCTTAATTCAGAAAGCACACTTTAAGTCAACAGCATTATCACTCAATAAGAAACAAAGCCCTCAATTCAACAAAGCATTCATTATACACTTGGAGCACTTTGGTGAAAGAAGACCACCAGCCATAAGAGGGCCACCCACCAGTTCTGTGTCAAAACATGCACACTGAATTCTTGGCTGAATTTTGTCATCAGCTAAGAGCTTCCAGCTTTTGCATTCATATTGTGCTAAAAAAACCCACACCCTAAACCACTACACTTTCCCTGAGCTGCTGGAGGTTTCCATACCCCCTCTTGTTAATCAAAGGGAATAAAAAAACCTTAGGAGGGTTAACCATTCAAATACAACCATGACAAAAAAAAGTGTCCAGGAGATCACAGTTCTTAAAGCAAAATTACTCAATTTGTACCTCAGATCTTGTATTGTCCAAATAAGTTATTAAAATTTGAATTTTGGAAGCTTCGGGTAATTTGTTAAGACATAATCTTACCTCTACCAGCAATTTCATGTATAATGCAACACACTCCCATGAAAAATTCATACCTAAATCTTTGAGTGCCTTGGGCCACCACCAAGAAACCAAAATGAGCCACGCAAACAAACAAGAAATGATCTGTCAGGGTCATGAAATGTAATGTTAACTTCAACCTAGCATCAGATCACGTATCTGACTTCTAACAAACCCCTCAACCTGTTTGTTTCACTTGGGAAGGCAAAAACAATATGAAATATGATTTACAACCCTATTTCTGAAACTCGGTACTATCAATAACTACCCCTAGAAGCTTAATTCTGCAAATGGACACTAGGCCAAGGACAAAGAAGAGTTTCCTACAAATGATGAGGAATACTGAAAAGGGCAATGTTTTTAAGTATTCTTCTGTGCGGTTCATACCTGCACATAAATGAGAAGTGATAACCTGCATACAGTGCAATGCAGCACAGATAACATCAGGAGAAACTATTAGAACACACTCTAATGTTTTTTAATACTTGACTACGTATTTGTTTCTTCCAGACTGCCCCAGTGGAAGCAATGGCAACATGTAAGATCTTCAAAAATCCTAGATGTTTGAGGCAAATAACAAAAAAGCAGAGAGCTGCCTGAGAAAAGAATCTAGGGAACACAGATTTCCTTTTGGCTTATTCCCAAGCAGACTCCAGTGTATGTTTGGGGGTTTTTTTTGTCTGGGGTTAACAAATATAAAAAAACCATCTCCACAGAAAGGTCTCTAAAACAACTAGGGATGTAATTAATCTCATCTTCTAAGAAGTCATTCACATCTTCCCACTGAAAACATTCATACTGTCAAAAATGTACAGAATGTTGTCTTTAGTTTTCTTCTGCAGAGAAAAAAATGGATGACTATATCTAGGATAGCTGACAGACTACCAAGAACATTCATTCACAGTAAGTGAATGAACAAAAAACAGTAATACAGAAGAACCAAAAAATAATTTTCCCCATCCTATTTTCCCACATACATTTCACGAGGTGTTGACTGTGAGTAGAAATACCAGATTTCAAATCAAGTGCATATTTGGAAATAATACTCTGTTTCACCAAGGGAAATGTGCCAGATTTTGCTAATGCCAAATTCCATCCACCCACCAGAAAAACACCAAAAAAAAGGGTTTTCACAATACCTTAATCCAATCCATTTTGTCTACAAATCTGGTGGCTAGTTTTTCTGGATACACTGAAACAACTTCTAGAAGACAATACATGACTGGCAAACCTAAACAATAATTAAAGAACAAGGTTAATATAGAGCTCCAGTATTTACAACCAAGTAACATCCAGTGCTAAAAAGAGGTAAAGTAGTATCAGGCATTTCAGGCATTCACTTGTAAATCATGAGGAATAACAAACAATACAGAATAATAAGGTATAATATTTCTCAGACATATTATGGAATCTAATAAAAGCAAATACTCTAGCAGCAATTCATTCAAAATGCATTTGAATGTTTTAGACCACACTTGTGGCAGATAGGCTATTATCATAGTGAGGAAGACACAGCATTTACTGGTGAAGAAGCTATTATATTACAATGGCTTCACAATTTTACACTATTAGGTCGACTGATGCTGCAATTTTACAGCTATGCTTTCTCCCACCTACAAAATAGCTCAGAAGAAAACAAGTTTAAACTAAATAGTATATAGTCTGTGTTTCAACTCTATGATTGCTGAAGCCAAGTTCAAAAAACAAGGCAACTCATTTCTAGTAACAGAAGACACATATTTCTTCAGGATACTGCTGCACACAGCTTCTTACCTCCAACACCAGCTAAGAGCTGCTGCAGAAGGCCAATATATATATGCACAGGGTTGGTTTCTGCACTTTTTGAAGAGGAGGAGGAGGAAGAGGAGAAAGATATGTGGTTGCCAGACATGAGGTTTCTTATGTAACGTCCAATGGCTGGAGCATGATCTTGCATATCTGCCAAGCTCTGTGAGGTTGGCACCACACCGGCACTGTGAGCAAGACACATCCGCAGATAGAGAACTATCTAAGTAGAGAAGATAAAAACACAGGATCCTGAATGCATAAGCACTTGAAAAACCATGCAGGGAACAAAAGAGCAGAGAATATGCTGTATTCAATGTAACCAAAACGGAATAGTTTTTTCTTTTATCAAATACAGACAGAAAAGTTAGCATAGAGACAGGAACAAATATAAAGTACAACAAACCTTAGGATCACTTTCTACAATAGGTCTGACAACCCTACACCGCTGTCTACAGATTAAATCATATGCAGACTTTTGGTTTATCATCAGCTGATGTAACTTCTTGCAGGAAGTTCAGCCTGTACCCTATACCAATTTGGCATGTGTACAATTGCAACCCGACACATTGCTAATTCAAATCCCACTTCCCATCTCAGTTGGTTTCTACAGATCACTGGAGCCTGGGATTCTGCTAGGAAAAAAGCCCCAAGGAGCATAATGGGACCTCTGCACAGGACTGCCTGTCTGTATCTAATGCTATTCCATTAGAGATGCTACAGAAAGCAGTGGAGCAACCCTCTCATGAACATTCCTCCCAACCCCCCCACGAAAATCTTGTTCAGACTGCCACTTAAGGACAAAGGATGGACAGTTAATCCCAACATCTGTTTCGAAGAATTTTAGAATGTAGGGTGACTTATGGTACCTGTTAGCTTCTTACACTGTCCTCTAGATAAATAGTGATACACATATCTGAGGAAGTAAAATTACCTCTCCAAATGTGGCAGGATTAAAAGGCAATGCTGCAGTTCCAGTCATATATTTAGCTGGAGTTTTCATTCGGTGAGTGGCCTAAACAACAGAAAACATTAAGAATAGACCCCTTCAGTCCCATAATAACAGAGATGTTGGAAAGCTCAGAGAATTTTGCTGATATGACTGTGTTAATCCTCCACTTAACAACTGAAAATGTATAACAGCTCTGTAATAAAAAGGGCACAGTGCACTTCATAATAGTCAGCTCGATCTACTTTACACAATTCAGAAAGTGAAAACTCTGAATGCATGAGAAGAGAGTAGCAGGGGAGGCTGAAGGAGTACCACATTATTTCTTCCTTTCAGGAAACAAAGAAGCACTTAAGAATTTAAAAGTAAAGTACTTCACAAACTTCCAAACTCTGAGCCTCCCGTGTGACAGGCAGCCAGAAAGCTTTAAAATGGCATCTCTGCCTGGAGAGGCTGCAGAGCAGCCATGCTTCCCCAGCACTGGGAGGTGGGTGCCCTGTGCTGCTGCACCAGCCAAGTCTGGGGAGCCTCTCAGACTGAGAGAGACGCAGAGGGAATCTCTCTACCTGCTATGTGGAAGGCTGCAGCAGCAAATGAGCAACTTCTTTCCATGTAAATGTTAGTTTTGACAAGTAGGAATATGCCAGCAGAAAAACATCTAAACAGGAGGTTTTAAGTGACGCCCACTGCAAATGCTGCAGAAAAGCAATATGTATATATTAAACAGGCAACATGCACATCAGTGTGCATGTCAGTCAGGCAGCCTTGTACCTGGGTAAACACATGAGGCAACTGCAGAAGAGAACAGATTCTCACTCCCCTTAAGACACCATGATCTTTTGCAATGCTAATTTTAATGACATACAGAATTATTAAAAAAAACCTGATTTAGTGAACAGACAGTGACTCCCTTGAGGAATGGTTTCCCACCTGTACCCAGCAGACTGGGTCCTACTCTTTCACACGTATTTTTTTTTCAGAAGGAGAGAAGGATCATGCAGTCATTCTTCATCTCAGCCAACTGCGCTAAGAAATGTACACAGACTTCTAAAACATCTCCAAATGTCACAGATTATTGACAGTATGTGAAAAATCACACTTTGAGATAACTATACAAATAATTATACCTATAGGATTTTTTAATACACCTTCAGGACACAAAGATCTGAAAAGTGCTCAAAAATTTTTCAATTCCTCCATGATTGAGGGACTTTTGCTTTTGTCACTAGTGATTAAACTACACTGATCCATGATTATTTAGTAACATTATAAATGTTAAGGAAAACTTTAACTATAGGGCAACAGAATTTATGAGTGTTATCTAAAATGGAATCTTGGTTTTAATTTTTTTATATCTACTTAAGTAGTCAGCATTCTGGACAAAAAAGCAAGTTTTCTCACAGAATTTCAAATAACTCAGAGTATTAGTAGAGTACAACACTAACAGAGCACATCTTTCACAAGAAATCTCTCAGGTGCGAGAGTTCTGCTATCACAGAACTCTTGCTAAATCACACGTGCTTCAACATTACTTACTTCTGACATTTTTTAAAAGGTAGGCTATCACAAGAAAAAATATTGTCAGTGACTCTCCACATCACCTTTACTACTTATAAGCCTAGTACAGCTACACAGAAGTGTGTAACACAGACAATATTTTAGCCAAATAAAAAGTAGTCTTCTTGCACCTTCAAGAACTGTGTTTGTGAAACATGCTGGATTATAACCCTTGAGACCTGGATTCCTCACTCCACATATCATCTGCATAAGTTGCAAGAAAATAAAACATTCCCTTTACTAAAAAATCTGCCTCGCTACTTAGCGCTTGGATCTCTTGCAATCACTGCCAGCAGAAAGTGATGACAAGTGGTAATCATGGCAATGAAATACTATGTGTGGTCCTTACTTTGATTTTCACTTATTTTATTCCTTGGGTTAGCTGTAGGAAACAGACACAGGGAAGGCAAGACCACACTTATTCCATGCCTGAGTATCACATATCTATTTGTCATTTACTGTGACAGAAGCACGGTACCTTGTCTTGAATGTAATGGACCATTTCAGGGAAGGAAGGCATCTGCTTCCCAGAACTCTCCTTTTCGTTTTTTCCAGAAAATGTTCTCAGTACCCGCTGGGCTTCTCCATGTACCTCCTCCCGCCTTTCAGAAGAAAAGATGAGAAACAGACATTATTTCATTATTTACACAGAACAAAAAGTCTTTAATGAGAAATAAGATATGTTGGGAAGCTGGGGAGAGAGAACAGTTTTTAAATGAGATGTGGGTCTGGTTTTCGGGTTTTTTTGGTGGGGTTTTTTTTTGGTTTTTTTTTTGTGGTTTTTTTTTTTTTTGTTTGTTTGTTTGTTTGTTTGTTTGTTTGTTTGTTTGTTTGTTTGTTTGTTTGTTTGTTTGTTTGTTTGTTTGTTTGTTTGTTTTTTTTTTGTTTTTTTGGGTTTGGTTTTTTTTTGTGGTTTTTTTTTTTTGAAAGAAAGGAAGAAAAAAATCTTCCACTACAACTTTTAATATTTGTTTATTTTAGAGACAGGAAAGAAAAAGGGATAGTACTGAGTGCTCTTTGCAAAACTGTCTGGATGAGCTCACTTCTGTTCCTCTTACATCCTTCTAGTGTTCACCATCAGTTCCTGGTACCCACATCCTTGTTTTCCTATCTGCTACTTCTCCCTATCACTTCCTATACTCAAGCTTCAGCTGTCACCTACTAGGTTTATCATTATTTATTTAACAATAGATAACTACTCCTGAAACAGTGCTGACACTGCAATGACAGAGCTGGTTGTTGCAGCTGATCTGCTTAGCTTTCCTTAGTTACACAATAGCTGCTTTCATCAAAACTTCAGTAATTAAAGTAAGTTGAGGAAAAAACCCACCACTTACACTGAAGTAACAGAGAACTGCAAATGAAATGATTACTGTAATTTAACGAGTCACCTACTCCTCAGCAAAGAGTGGCAACTCTCAAAACCACATGCTCAACTCTCTGCAAATACAAGCTAAAAATAGACTGACAGAATTTGCCAGGAAAAAATAACTTCTAGACACTGTAAAAGTGATTTCAGTTGATGCATTTTTACTTTTGCAATTGCAACTGATCATTAGTATGAAATGCTTTAGTGACTGCAGTTCATCTGAAACAAGAAAAACAATCTCAAGACTGTTACTCTACTGTCAAGAGTAGAGTAACAGTTCTCCATCAGAACGTCAAGAATGTCAAGTTTGATTTCCAAATTACGATAATTCATTTTCTTCACCTTATTTATGTGCGAACTTACACACATACACAGATACATGAATTCATATTTAATGCAAATACATATATATTACACTGAATGTATATATGTGTGTGTGTGTACATGCATACATATGTATGTATGCACATATATATACATATACACAAATATACGTACATATATATATGAGAAAATAATTTATAAAGGAGAACAACTTACGGGTCTCCTGCAGCTAACAGGAGTAAGTATCTGGAAGGGATATGATCTGGAGGGAACACTGTGCTAGCAAATTTTACGGCCACTTGACGTACTTGAACTTCAGGCTTAAAGGGAAAACATACAAACATATGGTTGAGTTTTAAATGACAGCAGTAATGACTTTCACTCACCACTTGTACATTATCAGTCATTTGTTTTGACCTCTGGTACCAACCTGATTCAAAAAGTTTAGACATTTTGAGACACTACTCATGCTTACAGTTCATATGGCAGGAGAAAGGGCAAAGAAAAGCAAACTTCTCATATATACACAAGTGGAGAATTAAATGTTTAATTAAACACATACACACTTCAGAAAATCATTGAAATTAATTATTCTTGAAAATTCTAAAATTTTCTAACTTATTCTTGAAAAACTGAACTGCTCCATCCAGGCAGTTTTGAAATGAAACTGACATATATCATCTCACCATAGAAAACAGAGCTATGTTTAGGAGCAACATAGCCAGAGGTGGGAAAGAAATACCAGCTTAGGGTGGTGATTGTGTCTGTAAGGTACACAGTCTCAAAAAGGTACTGCCTGGAGATTTAGATCCCTTGAGCAACACAGTTATCAGCATGAAAATTATCTCTTACACTAGAATTACATACAACCTCCACAGTCAGCCCGAGTACTCATGCAAACACAGAGCATACAACACTCACGCCTGCTGAAAATCCAGACCTCTGGTGTATTCTGAACACAAACAAGGTACTCAAAGTATGAGTAAGTCAAGTCTGATTTAGTCTAGACTAGTGTCTCAAGGCTAAGCTCCTGGAGAGGTTCACAGGTGCCTTATGTCACATATCACACAGCCTGCTGAAACCCCACTTAGCAGTGAATGATCCTGTCTACCAAACTCTCAGTGTCCCACAGTGTTTCAGAAGACTGTCCCTGAAGCATTTATTTCTCAAAGTTTTCTAAGGAGAAGACTATGAGAAACACACAATGCCATTGTAATGGATTTGGTTTTTGCTAAACAGAACACAAATAGAGAACTGCAGTACTACCTTCCTTGCCACCACCGAGCCATGTTAATATTTTAAAATATTAGCCATAAAATATTTTATCTGAGCATACACACCCTGCCTTCTCCCAGTCAGGCCAATACATTCAGTAAGAAAAGGAAGATCTGCTCCAGAATTATCTAACAGGAAATGTCAGGAAACAGGAAGACAATTAATTGCTCTTTTTTTAAGGTATGTGATTTCGACTCCACTGAAAATACCTTTATCAAATAAGAAGCTACAAGAGCTTCCATCAGGGTACGCTGGGCTCCTTCCAAGTTACTATATGCTCCAACCATCATAGACAATGCCTCTTGAATGGCAAGCCTAGTATCAGCATCTTCCTGCAGTAAAAAACCAAGAGTTTTCACTGTACAGTGTATAGTGTCGAGAATTCAGCAAAATCAGAAGAAAACTATAATGATTTCCCAAAGCCCCATCAGCACCCACCTTGCATAAGGCTTCAAAAAACTGCTGTACCAGTGCTATATCCTTGGTAAAGAGCTGAGGCATTCGGCTGAAAAAACAAATTTTAACCCATGAAGCTTTTGTTTTATTAAATTGAAATGCTTTACACTTCATTCGTCTTCCCCTCATTCCAAATTTTAAGTGTCAAACAATTAAAGCCAGTACAGAAAGTTTGCTCTATCTTAGCCATATACCACCATAAAGCAGTACATTCTCCCTCCCTTAACACAGTTTGGAAAGGGAGACATTTTATGGACAACCACTTAGATCACCAGCACATGACTGAACATACCACTTGTCTAGCTTCACGCACTCTGGTCTTTGCTGTACATTCCTTAAATTTGTATTTCTGGCAATTCAGAATGCGGAACCATTTCTTAAATTCTGTGCATAATTCATGAGCTGCCATTAATCACTGCTAGAGAAGCTATCAGCTAAAAACATATTTCTTTTTACATCTCTGGAATTGTCACAAGAACACTTTTCTCTGCACTGTGCACTCAACTGCAAAATTGGTAGGAGGCTTAAAGCTTGCTGCTGATAAATTAACTGGTTACTCTGGAGAAGTCATTCAATATCCTATTGTTTAAATGATGCTTCAGTTACCTGGAGAGCTTTCCAACTGCTGAATATGCCATTGATAGCAGTTTTGAATCCTTGAATAAGAAAACATAAACAGAATTTAGCAAAACCAGAAATACACACAGGTATATCTTTTATAAATAAACATTTACTTTAAATCCTGTCTTCAAATTGCTCAAGCAGGCTTATGGAAAAATAATCCTAAAATACTAAGTATCTATCCAAGAATAAAAACATTATATAGAGGGAGCACACTTTTGTCTAAGAAACAGAGAACTGCAAACTGTGGCAAAATGCAAATCTCTCTTCTGGTCTCAGCTAACTACACTTCAGTTCAAGAAAAACAAATAAGGAGATTTACTGAGGATATGGAAAACAGTAGCAGAGGGACAGAAACCACTAGCTCTGAACAGCAGCTGTAAACAAAGGAAGCTGTTTGCACAATGCTTCCTGTGGATGACCAATACAGCACATTTATACACAGGGGCTTACTTCCTCCTTTTTCATTCCCTTCCCAATGGCAGGGTGCCCCATGCATTCAAATGCCAACTCAGGCCAGAAGGTCACATTCAAAGGTCAAACAAAGCAGCAAGAAGTTCCAAGCTGCAGAAAAGGTGATCTGCAACCTCTGCCCTTGCTATGGGACATGCAGGAGTATAATGGAGAATTTGACTTCTGAAGTGGCACTGGAAACACCTCATCAGGCCACACTGGCATTTGCAGTTCTCTTTGGTGAAACCCTTCCCATAGGTAATACCATCCCTGGATAGACAGGATGGAATGTATAACAAGTAGGCCTATACAGAGGCTTAACACAATGGGATAAACATCCAGAGTTGAGGTCCTTGTGTGCTCCAGAGTAAGAGCAGCTAGATACTACTTTGACTTCTCTCTTTATATTACTAACACTGTTATTTTCTCTTTATATTACTAACACTGTTAAATTCTTACAAGAATTTTTTACCAATTCTTGTAATTGGTGCCCAAGCACATATCTATCAGTGTTAACTAAATAAAACTTCTACTATATAGCATTTTAAAATATTTGCTTCTCTTCCCACAAAAATTCTTAAAAGGTATCCTCCAGCAACCTCTCAAGCAAACACAAAAAAAAGATACATCAGTTTCCATCATAACTTTATTTATATTTTGCTTGTATTCACATGAAGAATTATAGTAAAGAATTTTTCATCTTACCTCTTTGTATTCATTGATCAGCTTTGTAAGTCCATTTAAAAGCATTGGACCTAAGGGCTTTATTTTACTCTCAGGACAACTGCAATTAGAGAAACCAACAAAATATTATATTTCACATCGCTGGAAAGGCTCCTCTCTAGTATCACTTCTCTCAACTGTGTTAAGATCAGATATTACAACTTATTGTGTGCAAGCACAGACACACTGAGCTTTCTGGATTAAGTAAAAATACCCCTACCTTCTCTGAGTTTTGGTACTCATTAGTTCAGTTATACCTTTATTAAACAGAGTGGCTTCTAGGCAAATAGCTAAAAAACATTGTGCTCTCTGAACTACTTACATGATACAAATGTGATGCACAAACTGCAAAGACAGACTTCTCAGTTTTGCATTTGTATTTGCACCGAAGAGTCCATCATATACCACCTGACGAAAAGGAAGGAGCAGATTAGAGAGTGTCTGGCTTCACTTTCAAAGATTTTCATTCCCCTCTTCTTTAATGTTACTGTCATCAGTAACAACGCTTCCTACTTCAAAGTATTGGAGGAGTACTTCAAAGTACTGGAGTATCATCAAACTTATTAGGAAGTGTAGCTTTGGAAAATAAGCATCACCTGAATGTTAGCTGGGAACATTTCTGCAGCTTGCCGGGATCGTAGAAGATGAGGAACTATTTTTAATTTAACACGGGTGCTGACTGACTCTCGTTTCATTTCTGGCTTCAGAACAGATCCCTGTCAGAAACAGAGATTAAATAGTGCATCTCTGGACAACAGTAAATTACTTTCTGCTGCAAATCAAAACACACTGGCACAGAGAAAAAAATATTCAAGTAGCATAAATATTCAGTGAAATATTCAGCAGATATCAAAGGAAGTGATAGATTGAAGAAATACATACATGTTTTTTTAAATAAAGTAAGACAACTAAAATTACTTCTTCAGCAATTAAAAAGATAGGCAACTCTGAAGGCAAATCTCACCTCCTTGGTTTTCAGTGGTATATCCCCAAGATACACTTTATACATTTTGTTGATGATAGCAGGATTGTTCCAGTCAATTAAACTGAAGGAAAAAACCACATTGAAAACAAACTTGTTATGATTCTTTTTTTTGACTTGACTTTGACTGCTTCTTAAAATACAGCAGTTTGCATCATATTCATATCAGTCCCAAAAATTACATAGAAGTTCACAGTTTGACTTCTGACCACTTTTCCCACATCCACAGAATATATAGTCATAAAGAATGTGAACTAGTTACACTTTAACACTTTCTGACAACATGGTATCAGGTAATTTGTTAGAAACCTACATGCTCCCTTCTCTGCTACTGAAGCAAGACATACAGACCATGGTAATCTACCAGATGAATATCAAACAGTAATCTGTGAAGCAGCATACATTTCTTATAAAAGACATTCAACATTACTTTTTGTCCACACAGTTATTTTTCTCTCTGGGCATCTTTCTTATCAGAAGGAAAGACGAGATAAGTAGGAGAGACCAGCTTCCTTAATCAGGCTTCATCATTGAATAGACTCATCTCCCATCACGACTGAGGTACATGAACAGACTTCAGCTGCAGAAGGTTTCACATGAAACATTTGACTCCATGCTAAACAAGAAGCCACTACATATTTCAAAGATGGGCCTGTCTTGCTCCAGCCTCCTACATGAGCCAGCAAATCTCCCACTGTCAATGTCTCAGCAAACAGTATCAAAAGCCATTACTCTGGCCTCTTGATGAGTTAAAGACAGAAGCATTGTTTTTAGATGATGATGGGTGAACTGCAGGTGAGCAGAAGCTTCAGTAAAAACACAGCAGTGTTTGCCAAACTTTCTAGACTATGATCCATTTCACAATTAGTCTCTTTACTCTCCTAATAAATTAAATGAAAGTATACTTTTCTGGGAATGATTTACTAAAGCCTTATTGACAATTGATAATCCACAGGGGGCAATGTGGAAACCACCATTTTTTATGATTTGGTAAGAAAATGGCTCAGAAGTGATACCAAAAATGATCAAACTCACACAGCTAAAGCTGTCAGCTTTGGAGCCAAGTGACATTTCCAGCTGCAAGACTGCAAATCACACCATTCCCAGCCCAGTGGGAATACATGGCAGCTTCACACATATACAGGGAACCTCAGCCTTCCCCACCTCCAGCACAGGCTCCCTGGAGCACTACATTCATTGCAGATAGCTGTTTCAGGAATACTAACACCATCTTTTCTAACCATCCAGACCTTACCTTTGCTTGCTCTTTAGTTCAAGGTCTGCTGCAGTGGCAACACTGTGTCTTGTATCACTGGAGGCTACAACCAGGTGTATAACAGCTTCAAGTTCGGGGACTTGCTCAGCCTCAATGAACTTCACTATCCCCAGCTTACACTGTTCAACACCAGAGAAAAACAGTGTTACTGACAAGAAATCGAATGTTACTGTAGAAACTGTAGCACCTCAACTGTCAGAAATCATGGCTTCTGATTAAGAAGAAGTTCATATGCTCTCCATCTCATAGCTTGCCTCCTGTCAAAGTCACCTGCAGCAAAGTACCAGCATTACCATTATGGGATACTCCATTACACCACTGCTAAAAAGGGATGCTTCAGAAGACACTGTTGCAACCTTTCGGAGTAAAACACAAGAGTAGGCTGCAGTCATGGCTGCTTCCCAATGATCTTCCTCCCCACCCCACCAGTGCTAAATTCCTTAAGGCATCATGCAAAATCCCTCAATGAATTCTCTCAGAACAACTGATCAGAATCAGTTACATACTTTCCTCCATCTGCAACTGTCCCTATTACCATACCCACAATTCACCATGGACCAGCCCCACAGCTCTAAATACCTGTTCTAGCAGCTCTGGTGTCCATGGACTATCTCCAATTACCCTTTTGGCTGCATAAAAGCTCATCCCTGGAGGTGGCTGAGGGATTCCAGGACCTCCCATGCTACTTGATGAAGACCCCTGGGCTGAGGGCACGTTTTGTCGACTTTGAGATTCATTCAATACAAACCTAAGCAGGCAGGGAAAGACTTTTATTAGAGCCTTTTCCAATCCACATTACCAGCTGAATTAGATTCTGGAATTAAAAAAGACACACAACTTGTCCAATTTGATTATTTTTCCTTAATTAATCCCATGACTCTAACAAAAGACAGAATTTGAGGCGCTGCTACCAATTATCCCAACATATTCTGCAAGAGCCATAACAATGTCATTGTAAATGAAAACAAACTTCAGTTAGAAAAGGGAAGGGTCCACTGGCATTTACAGAAAGAATTCTTAGCTTACAAACCAGAAAAAAATATTTCTTTTGTATTAGAAGTAAATACTCATGCTGTACTACACGAAACTCATGTTAAAAGCTCCAATAACATTTGTATGACTTCTATAAAAACTACAAACCTAACAAGGGAAACAATGAAGCATATGCAACACAAGTGGCAAGAAACATCCTGATGTAAAAAAAAAAAAAAAATAGATACTGTCTTGGAAAATGGCAGTTTTAGTACTGGGCAGAGAAAGAAAGCAAAAATAAAAAGAAGTTTACAGAGCTTGCTCTTTTGTAAGACCAGCTAAAGTCCAGCTGCCCTGTGCTCACCTCACACTTTTATAAAAGCCACCCCACCTCTCCATGTATCCCTGGATGATGGCCAAATGGCCTCAAAATTGCACTGCAGAGACCAACAAGTATTCTTTTGCCCCAGCCAGCCTCCCATTTTGCATTCAGCACATAGGCAACAAAAAGAGGTAAACAATCTCAACAATAAGAATTCATTCCAAGTCTCATTAGTTAAAACTTTGAACACTTTATTATGAGCTTTAAACACTTTAACAGTTAAGCTTTCTGGTTGGTTTACTGCACTAAACTGGTAAGGCTAAATCACAACTGGACAATGACAGACCAAGTTCTAACAAGCATAAATTAGCTGCAAACCACTGCAAACAGCTTCACCCCAGGGAGCAAGACTTGAAGAGAGAGACATCTAGAGCCACAGGCTAACTCAAGACACTCTCTAGCATCTTCTGGAAAGAAAATTAAAACCTTCACCTTCTACTTTCAGTGTCTCTGAGTGTTTTCTCAGAGGTCTCTTCCAAACTAAATGATTCTGTGATTTAAAAACTCATGCTTGGCCAGAGTATTAAAGCGTTGAAGCTGGAAAGCCCAAGGATTCATCTGTTGAAGCTACAGACATAGATGAAGCTAAGGGCAATTAACCTGGCCCAACTGAAAAGTGTGAATCATGAACAGAAGAACAGGTGTTTGAAACTGTGAGCTGCAAGATTCTGTATATTCAAACAAAAGGGAAGTGGCCCCCTATTTATATGATGGAAAGCACAGCCTCCAACAAACTGACAAGGAGAAAGACCATGTGCTCACTATTTTAAATTCATTCCTTCAGGTAAATCCACTCAGGTGAGCAAGAACTATGAGCTCAAATAGATCATACTGACACCAATCCTATGAGACTTTTATTGCCAGAAAAAAATAGAAATGTGTTCAACCATCAAAACTATTTCTATTTTTTTTAAAGCAAAAGCTCCCCTAGAAATACAAAGACACAAAAACTCTGTTAGTGGAAAAAACATTTGGAGAAAGTACTGATTTTAGACACTAAAAGGCTCCTAACAAGCAGTGATCAGTAAATTCAAGTTGTTCTGTACATTCTTCTTGCTTTCAAAAACAGTGTTCACAAGACAACATCACCGCAGTTTGAACATTTTTCACCAGATGACAGACAACAGACCAATCTTGTTCAAAGGTTCAAATCAGAAAAGCACAAGTTTTTAGATATTATTCTTGCTTATGATCTCAGAGCAATAAGCCTTAAAACTCAACTGCAGAAAGATGGGCACACATTTTTATCAGGATTCTCTTTGAAAGGGTTGGCTATCTGGTTCTTACAATTATCAACTTCTTTTGTACTTTTCTACTGGTTTCATTCAAGCCAGGAAGTAACAGTGCACTTTAAATGTGTTTTCAAAGGTGTAGTTGGTACTTTTTCACAGATAAAGAACACATCAATGCTAGAGAAGATTGTTATCAACTCACCCATAAGGCATAAGAAGAACATCCAACATAAAGTCCAAAAGCAGCTGTACAGTCTTTGGTTTTTCAGCAAGATTAAACGGAGAAGCTGCTGCTTTCAGTGGTTCAGCAGGGTATTTCATGTGAAAAAGGGTTGGTATTAGAAGATGCATTAGGCTGAAAAACAATTACATTTACTGCAACCATTAAAAAAACCACACCTGTTTGTTTACTTATAACATACAAGAGAGAAACCTTTTACAACAAAACCTGTTCTGTAACAGCAAAAAAAGAAAATCTTAACGAAAGTTGAACATATTCACAATTCAGTGCCTTCTATTTACCACCTGATGTACTTAAAAATGGAAAGCAGAAGATAAATTAGGATTTGTCCTTAAAATGGAACATATGTGTCTGCATGCATGCAGACATCTGGAGATATAAAGTCCCTTTCTTTGTCCAGATTTTTGACAGTTTCATAGTTATGCTACAAAATACAGTATAGGGCTGTCTCATCCTTAAGACACACTGGCAAATGCACTGATTGTATAGCAGTACAGCCAGATTTTCCAAAGCTCTCTTCACTCGTGTACTTGCCTTTTCAACAGAGAAAAACCACGCTCCAAGTATTTTCACACAAATCTCATGAATGGAAGCAGGATTTTACTACAAGACCTTTCAGTAATGTAATTTTAAGAATATTTTTACACCATTACAGTATGTAGAGTGAACTAAGACATAATTTTAATGACATTTTCCAATACCAACACAGTGGAAACTCATCTCAGTGTAGGTAGGAACCAGGCCCACCCATAGGGGTTCTTAGTATACAGCAGTTCCCAACATTCTTTTTTTCACATATTACAACTTAGCTAAAACTGCTATTTACTTGAAACACTACCTCTCAATTTAGAGTGGCCAATCTGAGACATCTAGCAGTGCTCCTGCAGCTGATCAGAGGGTATCTACTGAAGGTCTGGCCTTAAGCTGGAAACCAGAACTTGATGAAGATGCATGGGGGATATGGACAGGCATTTCACTTCCATCACAACACACACCTCTTATCATACAGGGAGTCTGCTGCTGCAGATTCTGTATATTATTACAGCATTAGACTATAAGAATTTGCTGTACTACTCAAATGACAGATTTACTGATCCAAATTGTACATGGCAAGAATATCCTAAGTCATGAAGACAGCACTAAGGAAAAGAAATCTTTTAACAACTAATATAAATTATTATACTAAAACAATACCAACAAAATTCACTCCAAGAGTAGGTAGTCATACCTGTCTTGTTGTGGTTGAGGTTTCCCTTCCATTGCAGTGAGAAGGGTTGGAGCCAATTCACATTGTTTTTCCACAGGCAGACGGGGGTATCCCATCTTAACATAAATTATGGTAAAATTCTAAAGGGGTAGAAAAAGCACACAGTATTGCAGCAATGGAAAAGAAGTGTGTGTTCCTTCACTTCTTCTATGTTCTGTTACATAACTGGGTATTTGAAACGACATATGTTTTGCAAGCCCAATTTTTTACGTCTAAGACTTATCAGACTGACAACCATTATAGCGGAGACTAGCAAGGACTAGTCAGAGCAGGTCTTTCTGGGCCTCTGCTTTAAAAGGTAGGAAAAAAAAAATGAAACAAAACTCTCTCTGGTTTGTCTTTTTCACTGACAATTTCACCAAAAGCAGCTGCAACTAAGCAACATCTTAAAAGAAAGCAATGTAATGATCTCTTTTACCTATTTCTGAAATAAAATAGAATACGATACTGAATAAATACAAAGTCAGCAGCATAGACAAAATTTCTCTTGAAAACATGTTTCTAAATCACCTCATTTAAAAGCAGCAAATGCAGTTAAGAGTCCAGTGACAGGACAGTACAGCAGAGCAATACTGAATACTGGACTATGTAACTGTTATGCTGTTCATCTACATCCAGCCAAGAACTGCAGAGGTAAGAGCTGTGTTCCATGACCTGGCTGAAAGCAGTGCTAAAGAGGAGTGCTGTAGTGCACTACACTACTTTGTAGATGACACTTGAGTTAAAATGCTGTGAAGCCTTATGAGGCAAAGCAACATGCATCGCTGAGATACATGTCTTTAAACAAGATGGTTTGTTTTGCTCTACAAAACATATGCATTCTAGAAGTCTTGGTCATTTCTAAGAAGTGAATACCAGATAAATTCCAGATAAAGGTTGTTCCTGAGGACAACCTAAGGCTACTTTTATGTATGTCACTCACTGCTGTTTAAAGTCCAAACGTTTCTCCATACATTGAATATGATGTAAAATGACGAAATATGACATACTAAGATGTCATATTTTTAATTTATGCTACACACAGGATTTAAGAGTAAAATGAAAAGTACAAAGTTTCCCTATGATTCAATCACTTTTGTTTCATTATGATGATTTGCAACAGACCTATCAAAACTGAAATGTAAACTCTTTCATAGTTTAAGAAAAAACATTTTAAAACTATTTTCACTTTTTAAATTAGATTGAATGAAATAATCTATGAAAGTTTCACAATCTATAAAATAACATTTTTTCATCTTGCTCAGCTAAGGTCCTGACTCTAAAACCACATAAAAATGCAGGTCCTCATGTGTTCAAAGAGATAAAGGTGTTTGAAGTAAAACTCTGATCCTGCCTATATCAGGATAAGGATTGGTAGCTGCTTACAAAATGCAGCTTTTACTAATGAACAGACCCTTTACAATACAAGTAATGACAACTCATGCAATCATGAAATATCAAGAGTAACTGTCAGTAATTTCAACAGCAAAATACTTTATGAAACCAAGTTTCACCCACACCAGACTATAAAACTGAGTATAAAAAAGCTCTTAAAACATCAACCTCATAACAATTACATACTTGATAGGAAAACTGACAGTTTTCTCTGACAGAGCAGAAAAAATATTCTGCTTGCTAAAGTAAAGCAGCAAATAGTCTTGGAAGAAGACACTTACAGTGACAAATGACACTGCAGAAGGATCTTGATACTGAACTAGCAATGTCTCTACTGGAAGCTGAATTTTTGGTCGACTTTTGATACGTTTATTCAGATGAACCAGCAGCTCCATGACCTGATTAGGAAAAAAAAAAAAAAAAACCAAAAAAAAACCACTTGAGAGAACCATCATTAACCACTACTTTGGGGTCCAATCATCAATTTCAATCCATTAGGCAGGCTTAGTATAAACAAATCAGGCCTGATCTAACTGATTATTTAATTTGTAAGAAAACAGCAACCATCATTTATAGTATTATCTTGAAACCATGTCACTGTTAAGACAAACACGAAAGTCCCAAACCACACCACAATCAGTAACATCCATCAACAGAAATAAAAGAAAGGATTATTGAAGATGACCAGTTCTCTCCACAGTTTGGTTACTATCTGTCAAAACTGTGTCTGACTTGGAAATCTGCAGTCCTGCTCTATGCTGAGCTGCAGAATAACTTCAATTCACAAAGCAGACAAAAAAAAAATATGCCCACCCATAATAAAGTTACCAAACAAGTGTATGAGAACTATTTGGACAGGAACATTACAGAAGTGAAATACTTCAAATAAGAGGAGAAGCCAACAGGAGTGCTGTGAATGTCAGGCAGAAGCAATGTGCAGTCCTGCCTGGGCAGGCAGAGCCCCAGCAGCAATGCCAATGGAAACAGGCAGCTGCTCGAGGGGAATGACCCTGGGCTCTGACAGACAGCAAAGCAAAACCGGGGCCAGAGTGCAATGAAACAAGAGAGGTGCACCGTGGTATTCCCTCATGATGAAGACTATCAAGCAGTGAAGTTTGGGCCCAGAGAGTTTGTACAGTCTTTATCCTCAGAGGTTTTCTAAGACCCATCTTGATAAAACCTTTACCTTCATCCTGAACTGAACCTGTAATGGACTGTTTTAAATAGGAGATTGGTCTGCAGACTTTCTAAGGTCCTGAATAATCCCATGATTTTACAATCCCATTAGGTAGTTTCTTAGCATCACCAAAGTGACATTTGTAAATCTCCCGAAGGAGGTATCATAACTGAATGAAGAAAATTGAAAAACTACAATTTCTACTCTGGAACAATTATCTGTTTTGAGAAATCACACTGAACATCTGCATCTTGCTTTGATTCTCAAAAAAGGTGGTGCATAAAAATGGAAGTAACATTAGATTAAGTCAATTCAGTTCTGGCAAAACCAGTCAGAGCCAGTCCTAGTTTCTTGCTGACTTCAAGCAATTCAAACCAAAAAGCCAGGGTGTCCTGTGTTTTCAAGGGATCATTGCCTTGGTCATAGCATGCTGTCACTGAAGCCCATAATGGAAACTGCAGAACCATACAGATGCTGAGCTGCATATGAGCAGCCTCTTAGACACCATCTTTACATCCACTCCATGACTAGGTCTCAGTCAAAATAATGTCCAGCTACAATCCAGAGAAGCTGCAGAGCTGACTGCAAGCATGTGATCAAAACCCGAGATAAAGTAACAAACTAAGTAACACTGACAGCTACCAAATTTTGCTGCTGTAATTTATTGCAACACTTAGAAAATTCATACTATTTTAGAGAGGAAAAAAAAAACTGTCTACACAGATCTCCTTGAGAAAGGGTAGGAGATACTAAGACAGAACTCAAGGAACATGTTCAAATGACCAGTGGTGGCTGGTAAGAAAAGATATGGCTGCACTTGGGTATGCATGTGTGCATGCATACGCACATGTGCATGTGTGAGGGTTTAGCTCATGTCCTGTTTCTCTAATCATTAATGTCAAACAAGTAAGCTAAGGATCTCACCAGTAGTACTCTTCAGACCTGACTCAAGCAAACATCTACACTTTTGACTTTTTTGGTTTTGCTGGCCTCACATGGGAAGCATTTAAAGGGACAACGGTATCCAATCTGGCACAAATGCTCCCAGTGCAAAGAACACTTCTTGAAGTTCATCTGAAGAAGCAGAGTGAATTTACCCTGGATTAGTTTTTTATGTGACACCACATTATCCTGACACCACCAGGAAAATTGATTTCATAGAAGACATTCTAGAGTAAAATTTAACTCATTTGCCAAAACTGTGGTCTGAAAAGGGATTACTTCTTCAGCCTAAATGGATTAAGAACGTATAGGCATTAGAAGCTTATCCCCACAGTTAGACTATATCCTAGATCTGAAAATGTATGAGGGCAATGAGTTCAAACTACTGAATGTTGCAGCAATAGTGACCTAACAGTCATAAAATTAAGGGCAGCAATAAAACCAACCAAGGAATACACTAAGGCAAGAGGAAGAAAAATGGAATTTAATTTCTCCTTTTTACTCTAGCAGTACAAGCTTGAGGACAAAGTAAGTCTGGGGAGTTGAAGTAAAATTAGAACAGAATCAACCCTTCTGGTGTACTTGTGAACTAAACCATGCCTCTAAAGTTGGGTGAAAGAAGTCCTTGAACAACTGTAATGCTCTACACTCAGCAGTATACTCACAACACACAAATGTTCTTATTTGCTCATATCTCTACAATTGAAAGCTACACTGCCAATTAAATTAAAATTAATATACATTTTTAAACCATGGTTAATGATAATGGCACACTTTTTTATTGCTGTTGGTGGTGGGTTTATGGGTTTTTAACCATAACAATCACTGCAGGAGAGAGAAATGACATGGGGTGCCAGTTTTGTCACTGGTAATAGGAGTCACTGAGTTAATAAAGAGTTTGCCCTTTTCTTTCCATTCTATTTCATTAATTAGCTTTATTAGATCAGCTTTCCAATCACCTGAGTGCTCATGTTAAAAAATACATGTTTTCATTTTGCTTACATTGACTTAACATGATTTATGCTAGGGTTGAACAACAAGCACATTCTTAGTTATCCACCAGGCAAAATTAGCAATGGAAAGTTAGGTATTTGAAAAGGCAGCAGAATTCTTAGCATGTTTTCCCACTACATTAAACACCATGAAAGAGCAAGAAGATTGATAAGCTGAGTTCCAATGTAAGTAATGGAAAATGGGAACATGCACATGGAAGAAATTTACTTGCAGGTTGTACACTACATAGTAAATGTTCACTGATATCAATTAGAATAAAACACTGACAGTCTTCCCCTCACTTCTGTCTCACTGATAAATTATTTTGGTATGTGAAAAACATCAAATTTAAAAAAAATTCAACACATACAGAGCCTTCTTGCTACATTTTGAATTTATTATGAAAACAGAATACTGAAAAACTCTAACACCCTTCCCTAATATGGCAAGGGTATTCAGGGTAATCTACATGGCTGCAATGAATTTGACAAATATCAAGAAGTACATGGAAGTGCTGTAATTGCTTGTATTATTATCATCAGGTGAGAATGAAAACCAAGAGTTTAAACACCTAAAATGAAGAAGAAATGTATTTTATTTCATTATTTACTCTAATGTAAAAACTATTAACTGCTACTACTACAATACATCCTTAAGTAGGCTGTAGGATTTCAAGAGGCCTCTTAAAATTTAATTTTTGAAAGACTAGTCCTCCCCCTTTCCTGAATCTTCCAACACTCCCAAATAACTGACAACAGATTTCCAGCTTAGAGAAAAGATCATACAAAAATACCCTAAGGAATTTCACCAGCTGGTTAAATGCCTTTCTTCACAGCTTCAAGCACACATGGTAAGCAGGTATTCAGAAGTACACTCCATCTGAGTTGGAGTAGCTGTCCATCAGCACAGTGGAACGGCATGACATCCATGGATCCACTTTCATGTAATCATTCTTAGGGCCATGTTTTGTGCAGAACTTTGAGAAAAATCTATGCTACAGTTACTTGCAGGTTCTAAAATCTACTTATAAATGCAGTGACAGTATGAACGTTTCCCTATTTCTACAAGACAGAGGGACTTATGAAAAGCTTCTTTTCCACCACTAACCCCCAACACCTCATCTGCACTCTGCTCCAAAACATTCCAGTCCACTCCTATTACCAGACCTAAAACCTAATACAGGAAACTGAATTCCCCAGTTACATATTAAATTCCACCTCTAAAACTGCTTGGTCCATGCTCCTTATGCCTGGTTATAGGCAAAAACCCAACAGTTTTGGTACATATTGAGATACCTGAAAAAATTTTGGAATAAAGCTGTCTTATGTACCAGGGAACTGATTTTTTTTCAGGTAAGTATGACAGTCCATCTTCAAAATTACTTGGTTCTTATTCCAGTTATCAGCCAAGTGAATTACATCAATGAGTATGGCTTCATGGTATTTTGTGCACAGAAGCAAGCTTGCTTCACATATGCCCTAAGTCAGGTGGAAGCACAACAGCCCTGGAAGCCAAGGCAACCATCCCTATGGCAGCAAGCCTTGGTCCCAAGCTAACTCAGAGCTAGCTGGCCTCAAGTGGAAACAAATACAGCCTCCACACATCTGCAAAACCTGTGCTGACACAAGCACTGACTGTTTTGTTTAAGCTCTAACAGGCGTAATGAACCAGTTCTCTATTATGGTAATGATAAATTTTCCACAAAGAGTAATTTTCTCAACAGAGAACATCCAAGCACAGCAAATCATGATATATCACAGGCATTTCCTTCTCCCTGATCAGGACAATGTATCTTTATGGTAAACTGAACCCTTACCTTTTTTCGAACTCCTTCTTGTGTGCTGGACAGCTTGAGGAGAACAGGGGGCAGGAATTTGGAAATAATGTTCTGTAACTGCTCATCTGTTTCTGCATGGCCGAGACGTAAGAACACACGCTCCAGCTGATCTGTAATTAATTAAAGAAGAAAAAAGGAAAAAGAGAAACTGGTTGAAACTCAAAACTCCTGTAGCAAAAAAACTTTTTCTGAACATCCCCTAATGGACTTACAAGAAACACAGCACAATGTCATTAGAGTACTTGTATCTCAAAAGCACTCATCACAATTTTTAACACTGAGAAAATGATTCATGGTAGAAATCAGCCTGATGGCTTCCAGTACTAGCCTTCACAAGTACAAGGAGAAAAAAAAAAAAAATTACAAAAACAATTAAGGCCTTTGCATGTACAGTCCACACACCCGAAAATACAAGAAACAATGTAGAGTGAAAAATCAGTTTTTCTGAAGCTCAAGACAACTGTTCCAGGGTAAATTTGATATGCCTGGGTTAGCGTTACAGGAGTATTCATATGACATCTTGACACAGGCTAACCTGTCCAGCACCTGTCCAGCACCAGGGCACTTAGGTCTCCCAGAAAATCTGAACAAATGTTGGCAGAGCCAGTTACTTGTTTGTTGTAAGTAGCTGATCTGTTTCAAAAAGACAGCACTATCATCAACAGGAATGAGAGCACAAGCATGAAATGTAGGGCATACTGTTGTGATCCCACTACCACTCTACAAAGTGGCTGGGATGTTTCAACTTATCTTCCTCTGGCCAGCTGATCCACTCCCCAAACCCAGAAAGGAACAAACAAAAAATCATTTCATAAAAACAGATGACACCAAAATCTTTTGTCAATAGCTCAAGCACAAAGGCTGAGGACCATTTGTTTTCATAAAAACAAGGTTAAAAATCCTTATCTTAAGTGCCACCATGCAGCTGCCCCAACAGCTACACCAGAAACAAAGCAAAGCCTCCCCAGCAACAGCAGCATTCCCAACAGCTAGACCGAGACGAGTCCTTGTGCACAGGACCAGGAGCATGTTTTTCATCCTGCAGCAATGAAACCCAGATCCACAGGCAGCAAGGAGACCTAATACTTTTGAAGGGCTAAAGGTCTTAAGACATCTCACAAAGAGGAAATAATTTCCCCAAAGACTAATGTAAAGTGACCTACAGCAAGCTGAGATTAGAGGGAGACCAAGGAGAGTCCTTCTTAGGCAGAGGAGGATCATCGACCTGACTGTAGAGGACTACAGCAGGGAAAAAAAAAAGGAAAAAAGCACTGGTACAGGGCAGCAGTAAAGACTGAGGTGAATGGATATGGTTAGAACCAAAGTGAACAAAAGGGATGTTGAAATGCAAATACAGCTCTAACCAGCAAACCTATGACGATTTAGCTTCAGAAGCCTTTACTGTCCTATTTTTAAAACCTGTGCTATCTCTGCATTCATAGCATCATTCCCACTCTGCCAGATGCAGATTAAACGAAAACATACCACTTCCAAGATTTCATTTTCTGCTGAGCAAATATGACAGGCAACTGAACAGACAGAGGACGACGAAATTTTACTGTCAAGGAAACTACTGCCAAAACTCTGCAGCATCTACATAATAAATTGAAGATATGAGTCAATCTCATTTCACATAGATTTCAAAGACCACTCAGGTTGTCAGGTCGCCAATGGCTCTATAACACTTATCTCATGATTCAATTTTTAAAAAAGTCATGATATTTGATTTCTTTTCACCTTCCTTCTTGTCTCATCCTTACTTCACCACTCCTGTCCCTCCCATCCCAATGAGTCCCCATTCAAGGACCTCCTTGGTGTCTCACTACCACACAAGCAGTAAGGGACTACAGCAGTCACATCAAGCAGCTGAAATTACTCTAACAATTAATAAAAACTATAAAATCTTTCCCCTTGGATCTAGAACTCCAGGAGAACACTGCAGATCCATCATTCTCAAGCAAGTCAACTGAGGAACATTCTCAACATGTTCTTTCACACAGCAACAGATTAAAAACAAGTGTAAGGAAACACAATCAAAGTTAGTTCAAAGCCATTTGTTGGTAGTCACTGGACTACACACAGACCTTCTCAAAGGCAGAGAAACTGGCAGAGTGCATTTCACATCTGCACTCAGGAAATGCAGCAATGCACTGAATTGCAAGCACCTGCCCCATTTCCAGCTTCCTCCATTATTCTCCTTTCAAGCAGCAACCAGAACGATGGAAATAATAATAATATCAAGAGCAATAATAACAGAAATCAGGAGGAAAAAAGCCTACCCCTTCTTAATGCTGTCTGTGAGATAAGTTTATTACTTTTCTCATACCTCTGCTGCAAAGTCAGTTAAGCCCTAATACTGTCATCAGTTACTCTTCCTTTAACCATAACAAGACTCTTCACCAAATTCAAGGATACTAGTCACCTGGATGCAGTTAAGAAACTGGCCAGGAGTTTGTCAGAGTACTCCCTCATGATGCTGATGCAGGCTGTATCCACAGCAGTGGGACAGGAAAACAAAGAGCTATAAAACCTCCCAAGTATTGTACATCAAACATTTCCTCCATGGTTTTTATTCTACTAACAATTAAGATAATTTCTCAAGCTGACAGCATTCATTACAGGAAAGCACAAACACTGGAGATTTAAAGCACCACACACAATGGTCCAGGAAAGTAACTGTGGATGAAGTGTCTGCATCTCAGATGCTGTGTCCTATCTTCATGTGTGCTGCAGACCTCCTGGCTAGCATGAGGAAAGTGTCTTTCCCTCCTTTATGTCTCTTCACAGCCAGCAAACAGACCACTGTGCACCAGACATCAAAGACAGTTTGCTCACAACTGGTCTCAATTCCCCACGTCATGCATTTCTCCAAGTTTTTAAGTATAAAGCTAAAATCTTCTACATCTGATTTTACAGTCCCTACTACCAACTGAAAAACTGCACAATTTCAATTTTAGGAGCTTATCTGATAGTAGAAATAAGTAAAGCAAGATGTCTAACTTGCTTTACTACATACCAAGAAGGGGGGNAAAACCAATCTTAGAAACATCATATGTGTGCCACAGCTATGACAGTTAGCCTTTTACTATGGATTAAAAAACACAAAACAACAAAGAATAAGGTGCATGAGTAAAAATTTTGTAAGTATATTTACTTTTAAAATATTTACAACTAAGTCCATGCCGAATTTTAAACAGTTATTCACGTATTTTGGCACAATCACTTTTTTTCATGCTGCTGTGTAGTATTTTCGCAAAAACCACCAATTTTGTGGCACTTTCTTGAGGGAAAAAGGTATTTAAAAGAAGACAAAGATAAATATGGAGAAAAGAACAAAAGGCATTGCATATGAAGAAGACATTTCCTTTCATTGTATGAAAAAAAAACAAAGGGGCAGAAAAACAAGATATATCTTTGTATCCCTATTTCCAACAATAGTGTCCAATTTGTGTAAACTGACATAGTGCATTTGGAATCTGCAATTCCCAAGTTACCATGGCAATGTAGCTACCTATCTGTGAGAAAATGCATGTTTCACTTCTGGTTCTTTCCAATCTCCATTTAAGACTACAAGGAGGAATACTGGTTTCAGCACTTAACAACCTTGCAAGACAAAAAAGAAAGGAATCACTTACAAAATACAGATAATGGACATAAATTCTAGAAAAAAAAACCAACACACTGACAATGAGACACTAACTGCCAAAACCTGCAATACCATCCATAAAAGGGTCAGCATTATTTTAAGTTTTGTTACTTCAGAACTGACCTTGTGGTCACCCAAGGTAACAGCAAAACCCCACAGCCTGTTCACAGGAAAAACATGCCCTTTCCTTCCATTTGGTAAATACTGACATGGAGCTTGTCAAAGAGAAGTGAGAGAAAGACAAGGAGGGAAAAATGATAAAAATATGGATAAAGAGTGAAATAGCTACCTCAATACAGCCAAGATTCAATGAGTTTACCCTCATTATTTTAATTACAAAAAAAAAAAAAAAAAAAAAAAAAAAAAAAAAAAAAAAAAAAAAAAAAAAAACCAAGTCTTTTCTGNGCCTGGCTTTACTGAGGTAGCTATGCCACTGTATATCTGTATTTTTATCACAGAAACCTCTCAGTTGAGCCAAGCACAGTTCCATTTCAAATCAGTTCCCTCTGGCATTTATAGATATTATGTACAGCATACCGTTATTCCACACAGACCCCTCAGCAATGCACATTTGTGTAGCAGAGTTTCAAGTAAAACACACACCCTTCCCTTTATGAAAACTGACTCAAGAAACTGCTGGGGCTAGGACATGTCAAACTAGCTGTACTTCATAGTTTGACTGTTAACCACAAAACATCTGAGGAACTAAAAAGAGTATCTGAGTCCTCTGCAAAACAGAGCAGATCCGTGCATGAAGTCAGAATTTATCTTCCCTTTCCTGAGAACTATCAGTTTGACAGATTGGTGGAACTGCTACAAAATAAATAACTTCTACAACAGTTTCAGTAAATCAGACAAAACCCCCTGAGATTCTCCTCTATTACCTGAACACTGTAGAAGCATTACATGCACAAGTATCCCCCCACAATTTCTCCAAAGGGCCCTACAACAAATAAAGAGTTCTGAGTACAAAAGCATTTCAATTTCACCTCCTGGATGGCAGGGGAAGTTTTAGGGGCAGGTTCCTACTAAAGCAAAAGCTCTAATACACCCTTTTGTCTCTCTAGAACTAAGCAACTGCTTCTGCATTATTCCACACGCACAAGAATAAAGTTCTCATCTGCTGTGCAACTACTAAAATAGGAGTCAAATTCTTGTTCAGATGTTATTAGACTCTGGGAGAAAATATAACTCGTATGATTATAGCAGCAAACAGTGAGTCAGGATTTGCTGGTGCTATTCTTGTCTCTACCAGTAACTCCTTGTGTGCCTAAAACCAAAAAACTTAAGGGAGCACTCGTACAAACAGGCCACTCACCAGATTGTTTTACAAGATTTGACTGGAAAAGGCTAGGACAGCCTGTTGGAGGAGGGATATATTATGTTTTTTTCCCATTCTATTATTTCATTTTATAGAAAAGCTTACGTAAAAGCTTGAATAGCACACCAGAACCCATGTTGCAATTTGCAATATTCCAGGAACAGGTTCTCCATTTGAGTGGTTGACTGCTATTACTCAAGATTAACTTGCCTCTCTTGCATCTCAACCCCTGTGGCTTTAGGGCAAATTTACCGATTTTGCATTAATTTTTAAACTGCCATATCTTATGCTGCCTTCAAACAACCTGTCCTCTAAAATGAGAAGCATCCTTTACAGAGCATTTACACAGAGTTTCCATGTTTGACAGGGGTTAGAGATGAAAGCTTCTACATGGCTTCTACAGCCATGTGAATATAAAGCAAGGAAACCTGGTTTTCCAATTTAAAACTAACGGTAATTATTTTTGTTATTTCAGGACTAGTCATCATCCTATAAAAGAAAGGATTTCTTTCCAAATATGCTGAAATTTAACTATTTGAATGTATCAAAAGACAGCAAGCCCACATGGAGGCTTAGTTTCCCTCTTTCTCTAGATGAAGTTACTCTTTTTTCCATTAGCTTTAATTAATTTTTTATTTAAGATTACAATACTTTCTATTCAGCGACAAAGAGGTACCACAAAAAGCCCAAACGAAACAAAAAGAAACTTCCAAAAAGAGATTCCTCCTCCCACCCAAAGAAAAGATTTCTAATAACTTCAATAAAACTCCCTCATTTTTGAAGGATGTCATGGTCAAATAACCTGAATGACATAATGTAATTATTAATGTGAATCTCAGTCTAGGGATATTTCTCTTTTTAGTCAAGCTTAAGAGAAAGAGCTGTGTAGCAACAGGTACATAGCTGATGACTAATTTTTTGCAGCATCAGATCTGGAGCCTGGAAAGTTAGATTATACACAGATAAAAGCCAAGGAGTCACAAGGAAGAGATCTCACAATGACTGGTTTCACCAAGGGGAATAACAATAGCATTGTAAATCTAACAACAGAATCTCCTGGATGACAGCAGCAGTGAGAGCTTTCACTGTCCTTACATTAATTTATCCCAAGCGTCAATGGAAAAAATATCTTGGCATTTGGGTCCTCCAGTTCTAGGATCAGTACAGGATCAAGATTCTTCTCTACTCCACCATGGGACCTTGGCTACATAAGAGACATCCCCACCATTATCATATCACTCAGCCTAGTTCCAGTAACATCTTACAAAGAACAGAATTAGGATGTTGTCTACACAGAAGCTCACAATTAAAAAAAAAACCGAAACAAACCAACAGCAATAACGAAAAAATAAACAACAAATGAAGAAACAACACAGAGAAATTCCACAGTACGGAAAGCCAACAGTGCTCAAATATGCTCAAAGCATTTCTTCTGCCCTTTCTCTCTGACGACTGCCAAGTACTATTTCAGGGCAACCAAAGGCCCTCTCATTTGGCTGAGTCATATGCTATCTTGCTATTAACTCTTCACAGGTAAGAACCATCTTTATGCCAGGCCAGGAAAAGCAAGGGAAGAGAAACCGCTTTTTCTGAAGTTCCATAAGCTTCTCCAACGAGTAGCTGATCGGGTGCTTTCCCAGAGTCTCTGAGAAAGGCTTTTGGAGGTGACAAGAAGGCAGGGCCGAGCTCCGCTGTCTCGAATTCTCGGCGGCAGCGGCACCTCCGGTCATGTGCCGAGCGCCGCAGGGGCGGCGGCGATGCGCCCCGGTACCCCCGCCGGGCACAGCAGCACCTCCGGGGCTGGGTGGGCCCGCCCCGGCCGTGCCAGCCTGCCTTGTGGTCACACCGCTGCTGCGGCTCAAACACGGCAGCCGCACAACGCGGGGCGAGAGCACCGACGGGCAGAGCCGCTGCCGCTTGTGCCCGCTCAACAGCGATGGGCGGAGGCCGCTCCCCCGGCGCCGGTGGCCCCGGCCACCCCAGGCTCGGTCCCGGCCA